>OX422218.1:272857495-273207495 GCA_949130495.1 Sambucus nigra | reverse complement strand
TCAACCTCAATTTTATGAGATGGATATAGAAATCTTATGTGTTATACCCCTCTCTTTCTTGGGTGGCGGATAGTTGTCTAACTTAGAGTTTTGGATGGACCCTATGATCTCCCCTACCTTCATCTTATTTATCCCTCATATGACATTTAAGGATGATACATGAGCAAGGAACCTAGGTGGTAATGACTTTAAGATTTTCCTAGCTACCATAGAGTCCGAATCATCTCACCCACATTAAGTGAGAGTTAAAAATATCAAAGAGTTTTGCATAAAACTCATCGAAGGTATTATTGTCGAGGATCTTCAACAACTCAAATCGGGTTGTGAGACATTGTATCTTTGATATTCTTATTGTATCGTTACCCTCGTGGGTGATTTGAAGTATTCTCACACCTCATTGGATGCAATACACATCGATGTTCGACGAAACTCTTCATGGGTGACTCCATAAAATATAATTTATTCCCTACAGTTAGAGTTGGCTAACCTATTCTCATCTTCAGACTAGGCCTCCTCGGGCTTAAGGGTGTTAATATCCCTTATTTTTATCATGCATGTGTCAATTCCTTAACTACATTTAACTAGACTAGCTCCTCTAGGTATTTTCAAGAGAAAGGTCATGTGTTCTTTCCAGTAAGAATAATTTCTTTCATTGACTGTGAAGTTGTAAGGTTATATGTACTTAGGTCATTTCGTAGAATACACACACACAACATAATTAAAAATTTGCCTAGTAGAGATATATTCCAATTTTAATTGCTTTTGCAAATTTAAAAGTTAGCATGAACAATTAACAGTTAAAGTGATGGGATTGATAACTTGATTAAGAGATATAAAATTATCCAATTTTATCCTTTTTATCCTACGCATACATCTATGTGATTTAATAAATTAAAGTGCAAAAATCACAACCACAATGCGCCGATGTACGAGGAAAACCCAAATGGGAAAAACCTCGAACTCGCTTTTGAAGATTGCTTAGGTAGATAAGGTTTAGGAGAATTAGATTTGGTAACAAACTTAGCTACGGGTTCAGGTTTGACTTTGGATGACTCTCCTTCTTCATATCCTATACCATTTCTCTCTTGATAACCTTTCTCCTTATATCCCAAAACAGGACCTAGAAATAATTTTCCCATTCTTCCGGAATTATCTTCGAGTGTGACTTTGACTTCATGAGAGGACTCGAGATCTTTTTCAAGTTGGAAAATTTTAGCTTCAAGAGATTTTCTAATCTCTAACGACCCATAAAGATATTTGTTTGCACCTTCTAAGGAGTTAATTAAATCGCATTTTTCTTTTCCTACCAATATAAGCTTCTCAGAGAGGGATATATTAATTACCTGAAGTTGACTAACTAAAGCCACTTTCTCCTTCAGGCCTTTCAACTCCTTTTTTAAAGTTAAGACTTTAAAGGTTAGTATTTTGTTTACTTTTTGAATACGAAGAGACTCAGTGTATAGTTCAGAATAGGCGGATTGCAGTTCACTCTCATCCATTTCACTTTCACTTCCTTTTTCATCACTACTAGTAGAGTGTGTGGATTTTTCTCGGAATTGTCAACATTAGGGTGTGACTCACTTGAATTACTAGCATGGCTTGCTATAAAAGTAGTGAAATTATTTCTAGATGGGGTAGAGTCATCAGAGTCTTCAGACTCGTTATCACTGTCGCTTAAAGTAGCATTGTAAACTGCATTTTCTTTTCCTTGTCTCTTAAATTTAGTAGGGCACTCAAATGCTCTATGACCACATTCTTCACACTCAAAGCATCTCTACGAATCATTCTTTTTAAAGTTGTCTTTGTTGAACTTCTTAGGATCCTGATTATTGAATTTTCTATTACCTTTATTTTTGTTGTTCTCAAATTTTGGTTTTTCAAATTTTGAGTTTTGCTTTTTGAACTTGTGAATTTTTTGAATTTTTTTAGCAAATAAAGATATATCATCAGGATCTATATCAGACTCATAAGATTCAGACACTTTTACTTTCTTTACTTTCAAGGCAACACCTTTATCTTTGCTTTTGTTATCTTTAGGAAACATAACTAATTCATATGTTTGAAGATCTCCAACAAGCTTTTCAAGTTTTAAACTATTTAGATTTCCTAATGAATTAAGAACAATAACTTTAGGAATGAAACGCTTAGGAAGACATCTAAGAATTTTCTTAACAACACGATCTTCAGGTATTTTATCACCTAAGTTAAAGCAAGAATTAACAATATCAGATATACGAGCATAAAACTCATCAAGCATTTCAGTTTCTTTCATGGTGATGGTTTCAAATTGAGTTGTTAAGTTTTGAAGCTTTAACTACACTAGTTCCCTCATGAGTAACTTGGAGAATATTCCAAGCTTCCTTTGACATCTCACATGTCATTATATGATGAAATTCACCGGGAGTCACCGCACTAAACAAGGCATTTAAACCTTTAGAGTTAAAGTTACACCATTTCAATTCTTCCTCACTCTAATGTTCTACAGGTGTTAAAATGGTTTCATCATCAACAATCATAGTAGGAGGGGACCATCCTCTTTCAACAGCAACCCAAACACGTTCATCAATTGATTTAAGGGCAGATTTCATACGTGCTTTCCAATAGGTGTAATTAGTTCCATCAAACATAGGTGGTCTATTCGATGAAAAGCTTTCCATATAACTTCTAGGATTCATCTAAATAACTTTTAGAGACTAGCTCTGATACCAATTTGAAGTTGTAAGATAATATGTACTTAGGTTATTTTGTAGAATACACACACACAAACGCAATTAAATATTTTCCAAGTAAAGATATATTCCAATGTTAATTGCTTTTGCAAATTTAAAAGTTAGCATGAACAATTAACAGTTAAAGTGATGGGATTGATAACTTGATTAAGAGATATAAAATTATCCAATTTTATCCTTTTTATCCTACGCATATGTGATTTAACAAAGTAAAGTGCAAAAATCACAACCACAACGTGCTGATGTACGAGGAAAACCCAAATGGGAAAAACCTCGGACTGCTAGGCCTAGACAAATCCACTACAAATATGTTTTACAAAGGACTCAAAATACTTACAGACTTTGACTCAATCAAGACATGCTGATGTCGTCCTCTACCTCCGAATTTGTAGTACGTGAAGCTCCAACGCGTTGCTCGACACTACTTGTGTTGCGATATCCACTGAAGCCCAAACTACCGTCTCCACTAAGCTTGAATGCAAGAATCCACCGCAAGTGTGCTTGTTGAATTTCAAGTTTATGGCATGGGGTTTTGGTTCAAAGGTTAAATTGTGTTGGAGAAGGATTTTTTTACCAAAAAGGGAAGATGAGAAATTTTTTCTCTCAAGAATATGTAAAACTCGCTTGCTAAAAAGAATTGATTTTCGTCCAAATATTAATACTGGAAAAGTAGTGGACCATGGCAGTTATATAAAATAAATGTAGGAAAACAGTTAAAAAAATTTCAAAACTGACAGATCTCGTTCGAACGAGGTCGTTCGAACGACCTTTCGTTCGAACGAGTTATCTAACGATAGTCCAGTGTAAAGTTAGATAAGTCGTTAGAAATCTCATTCGAACGAGTTCGTTCGAACGAAATTTTTAACGAGCTTCTAACGAGTTACCAGTGCAATCTGGGCAATGTCGTTAGATCCAGGTCGTTCGAACGACGTGGATGAACTTCGAACGATATTTCCTTTTTCTTTTAAAATGAGTTAAAATTAATTTCAAAATTGGTTTTTATGAAAATTAATTTTTTATGAAAATTACTCCTTATGAAAATTACTCTTTATGAAAATTACTCTAACGCTTAAAAATGATTTTGGTCATATACCTTTTTAGGAGAATGGACTTGAAGTGCATATTGATGTCGCGTGAACTTTGGATGCTCGATTATCTAAGGTTGTATGAAGTGAATATGAAGGTTGATGAGGAATGACCCATAAGCGTTTTGTCCAACGAAATGTAGCCAATACTACAAATGACTCGATTGGAAATTTGTCCTTACAGACTGACCCTTAATAGACATACCTCTGAGACTCATAGTAAGAATCTTTTATGATACCACTTTGATAAAGTATGTGCCTAAGAATCTAAGCTAGATTAATTGATTTCTTAATGAATTATGGGAGAACAAAAAAAAGTGTTTTTAAATGTCAAATTTTAATTTTACTGAATAAAATTAATTAAGTCCAATTAACATGTGGGTGATGTAATAAGTAATTTTGAAAATATAGAGCAATCCCACATAAAGAATATAAGATTCAAATAGGGAATCATCATAGGAAAAATTACTATCATACCTAACCCAATAAGTCACTAGTGAATAGTGATAATAATGCTCAGGTTTTACATATATGAATATGAGAATTGCTATCAAGTCCCAACTTGTTTGCTATGCTTTGATGCCTCCACTCGTACAAAAAATCCATTTCTCCACATGGACCCTGTTTGCCTAGCCCTCAGGCCTCAGTATCCAATGACTTCTAACAGATACAATCTATTTACATGTAGAACATGTGATATCCAACCCACATGGTTGATCATGCTAAAATTTTATTGAGGTAGAAGCTCTTTGGGGATTTTGAAGCCGAAAGCTTACTTTAAAAGCATAAAGACAAGAACACACTTGTCTCCCAGATTATACTCAAGAGGGGGGGGGGGGGGGGGGGTGAATTGAGTTTTTACAATCTTTAAAGTCAAATTAATATTTTAGAAAAATAGTAAATTTAAATCACTTAAACAAATTTCAGATTAATAAATCTATAAAGAATAAATCCAACAATATCAAATAAATGCAACTAACTAATTTAAACAACTAGAGATGCAGATTTTAACACTCTAGAAATATTAAATTAATTTTCGTATATAATTTAAAGTGATATTCTGAAATTAATTATTTAACTCAAAAATAATTATTTTACCGTTAAAATTAATTTAGTCAAATTTCGGAATTAATTTGTTTGCAAGATAGTGTGCTGAAAATATTAACTCAAGCAAGCATGTGCAAATAAATAAATAAGAGTGCGGAAAATAGATGACACCGAAATTTAACGTGGTTCGGCCAAATCCCGTCCTACGTCCACGCGCCTAGATCCCCTGTCTCCTTTGCGCTTCACTAAACCTGATCCACTTGCGGGTAGGATCAAACCACCGCATACAACTGTTTGCAAGCTAACTCCGAGCTTCAAACCCCGTGGCCCACTTGCGGGTAGGAACCAATTACCGGTACAAACCGAAGCTTCAACAAAGCTTCACAATAAATCTGAATTTTTGTAGTACAAGGTAAAATACTGAAACTCCTTAAAATACAATTTGTAATCTGAGTTTCTCCTTCTTTAATGAGACTTCAATAAATGATGTTGAAGTAAGCACAAGTCTTCTTCTTCAATGATTTGAGCAGATGATAAAATTTATTGCTCTCTTGAATGTGTAGCTGAGTAGTAGAATAAAATGCTCTCAATAAGTCTTTCTCATATTCTCATTCAAGTCTCAGTTCTTTTTTCTTCAATGCAGCACTGAATGCTTTAAATGTGTCTTCAGATAACTAGCTGTTAGACACAGCATTTTGAGCATTTAATGCTCCGGATTTTCTGAGATGGTGTACTGAAAAAATGATCTCCATGACTGATCTGCAAATCTTCATTTTGCTTCTCAATAAAAATATGACTGTTGTAGCATAAGAATGGTATACTGAAAAATGTGTGACTGAAAGAAGCACTTAATATTTCTAAAATGGCTCTGCAAAACTATGTTAGACCAAGAGATAATATCCAACTGATATATTAATGTGGAACTATTGTGTAAAGATTATAACTGGTGTGTTAAGAACATTTTCTGTCAGGAGAGTAACTGGGACAAAGTAAATAAAAATATTTCCCACACTAAAAAAAATTTCAGAACAGATATGAAAATAAATTTCTGACAAATATATACAAAGATAATTTCGGACAAAAAATATAACAGATTTAAAAAATCTCGAATAAAAATATAACTGATTTCGCAAAAAAAAAATGATATGAAAAACAAAACTTCAAAGTTCATAAAGAAGCTAGTCACAATGTGTGTGTGGTCAAAAGCATTGCAGACCTATGAAGCCGTGTGGCAGAGATAACTGTCAGAGGCATAGAAGTATGCGCGGGGCCCAAGGTCTTCTGGCACAAGATAAGTCATCCGAACAGTTAAGTATTTATATAAAAACATTATGCACGGATAACTATCAGATGATATCGTGTGAAAAAAATAATATTTTCGATCAGATATAAATTAATCTCGGACTGATATAAAAATTAGAGATATAAAAAAAAATTTTGAACAGATATATATATATAAAAAATTTCCGGACAGAAATATATATATAAAAAAAATGGATTTTCGAACAGACATATATGTTAAAAAGTAATTCCCGAACTGATATGTCGGTCAATGATGGCGTAGCAGTTGAGAATATTTGATCTGTATCAATCTGCAAGCGCGGAACAGGTAATGCTAATTAGTTTATAGGTCCATTAGATGAATACTAAAGGGCTTTGATATAATGGGACGAAACAGGTACAAAACTGTGTGAGACCACAAAAAAAATATATTAATCATTAAAAAAAATGTCAAAACTTTTCATCACAGTTTACAAAAAAAAATCAGTCTTGCGTGCTTGGACTGAAAAGAAAAGATTTCCAAATATTCAAATAGGACTTCACTTTGTAGGATGTGAAAGACTAAGGCATGAAAGTGACAGGTAAGGGACAAAAAAAATAGTACACAACTCATTAAATGAGTATGGTCTAAAATCTAGAGCTAAAGGGTGGAAAGATATATAGGACGAAATAGTAGGCTATCAAATGGTTTCTTAAACTAATGGGTATAAAGGTTATCAAATAATCCAAATAGATGTACGCAACTTTCTAGACCCATTAGCAGGTAAGAATTTTCTATGGGCACAAAAGGACGAAATATAGGAATGGTAAAAGAGTATCCTAATGACAAAGGTCAAATCAATTCTTTTAAACATCCTAAGGTACCACAGCAGGTATGGAACCTAATAAAACTAATGGATAACCAAAAATCAAACTAGTAAACATATAGTAAACTTATTCGGCCCCCAAAAAAAATGTACTCAACAATTTTTTTTTTATAACAAGAAGTTCAATTTAAACAAAATTATTTTTCAAAAAAATTAATTTTCTTAATAAATTCCGAAGGTTATTTTTTTTGAAAAATAAGAACTTTATTTAAAACAGGTCTTACACCAATTTTACTAAAAAATTATTTTCAGTAAATATAATTTCTTTTTAAAAGAATGTTTAGGCTCACAATTATTAAGTCACACAATAAAAATCATAGATCAAGAAATATGCATGTGTGCCTAATGTGTCAAGTGCAAATGTGCACCACACGTGAATACCTTTTCTCAGATATGTCGTTGAGTAGAGTCGAGGCAAGATAATAAATATCTATAGAGTAACCTAATAAAAATCATATGTTTGGAATCATCAAAATCAATATATTAAGTTAAACTAAAATGTACATTAATTAGATAAATAACATTTTCGTTAACAACACTCTTATAGAAAAATATCCTCAAAATCAGTTTTGTCAACAATTGAGCTGATTTCTCATAGTAATTGTATTTCATAACTATTATACACATCAAATGTTTTTAATAACATGTCTAATGGGTGGTATTGATGTTAAATAGTTATTATTCGGGTTTAAGGTGGAATCAATCAAAGAACATGTAAAACTTATGTTTATTCCCTTAATAATGGAATTAAACATTGATTATGATCACTAAAGGTTACGTTATTTATAAGTGATTAGTAATCATAATAGGGAGTACTAGAAGTGTTGTGAGCTTTGTAAGGGTCTTTAATGGAGAATAGCGGTATTAAGATCAGTAACTTAGGGTTAGTTCGAGAAAAAGAGATAGACTACGTCGTTTTGGTCTTGAAGCTAGAGGGGGATGCGAGTGCGGTTGTTTAGGGTGAAAATGCATGTCTAGAGGCTGTAGATGATAAACTCTAGGCCATAGATAGGGATAGGCTGTGGGTCAGGGAGTTGGTGTGACACTCCATAAAATCTATAAATAGATTGATCAAGTCCAAATTTAAACAAACATAAGTCTGCAACATTTTATATTATTCTAAGCATATCTAAGAATAATATCTAACAATAAAGAACTTATAATAATATATGAATAAACCCCAAAAAATCTATGATACCAATCACATAATAAAATGTATATAATATTTATGGAAACCATAGTTGTTTTAAAACAGGATACTTAACTCTAAAGGTAAACATGATGGCTCCAACATAAAGTAAATCTCAATAGAATAATAGTTAAGGGTATAGAAATGGAATGTAATAAATGAAAATAAGAGTACAAGCTCGACACCTCCATCCTAGATGAACTGGAATCGGTATTGAGTGGAAATGATCAAGGATGTGGCAACAACGGTCGCCTAGGAGATGAAAATAGATTCCAAAAATAGGATTAAACCTAGAAAGTATATAAAGGATAAGAATTTAACTGAAATTTAAATAACATAATAACAATTCATCTTCATCCCATATTTTAATTATTTTGAAATTATCCTAACCTAACAAACTAAATATCACAAGTTGGTATAACCCAATCCCAAATGACCCCAACAATGTATAATTATAATCTTTATCAAGTGATTATAATTAATAGGGATCCATAACTAATTTTCTAAAATATACATCTCCAGCATAAGTTCAATAAATGGGTAAGTATGTTCCTAAGACATACAAATACAAGGACTACACACAAGTCCATAAATAAAGATACGAAGGCCTACCACTATTACCTTCAAGGACCACTCGTGCATACCAGGTATAATTATAGGTCGTTACATACCTATAACCTCAAAGAAATAGTAAGGGATAAGTCACTACGCCTTCCCATCATTCCTATAGACCATCATTTTTAAGACTATACGAAGAGCACCCTCGGGACATGGGTACATTAGTAGCACGATCGAGGTAAAATGGCCAAGGTAACATCGTCCCTATCACTGGGGTATCACCACAATCGACGTCATGCGTGCCCTAAAATATCCCTCCCAGTACATCCCTCATGAGCACTGACACATGGTATGCTTGCACATAAAGTCAAAATACAACAATCCATTATAATCAAAGAATACTAAAATAGTAGTTAAGTCTCAAATTAATTAAGGATTAAAAATTCAATATATAAAAAGTCTTTATCACGAGATCGCTAACATCATTTTAACGAATATAAAGGTCGTTCGAACAAAACCCTATATTTTGTTTTAATTAGAAGTCTAATCGTTTGAACGAGATTCCATATCTCATTTAAAGAAGGTTTTAATCTCTTTCTAATGTGATGGACGCAAGTCATCTTCTCCAAATGACCATAAATGACAATTATTAATCAAACACCTAAATTAAAAGCCTTTAATTAATCATAAGCCCATTAACCTTCATATAAAATATAAAAAATAACAATATTAATCTATTCCAATAAGTTTTAGGTGCTTATATCAAGATTTAAGGTACTAAATTCAAATTATAGTTTTAAGAACCCAAAGTTCATGTTTCTAACCTACTCAAATGAGTTTTGATTAAATTTCAAATTAAGCAAGAGGGATTATATAAGATTGGTTTCGATGATTGGGAATATATCAAATTCATCCAGATTACAAGGTTAATTAACATAAAATTATGCTAGTTCATTAACACAAGATTTAATCTTAATTCACTAATTAAACTAATTTTGAAAATTAGGATTTAGATTATGAAAATTATATAATTAATGTTTTAAATTCACATTTCAATGAATTATCACTATCCTAACACAAACAAATCAGATTTTTAATCGATGTAAACTTGCCTTGGTGCCTCTTCTCTCAAGCTCTCAAGGGTTTTTTCAATTGTCTAAAGCTTGTTTTAAGTTCCTCTTATTTAACCTAATAATAAAGCTTCCCACAAATTCAGGCTTAAGCCCGATATAATCCTCAACTCAATGAGCCCAAATAGTACTCTAAATGGTCCAAAAATCCACCCAAGCCATATATTAACCTCATATACTTAAATCCTACATTTTAAAGTCAAAACGGACATTCTAAACATGGCAAAGGTCAACACGAATATGAAAAATTCCAATAAATTAATTCATCTATTAAATTAACCAATAATCTGGTACAATTCAATTACAATTTAATTAGTAATTAGTTACGTGTAACTCAACTTTATAATTAATTACTTTACGATCTGTGGGACCCGACACCGAGTGAATAATTCAAATAAGGAAACCCTTTTCAATTTAATCCCTAACCATTCCATAATCACCCATATACTAAGTCACTTCATATATATAATTAATATATTACCGCATATTATATATGTTTCCAAAGTAGTTAATTCATATAACACAATTGTGAATATTTTAATCAATATAAGTAAAACATAATAAGTGACATCTCACTGTCACAACAGGTAAATATATAATATTACAGTTAGTTAGGGTCGTTTGATGAGTTTTAATTGGCTAAGTTAGGCTATTGTGTTTTTTTTTGTTGGGTTTGTGTAGGATGTTTTGGCTTGGGTTTAAGGGTGGCTTAAGGTGACCTAAAATTGGTGTGTGTGTGTGTGTGTGGGGGGGGGGGGGGGGGGGGGGGGTGATGAGTGATTGGGAGGTTTCAATAAAAATATCTAAAATTAATGTATATAGGAAATGAGTTTGGGTTTTGTACAGTACTCGAATACATATGATTCGATGGGTAAGGATTTGTTGATTTGTTTTAAATGTATACGCATATAGGTATAAAAAGGATTTGAGAATTGTTATTAAAACTAACATGAAATAAAATGTATATTTCTAAACTTAATTAACGATGCAATTAAAGTATTTAAGGTGATTAACAAGACACTTGTGACAGGTTACTCTTGATGAATTAATAATAATTAAAAATGGGTGTGTATGGTAGGATATCTTGTTAATGGACGTGTTAGAGTAGTTATAGTCTCTGTAGGATTTAGACGGGGATGGAGTTCATTAACCACTATGCCATATGATGGTTAAGGTTTGGTTTATCTAGGAAAATGATGGAACAATAAGAGTTGGTTGAGTACTCTATTTTAGGATGGTTCATGGTTTGTTGATTACTCTAAACCAATGTAAGAATTTGTATTGTGATGTATACTCTATAGTATAGGGTTGTTTTGGAAACGAATGATTGCTCTATGATGGCATGGTCAGGTTATCAGTTTGGTACTTATATGGTATATGATCTAGATTGTTTCTCTACGGTTACTGATATGTATATGGATATATTGGTATTTGTTTATGGAGTCTCATACCATGTGATTCTGATGAATGATTCGGCTATACATAAGTGTATCGGGGGATTTATTGTTTAGATTTCGTTCGTGGAACGTCCCACACATGGTGTTTAGTTCAATCAGGAGTTGAGAAATATTGTGCGTGAGACTTTTAGTAAGTAACTAGTGGTAGGCTCGATGCAGTTTAGTCATTATATATTGCTTATGGGTAAAATGTACCGGATTAGAGGATGGTAATGTGGTAATGTAGTAATGGTTAGGTATTACATGGTTATGGTATGGTTTAATGGTTTAGTTGTGTTGTTAGACTTGTTACTTTTTGTTATTGAGGAGTTCTTAAACATGGGATGATAACTCCGGTACATTAATGTTTGGACGCATACGAATAGTCAGAATGATTTTAGGTTAGACGAAATGTGAGGTATATGTGGTATGAGTGTCTGCATGCAACGATATGAGGTTTAAATGAGTCGCATTTAATAATGTAAAGTAATATAGCTATTTCTTGCAACTTTCGGGCTTTGATCCATTTTTATTTAAAGTTAATTTCCAGGTATTCCAAAGTAGGAGTAGTAGGGTTGCGTCAGACTTGCATCCAGTTGATTATCCAGTCCATTATCCTTATATTAGGAAATTAATTTCATTAAGTATTTGGTTTTATTTAGAGATTACAATTATTCTTTATTTCAGAGTTATTATTTATGGATCCACGTGGGTTTTCAGGAGCAGCTATGGTTTTTTTTATGGACAAATAATTTATTCAGACTTAATTTTTATTGATTCAATATTTGGAGACATTTATTTTCTACCTCAGTTATTTATACTCTTCATTATTATATGTTATGGATGGTTTAAATTTATTATGATTTTTATTTATCACCGATGCTGACAATGGTATAAATTGCATAATACACCTTATCTTCTACATATCAGCCTGATCAACAAGCACATGAAGACTACGGGGTTTTACCAAATTAGCGTGACTATTATTTCCCTTTAAGAACTCTTCAATGTGCACATTTTGAAACTACGCAAACAATTCTTATTCCTTTTGTAAGTGTGCCAACATGTGCTCATCCCTCGCAGTGTACTTGTCTAATATATGGTTAGAGACCAAACTTGAGTTGCAAAACACTTGTAGGTGGGTGGGGCTTAATAATAAGGCTTACTTCAGTCCACCGAGAAATGCCCCATACTCTGACTCAATATTGGATGCTTTAAATCCAAGTTTAAGGGCATAACTAATAACTACCCTATCGGGGGTGAATAGATTTATACCTAGTCCTGATCCCTTGGAGTTAGATACCCTATCCAGAAAATTATCCTTCTATTGACTACATATGTTAGTTACCCGGCATCTTGATCATCACATAATTTATTGTTAGTGGTAAGGTACGGACTGGATTGAGGATTCCTCATGAACTCTGTTGTAAAGTTGGCTAGGAATTGACCCCTTAACTATTGTTTGGGTTGATATTGAATATGAAACATGAAAAACTATATCAACCACTTGAACATGTGTCAAAAGAGGTCTACGTTTCATAATAATCCTATGATTAGAGAGGAGATCTATAGTACGATCGGATAACCTTCGAAGTAATGCTCTAATTCTCTTGACATGACCAAAAACTAATATATCATCTTTTAAAGGGAGAGGTAACTTATTATCTATGTCAATAAATGTCTTTCTAAGATAAAAGATAGGGATCGACCTCTTTTCTTCTTCACGGATTAATGTTGATAAGTATAAAAATAAGGTTTCCCCTTGATTGAGTACTTCCAAAGTTGGTGGTGCTCTTAAGTAGTTTTTAATATCCTTTAGTGTTGAGGAGCACTTGTCATTCCATACTTCCTTCCTCTCTTTATTTAGTACTTGAAATAATGTCTAAAAACCATCACAAGGCTTAGAGGCGAACCAATCAAGGGGAACAAACACTCTTGTGAGGTTATAAAATTCTTGCATAGTGGTTAGTGGTTAAATGGCATGTAAGGCCTCGATCTGGTCGGGGATGGCCTCAATCCTTATTTGACTGGCCAGGTACCTTGAAAACTTATCAAAACGAAACCCAAAATATAAATTGATTGCATTTGCCTTCATGTGGTAGTGTCAGAGGAGCTCAAAGGTTTTCTTGAGGTCAATAAGGTGGTTATACTTCCTCTTACTTTTCACTAGCATGTCGTCTAGATACACATCTATAGTACTTGTAGACTGTTCCTTGAACATGGTAGTCATGATCAATGGTAAGTTTCCCCTACATTTTCAAACCATTAGGCATCACGGTCTAGCGATACAAACCTAGAATGTTTGGTCAGGGACAAACTCTATGCCATATACCGAGAATAATTACGATTTTGGTCCATGACCAAGGCTTTAAATCACAACTTTGGTTCGTAACCATTATAAGGATGAACATCTTAGGGGTAATTGTCGAAAGTCGTGGCCATAATATGGGATCACGATTCTTTGGGTGACATTAAGGTTATGGCTGGGTCAAAGATAAGGACTTTGACCACAGGGTTACGGCTCAGAGCGGTGACACTAACATTGACCATTTACTAAAGTTGTTTGATCTAGATCTTTTTTTTGGACCATGACCGTTATCGTGACCAAAATGGTCATGGTTTTGAGCGTGGCCTAATTGGGTGATGAATTAAATTAAATTAATATATTCTCATAGTTTTAAACCTTGACCATATATTAATTTAATTTAAATGGTCGCCCATTTTGGCACTACTCAAAACCGTTCCCATTGTTAAATTCAATTAAAAATCAATTTTAATTTTTTGCCTCCCCAAAAAACTTGTATACATTCTCACAAATAAATATTAAGCCATCAAATTATTCAACGCTAATTCACTAATTATTAAGCCTCTAAATAATCCATAAAAAAATAATAATGCAACACAAATTAACAAACTATTAATCCAACAAAATTTTCAACACAAATAATAATACAATTCATGCTTGTGGATGTCCACCCAACATACGTCAATGAAATATAGTCATCTGAAATGTCAATCAAATGCATATTGTGACAATGCTCATATAGATGCAACTATATACGAAATCGTTGTTGTCTCCCGTAACATACGAACTAGTGTGATATCTATATAGTTTCAAAATAAAGTCACAAATGAGTACATTTCCACTACGACATGCTTGAGTAGGCCATGTCACGACCTTTGCTATCCACGGTACATTAAATTTTTTTTATTAATCGTGGCCCGAGGGGAAAATACTTCAATACCTTCTGTGAAACTTGAGATCACTTAAAAAAATTTACAAATTTGTCTTTTCCAGTCTCACAAACCATATATCTTGGGTCGTTGCATACATGAGACTCATCCTTCAGTTTATGTTCATTGCAGTACAATATACAATAAAACTTCCATGAACGAATAGATTTGTAATTCAAGCCCAAACCCATTAAGATTTTCTTCATGCTTGAATAACTATCTAGTAACGTGTTCTCTTTTACGAGAATGTATTTAGACCACTTAAGAATTATGGCGACGTTGTTTCCCCCCAAACCAAATTGACTCTTCAAATTATGCAAACTGATCATTGCGTACAATACTAAGTGAACTTCTTTGCAATTTTTATACAAATGTCTAGCCGCATCGACTTTCAACCGTATATATTCTTGATCTTTAGGTCATTCAACATGAACTTGTCCATTAACTTGGTCATAATGCACATCATCCATATCCATGGGCTAGTGGTTTTGATGATGGATGACTCTATAAACATCATCAATTTGGTCGGTCGAAGGGCGATATGCTAAAAAATCATTCACCACTTCCACCGCGAGGGCAGGGGGTCTTTACTCGGTTGGATACCAGTAATTCTATCAGAACATATGGTACATTCTTTTCCCCATGGAATGTCCATATCTTATAGTTTTTATACATACTCCACATTAGTATAATCAATTCAACATCATTCAATACTTAAATTTTCTTTCATATAACAGTTGCGTGAACACAAAATCTTGTCATTGTTAAGATTTATATTAGCATATTTGACAAAGTAAAGAACTCCCTTTACATGATTGTCAGAGACTCTATTGCTCTCTCTCATCCACTCTTTGTATTGTGGGAAACCTATTAATTAGTCTTAAAAATTCAAGTCACCTATAAAAATAGATTGAAATAAAGGTCATATCAGATACAAGAACTTTTATTTTATAATTCAAGCAAAATCATTCAACCCAGGCAAATTCAATCAAATTCATTCAACTCGAGCATTCAATAAATTCAAAGTAAAACCAAATAAATTAAAATGCAATTAAACCCCCAAAAGGTAAAATTAAAATAACTTATGATTTCAACACATAATTAAAACATTAAAAACTTTAAACATTATTCATCGCCCAATCTTGATGAACAAATGAATTGGCCAGATAATATAACAATTTTGATAATATTTTAATTGAGGACATTTAATGGAGTTAACATGCACATGCTCATCTTCGCAACCCTTGTATACTTTATCAACCAATATCCGAGCCTCACCCATTACCAAAGGGGGGATTGTGGACAGGTGTTCTTACATTGATGAAAACAAGCATGTACGTGCCAATAAACCTATTATTGGATAATTTCCTCAAATAATACTCATCACTATAGTTACCATGCATGCACGATAATGATGCAAGAAATGTTGTGGGAGGAGGCACTTAAGACGGTAAACCTTAATGAGACATCTCAAAGGGTAAACCATGTTATTGAGTAAACAATTGGACAAACCTATTGATTTTATTCATCAGCATTTTCATGTTGCTGCTAATGTTGATCACCTCCCTCCTAAGCTTTGACACCTCTCCTTTTGAACTAACATGTTATTATGCCTGGCTCGACACGTGACTCTTCACCAAAAATATCCTGTCCAATAGAGGTGGAATGTACTGTAATTAGCTACTTGTCATATGTGATCCCATGCCTTTTTTCCTCCCCATTTATCCCTCCCAAGTAACATGGTTAGGGAATTTTCTTCAATGTCACAGGGGGATTCCCTCGGACAGACTTCTCGTCATGCCTTCTATTATTTTATGTAACGTAATATTATAGTTAGGACCATAATTTTAACATTAATTTATTATAATGTATATATATATATATAATTAAATTCAAACTCACCAGAGTCAGAGCTAACTTGTTAGGAATTTACTGGTCGATTTTTTCTATCGGGCATGAAAGTACAAGTTGACCCAATTAGTATCTTTAACTTCTTCCAATGTCCCAAAGTTTGTGAACACCAACTTTTTTTTGCCATGTTTTGTTTATTTTTCTCCATCTCGATAAATTTTACCTCCCATGGCTCATTCTCCAAGAATTTGTTCCATTAGTCAGTGTGCATTTGAAAATTTGGGTGAACTTTGTCTTTCAAGCCCAAAATATCATAACTTGATGCCCCCTTCAGGAAAAAAAGTCTTCTTAAGTTTCTTCTGATTGGTTTTCAATTGTTTGGATACCTTCGAACCAGATGGGAATGTAAAAGTCTTACAAAGTTGGTCCCACATGTCATACTTTATGGAAGGGTCAACTTCCTTCTAGTTGTGTGAGCCCCTGATGCCCACAAACATATTTTTTAGCGATAGACACTAGGCTTTAAAAATATGGATGCCAAGTTTTTTATCGAAACTTTTAATCATTGGCTTGGTATTCCTCAGTAGAAGGAGGTGGGGTGTTGGATTAGCAGGGTTTATTAAGTTTGATGACTCGAAGAAGGAGTGGTAGATTGAATTTGTGATGGAGTAGAGTGTTGCCAACCCGCAGGTGATGAGAATTAACGTTGAGGTGTAGGAGAGTGTCCAGTTGGCGATGTTCTATTATTTAGTTGATCATTTCCGTTTCTTTTATATATTGTGTAAAATTATAGAAAAAATCAATAATTAATGTATGATATTCATGTTTATGACTATATATATGTATATACCTTTTCAATAGATTTTAAAACATTCTCGATGTGTCTGATTTTTATCCAATCACTTTTAGTTTTTAAAATTTTTTGAAATTTTTGCACGCGGACAACTGGATGGAAGCGTATTTGTGATTGACGCATAAAGGTCCGTGACATGATCTCGAAATTATTTCTTCATCAAATTATTTGCATGCTCACTTTTAGTGTGCATATATCATGAGACGTCACAAACTGGATGAATGCTCTCTTTACAGAGTTGTATCCATAATGGATGAATATTTTTTTCTACATTTTCTAACAATGCCACCAACTTCAGTGCCCTTTAGGGATTATGCAGACGAAATATATTCTCTACTGCCCCATCCCAACATCCTGACAAAGAAAATAAAACATAATCAAATAGGTATGCTTGCGAGAGATCAAATCCATAATTTCTAAGGTAATTAAATTGTTCAATGTTCATATTCACATAATTTCAAATAGGAGATACCTCTATATGGAGCACACTAATAAAAGATGTTTTTGTGCGGTCCAATTGCACCCGCTTGTACTCTTATTGAAAGTAATTATTACAGTGACTCACTTTTCCTGAGAAAATATATAGGAGTATGTGAGTATAAGTCTAGAGGTAATGGCTCTAATTATTCCTAAATTAATTATTATTTTTCAACCAATCAATCATACAAAACAAGTACGATTTAAGTTAATTTTAGTTAAATTAATCCTAAAATTAGTATGTGTCCACCAAATGCACAAGCCCTTCCACCAAGTTTTGTTGACCCAAACAGTAACCACATAAGGAAGGGGTGGACACAACAACAATAATGAACCAAATAGATATTTACATTAATATTCATCCGCATAGTATCAACAAGTCCAATTTAATTTTATTTGAATTAAATTGAACCTAAAAATACTATCCGTCCACCAAATGTGCAAGCTCTTCCAACAATTAATGTTCATCCAAAAAACAACCACTTAAGGAAGGGGTTAACACGGCCACAATAGTTAACCAAACTGATATATGCATTAATATTTATCTCCACAATATTATCAAGTTCAATTTAAGTTCATTTTGAATTAAATGCAAATGTGCACTTAAATAACAACCAAGTGTGTGTGTGTGTGTGTGTATAAATTACACATTTACGCGTGGTTATAAATTACACACTTACACATTTCTACACACATATAAATTACCAATACACATTTATATATGTAATTTACACACACACACACACACACACACATATATATATATATACTTTTACTATATGACCACCAAATGTGCAAGCCCTTTCACTAATTTATGTTCACTTAAATAATAACCAATTAAGGAAGGGGTGAACACGACCACAATAGTAAACCAAACATATATATGCATTAATATTCATCCCCATAATATCAACAAGTCTGATTTAAGTTCATTTTACTTAAATTAATCCTAAAATTACTATGTGTCCTTAAATGTGCAGTCCCTTCCACCAATTTGTGTTTATCCAAATAACAACCACTAAAGGAAGAGGTAAACACCGCCATAACAGTCAATCAATAAGTTATAACTGTTTATAACACTATTACATAAAAGAAAAAAATAAGTAAAATAACTTGAATAAAGAATGCACCTAGAATAAGTTGAGCTTCAATAATTGTTTTTCAATTGCATGCGCATATAGAACGAGAAGAAAATATGTTAATATATTATTAAATCTAAAATATTACCAAATTACTCTATTCTTAACATGTAAGTTATGTATCTCATTTTACTCAAAACTTTCATTTAGATAGAAAGTGTATTCATTATATACATGTATATGTGCTCATGTGAGCATATGTGTATATATGTGCATGCATGTGTGTATTTATGTGTGAAGTTATGTGTATATATATGTGTGGTTGTGTAAAATTATATATATGTGCGTGTGTGTATAAATTACACATTTACACAACTAAATGAGTCCAATTTCATGCATATTTCCAATTTCAATTACAATTTCACATAAACTCAACTAATTGAGTCTACTTAATTTCACATTCACATTCACATTCAATTTAATTTCACATTCATATATCCAATTTTAATTTCACAGTACAATTTCACTATTCTAATGCATATATTCCCAATTTCATAGTTACAATTTCACATACCCTAGTCACATTACCATTTCACATACCCAATTTAACATTTCAATTTACATATCCAATTTCATATACACACACACGCACAAACACATACAAAATCCATATATATATATATTGTAGGGGAAAAACCATGAAGACCTAATTTACTACGACCAAAATAGGCCCAGTACGCCACCCCAGTCAAATTCAACGTCATATTAATAAATAAAAGAATGCATCACGTGGATAATTGAAGACTTGTATGGTTACCTACATTCTCGGAGGAGATGAACAGGAATATCCAATGAGGATTTAGGAGGGTTGCTTATACATCTCTACCTTTTATTATTGTAACCCTCACCCCAGGGCAAAGGGGCATATAATTATGAATCTCTGAGAAATTAATAAAAGCTGAAAAAACCCTCCGTGGATGTAGGAACTTGTCGAACCACGTAATTATTATGTGTTGTGACCATTTTCGTAACTCTTTCAATCAATTTGTTCCTTAATTGATATTTCTTGTACTCACAATTGTCACTGTCCGTGGGAGTAACTCTTTTTTTTAAAAAGAAATTCGAAACCAAAGAGTGAAAATAATGTCTCATCACCCAAATAGTGCACTCCTTGATGACGACGTACGAACTGATCTGGACCCTCTCAGAATTAAATTTGAGGTTTTTTGAGATAGGAATCCTAGATTTCACCCAGAAGAGCAGCTCTTCGAGCAAAACAATGAACAACCTACATCAACATAAGATCTCACGGTTGGTCGACGCTTGTGGGGAATAACTCCACCCGCAAGAGGAGGCAAGTCACCTCTAAATGGAGGAGAATGCATGCCTTCAGCGACTATTGGAAAAGATGGAAAAATAACTCCGTTAGGTCAACCAAAAATGTCGTGGTCAGACTTTTATCCTTTAGGAGAGAAAAACTCACAGTCGAGGAAGAAGTTTTGGACATGACCAGGGCCGTTCAGAGCGTGGAAGTCATATAGTGAGAAGAAATCGGGATGAATAACATTACAAGCATGATATAAGAAGTTTGATCCGAAAAGAGATGGACCAACACCCATCACACCGTAGAGCTATATCCATAAAAGAGATAAAAAGAAGGGCCCTTATCATACAGACTCAATCCCTCTAATTGGTTTAGTGAATGAAAGATGATTGTGGCAATCCGAGACATTATTCCGGTGGGGATCGATGCACTAGTAATCACTCTCAAGATTGGAAACTACGATGTGGATAAACTACTAATGGATTAAGGAAGCTCTTCGAAAATGATGTACCTAGATCTTTTTCACAAGTTCAAGATAAAGATGAAGGATTTAAAGGAAGCAATCATCCCACTGGTTGGATTTGTCGAAAATATGATTGTGGCTATCCGAGTCAGATTATTTCGGTGGGGGATCGGGCCTTGAAGTAGGATTAGGGGAGGAAGAAGGAACGAAGAAGGTTCCTTCCTCCTCTCTCTCTCTTCCCTTTTTTGGCCTTGCACATGTGGGTGATTCGAGGATGCAGAGGTCCTCTTTACGCCACTCGTATCGGCATCTTTGCAGTCCAACCTCAGATATAAAATTAACCATCGTCAAATGGGGGTTACATGAAGAGATAGAGTCAACAACCTATTTTGATCAAAATAGGAAAAAGAATGTCGCCGCATTGAGAGAATGGCATAAAGGTCAAACTGATGCATGCAAAATCAAATGATTCCAAATATCCAAAGACTAAGTTGCAGAATGGGAAGGTGTTAGATACTCATTCCACCCTTTTGCTCTCTTATATGCTCTATTAATGTTATATTTTTCTCTCCGAGATGGGTGTGTACATGTGTATAATATAAGTAATGGGAGAATGGAATTATCTGACTCGCATCATGGAATGGACAAAGTGGATTCTTTCGTAGGAGTGTACCCTAAAATAATAATAAACATAATATATGAGTGTTTGCCAAATCACAAATTGATATAAAAGAGCGAGTGTGCATATCGGACGAGACATAAGTATGTAGGAGCCCAAGACTCACAAAAATATATATAATATAGTATAAAATGTATGAAATGAAAGGGGAGGACTCGAATCTCGGGATTGGCCCAAGATGCCTACATAGTCCAAGGAGAATCAAAGTCCACGTAGTTCAAAAATAGCATAGGGTAGAGTTAAACCCATAAATTCAAATATAGGACTCCTCTTGTGTGTTTTTGGAGAGAAGTGTGTTTAAGTGTGAAAATTGACGTCTTACTTTTGGAATTTTTTAATAAACCCTCTTTTTGTCTTTTTTGGATTTTTATGAAAATAAGTTGTGTGCAATACTAATAATAAAAAAATGAGGATTATTTGATGTGAGATAATGAAACAAATCTAGAAGATGAGAATAAAGTGGATAATAGCACTTAAATGAATAAAACTGGAAAGAGTGAGGTATGGACCTCTTGATAGATATTTATTGCTGAATTTAGAATTTAAGTATTATGATTTTGTAGTGGTATGAAGATAATATGGTAGGATGAGGTGGGTAGATAAGTGAAGTAATATGAGGGAATGTTGAAAAATGGACTTTTTTTAGAAAAAAGAAGGTCTTGATTTCGAGGGGGATATTTATTGACTGCTGAAAGGGACCTCCTTCCATGGGTGAGGTCACGGTCCTTTTATAGTGAAATTTAGGGTTAAAGGGGTGACTATTGGCATGGTGTTGGCCTGCCTATCGGCATAGACCTTCCTTGACGGGCAAGGAAAAATACACCTTGCTGATAGGCAGGGTGTCTAGGGTGCCTATAGGCTATCCAAAATGAAATTTTCAAAAATAGGGGCATAAAAATCAAATCGTAAGTCAGAATTATACATGATCGAGACCGTTGGAAAGGGAATTCATAGCCCTTAAATAATACATTAGCCACTCTCAAGCACGGAAGTTGACCAAAGTCAAATGGGGTTTGAAAGCGCTCGACGGTCTCTAGACAAGAAGTTTTTGGAGGAAAATGAATTATTAGTCCGAACCATGAGGCCGATTCGTGAATGGCATGAATAATTGGAGAGGAAATTCAATGCTTTTCGAGATTTCATTGAACTTATCTCAGTTTGGAGAGTTGACCAAAGTCAAATAGGGATCAAAAGTGCCCGGTGACCCTTTAGAGTAAATGGGTCATTCATACGGATCGTGAGACCGATTCACGCACAAAACTGACCGTTAAAAAGAGGATTCAGATCTCTTCAAGGATTTACTAATCTTCACTCAGGTTGAAGAGTTTACTGGAGTCAAATAGAGCCCGAGAGCGCCTGATGGCTTCCAAATCAAAATTCAGAATATGAACAAGGGTTTATGGTGAGTGGACGAATGTTAAAGACCTAAGGAGGTGCTTGGGGGTCCTAAGATGAGGTGTATATAGATCCCATCAATGGGGAAGCTTGGAACAAGTGAAGGTCATCGAAAGACAAACACTACAACGATGTCGGAGAGGAGGTTTAAGGTTAATTCTGCGAACCTAGGGGAGGAGGTGATCGATTCTAAAGGTTGATGCCAATTCTACAGACCTAAGGTTGGGGTGACCAATTTTGAAAATCGAGGTAAATTATTTTAACTTAGAGAGGGTCGAGTTTGATCCCATGGACCTAACACTGTAGTGACCAATTCAGCGGGTCGAGGTTAATTCTATGGACCTAAAGACTAAGATGACCAGTTCAGTGGGTCGAGGTCCATTATGTGGACCTTAAGTTGTAGTGACCAATTATATAGGTCGAGGTCAATTCTGTTGACCTAAATATGTAATGACTGATTCAGTGGTTCGAGATTAATTTTGTGGACCTAAAGGGGCTCTGTAGACACCCCATTCTATTACCCCATAACTCTCCTTAGGTCCCTAGTACCTCCCTTCATCACTGTAAACCCAGGTCACGTCCCGAGTACTGACCTGGAAGCCATCGGGCACTCCCCGACTCAGTTTGACCCAAAAGTCAAACTCTTCATCTCGACTGAGACTCAATGAATCTTCGAAGGGCACTGAATACCCTTTCCAACGGTCTGCCCCGTGCACGATTCTGACTTACCATGCGGATGAACAATCCGTTTGCGCCTGGAACCTGACCTAGAGGCCACCGGGTGATCCCGGGCTCTATTTGACCTAAGTCAACTCTTCAGATCAATCTAAGCTGAATGAATCTTCGAAGGGAACTGAATACCCTTTCCAACGGTCTATCCCGTGCACGATTCCGACTTTCCATGCGGACGAACGATCCGTTTGACTCCGGGAGGCCACCGAGCGCTTCCCGAGCCCGGTTGACCAAATTCAACTCTCCAAACTGGGTCAAACTCTTTGGAATGTTGAAGTACATCTCCTAACCTTTCCAACGGTATTCCCCGTGCGTGATTTGGACTTACCATGCGGACGAACGATCCGTTTGCATCTGAACGATTCCCCGTCCAATGGACCGACAAACGCTTTCGAGCCATATTTGACCCAAAGTCAACTCCCAAACCTAGGAGTGGTCCAAAGGACTTTAAAAGGTCTCTTAATCAACTTTCCAACGGTATGCCCCGTGCGCAATTCTGACAAACGGTTTGCCCTCGGTGGCCGATTTTCCAAAAAAGCCTGAACCACACTACCAAACGGCACGTTCCAGACCCTGCCTATTGGCACCTGCCGATAGGCAGGAATAGGTCTATGCCAATCGGCACTCACCTGGGCCTATAAAAGGAGGCCTTCACCTCATTTTCAAGGGGAGCCCAGAACTGATAAAAATCTCTCTCAACGAATCCCAGAAACCTCTCTCGAAGGCAGCGTGGTTTTAACTCCCAAATCCCTTTTTTACTTCCAATTTTCATCACCCTTTTCATCAAACTTGGTGAATTAACCACTCTCCATCACCATCCAAGCTCAAGGGCTGCTATTCAACACTCAAGATCAAGCTCAAGATCTTCAATAAGGTCCAACTTTCTCACCTTTCTCTTCAAATTCTCCTGAGTTCTCAATAACTTGCTTGATTACTTAGCACTTTTTATTATCTCATCTCACACATCCTAATATACTTTTTATTTAGTATTATCGCACATCTCTTATTTTTATATAAATAAAACCCAAAAAAAAAGAAAAAGAGGGTTTTCTCATAAATTCCAAATAGGGATTCTCACACTTTTTTCACACTTTTCTCACAACTAAAACACTTTTCCTACACACACACACACACACACACACATTCACAAATAAGAGATCCCCCATTTGGATTTATGGGATAAACCCCACCCCTCGTTTTGTATACGAACTACGTGGACTTTGATGCCTTTATAGGCTACGTAGGCGTCTCAGGGTAAAACCCGAGACTCGAGTCCTTTTCTCATCTTTTCTCTTATTTTCTATTTTGTCTAAATCCATTTTTCTTATATTATATATATACTTGTTCTTAGTGACGTATTACTCCATACGCGTTATCGTTCCCTTATAACGATTAACGTAGGGGTAATCGTGTAAATCTTACTTTGTAATATTATTCTTATATCTTCCTACGGATGACTCGCTTTATCTTTTCCATGATACAAGTCGAGGATTCCTACCTCCATTCTATATATACACATGTACACATATCACGGGGGGAAACATAAAGGAAAATAGCAAATATCCATGAGAGACCGAAAGGGAGGAATGGGTGCCTAACACCTTCCCATTTTGTAACTAAGCCTCCGAACCCTTCTCGAATCATTTTTGTTTAGCACGCACCAGTATCTCTTTGGATGCCATCCTTCGGGGTGGCTTCCCCTTTTTCTTTTGTCTATTTTGAGTAAAATAGACTGGCGACTCTGAATCTCTCTACATTTTTACTCCACATCTCAAACGACGCCGGCCGAAGCACTCCCGAGAGGGACACGCGGGACCCAAAGGATCCTTCTCCTCCGCGATGGGGATCGGGGATGGCCTCAGTGGAGACTCTGCTGGGGATTTGTGTTTTTGTTTGTGGGCTTGACTCTATTTACATGAATGCTATATTTACTTATGTTTCCCCTCATACCCGCATGTTCCCCTTTTTTCCATGTGTATCCCATGCTTATGCTTATGTTCACACACTTGTAGAAATTTCTTCATGTACACTTCGCACCACGTGCACCTAGGGCCACCTATATCCCCATATTGCACGCATCACCCATCCATACTTGGTGTACTTTTTGGGGTACTTGTACTTTGCTTCCTGTTTGGCATAATCAAGAAAGACATTCTCATCATAAGATACTAATAAGAGAATCATGCATGATTCAGACGATATCACCAAAGAGCATTGCTATTGACCAAATTTTACCCAGTAACTGGAGGGTCACTTCGTGATGGGCGCTGGTCCGGTAGGTCGCAGTTAGCCTGAGCGATATGACTCTCACCTTCCATTGGCCAAATACCTTTGACGTATATCAAACGGTTCCCCCGCATCGTACCGCTTGACCGAAGTTATGACGGGAGGTATATCGCAGGGAATTCGTTCACGTATGTCGAGTATATCGAATTCGCTCTCACACGTACCGTCCTCACGAGGTATATGGTGAGGCAATTCATGTACACTCAGGTATATCAAATGGCTTGTCCACATTTACCGATTGCCCGCAAGAGCAAGACATATATCATGGAAGTCACGCCAAAGGGGGGAACCCATGCCGATTCACCCAACCAACTGCATACCCGCATATAGGTGTCAAACCTAGGACACGCACTTTAGATTGACGGTTTCAACCCGAAACTCTGCCAAAATTTTGGGTCGATCCGCCGCCCAATTTTCCCGCATTTTTAAAATAGGGCCCTGTCCGTGAGCCTGGTTACAAGTCCAAACCATAGCTTTGCATATATTAAGACCCCCACTTTTTCAGGCTCGGGTCCCGTCCGACATTGCATTTAGGATAATTAAATACAAGTGAGAACATAATAATCATAATAATCATGCTGAGTTCCGTCTCCCAAAAGCATTTTTCCATTCTTTATCGAAAATCCAAAAACATTTCTCCCTTCTTTATCAAAAATCCAAAAATACTTCTCCCTTCTCTATCAAAAATCCAAAAATAATTCTTTCTTTTTTTTTCTCAAAAATAAATCTCATCTTACGCCTTCTTAGGTCGATTGCAAGCCCTTGGCCTGGCTCCCTATTGGCTTCGGTCTTTAGTCAAGTCACCCCAGAGTTTTATCCGTTCCTTTACTACTTCTTCCGAGTCCGGAATCCATCCATCTTCCATGGAGAATACAGATCAAGTACCAGTCATACAGTCGGATCTGATGACAGTCCTAGCTCAGCTCGTGTCCAAGATTGATAACCTCCAAACTGAGGTCCGAGAGATGCAACGAAACCAGGTTCCTATTCCTTCAGAGCCAGAGGCCCTGTTCCCTCGTGCTATGGGTCCAACCAAGCCTATTTGGGTTCTAGAAGAATATCAGCACGCTCCACATACCCCTCCTGCCAATGGGTGGCCGCCTGCCCAGCTTCCAATGCCGAATATTGCCCCGCCTATGGCTAACCTACCTGTGGTCGTTGATCCAAAGGAGGAGGAGTTGAATAAAGTCAAAGAGGATCTCAATATGCTCACCAATAAATTCGACCAAGTCAGGATCTCTGGGAATTACATAGACTACACCCACATGTCTCCTTATCCTAAAGCGAGGTTACCCGAGAAGTTCAAGATGCCAAATATCAAAAAGTTCGGAGGGAGTGGACCCCCAATTGTTCATCTTCGCAGTTATCATCGTTCCATGACTCTACTAGGGGCGTATGAAGAAGTGATGTCCCAATTGTTTCAGAAAACTTTGAAGGATAGTGCCCTTCGATGGTTCTTATCTCTTGAAGAATCCAGAATCCGTAGCTAGGAGGATGTAGACCGAGAATTCATGTTGCAGTACAAATACAACGAAGAGATTGAGGTCACCCGTCGTGATTTAGAGCTTCTCAAATAGAATCCTGGAGAATCAGTCAGTAACTTCATTACCCGGTGGAGGGAACAAGCAGCTACCATGACTAATCGGCCATCCAAGGAGGAACAGGTCAACATAGTGAAGAAGAATTTCTTGCCCCATGTCCGAGTGACGATGGGAGGACAATACTATCCCCACTTCCGAGCTCTTAGAGAGGCTGGAGTAGAAATCAAGGAAAGCCTTGTTAAAACAGAGGTTGAACCGAAGAAGGTGTCCGGACAGTTCACCCCTAGAAAGTATGACAAGCCTGCCAGTGCTACCGTCTCAACCATCAATAACATCTCTCAACTAACCACATCATGTGCACCAGAAAGCCGCCCTGCCCCCATCCGAAGGGAATACACTGAGCTCCATGCTCCCCTCTCTAAAGTTTAATAAGCCATGTTAAGTCAAAACCTCATCAAACCCTTGGATCCACGTCCATTGCCAAATCCACTCCTAAAAAACTTCAAAACCGATGCTCATTGTACCTTCCACCAAACTGCCGGTCATACCACCGACCAATGCTTTCACCTTCGGAATGTAATCCAAGATCTCATTAACCGGGGTACCATCGCCCCACCAGCCAATCCTAAGCCAAACACTTCTCATTATCCACTTCCGAATCATACTAATGCCATCTTCTTAGAAGAAAATCCAAATTTCGATCCCTCAACTCAAATCACACCCATATACTCTCCTAAACCTCTTCAAATTTGCCCATATTTCCTCTTACACCCTACTAGCCTCGCTGATCAAGCACTGTCACTCCTTACCAGAGCATGCATCGCTGTCCGTACCCGTTCTAAAAATGGAAGTATGGAATTGTCAGAGGTGTTAAACCTACTCCTAAAGTTCGGGCTGAAATTGCCCTCACAGATGGTCATCGATTGCCAGAAGTTCAGTACACAGTTCGTAGAAGCACGTAAATGGGCCCGAGATTCAGACAAATGGGTAGTACCAACCGACGAAGTCAGCTTAGATGATGTTGTCCAGATTATGGCATAATTGTTCAGGAAAACCAACGGTATTTGCAGTGTCACCGGGTTACTTGACACTTTGAAGCTACAAGGGCGTTTGGTCCCTTAAATCACACATATCCCCACGGCATGGGAGGACCTGTATGAAGAAGCCGTTGAAGTTGTGGAATGCATTGACTTTACATGGAAAGACAAAATTGTTGCCACTGGATGGGGGGAAGAATTCGAAGACTCGAGTGAAGAATAAGCTTCAGGCAGAGCTGGCCCAGTAGCCGACATATGTGGGATGATCACGTTTGAAGAACTTCTCGGAGAAATAAATAAGGTGGCAGAACAACCTGAGATTAATGAGGAAACGGGATTCATGTTCTTTCCTTCTTCAATAAATCACATGACTAGATTAGGGGGACATTACCAAGTTCCAAGCTCACTACCAGCAAATGATAAGGGGAAGGGCGTTGAAAACCTTCCTATGCCAGAGATGACCATCGAGGAGAGTAAGATCCTCGACCAACTGAAGAAAATTCAAGCTAACATCACTCTATGGGGACTTTTCATGTCTTCCCAGCTACACATAAACGCTTTAATCAAATTACTCACTGGACCCACAGTTCCTCCCTCTACCACACCAGAAGAAGCGGTAAATCTGGTCGGATCCTTGACCTCTACCCGAATGCTATCATTTTCTGAAGAAGAAATCCCCAGAATTGGGCCGAATCACAATCATGCACTCAATATCTCCGTCGAGGTTATGGGAAAGGCCGTGCCACTCTCCCTTATCGATAACGGATCCGCCTTGAATGTTTGCCCATTGAGAACTTTTAAGTGTTTAGGCCTGAAAGAGAGAGACGTTGCTCCAACCTCCACCGCTGTGCATGCCTACGATAATACCCGCCGAGAGGTGATGGGATCCATAAAACTTGCAATAGGGGTTGTCCCTATAAACCCTGTCATTGAATTCCAAGTCATAGATATCCCAGCTTGTTTCAACCTGTTGCTCGGACGACCCTGGCTCCACAATATCAAGGGTGTGTCTTCCTCACTCCATTAGAAATTGAAGTTCTTCGCCGACGGGCGAGTCATCACCATTTTGGGCGACGACAAAAATGTCGGGGGTGCAAGCACCAGCAGTCCAATCCTTGAGATACAACAGGGGTCAAATGATATGCTCCTATCAGGATTCCGAGTTGAACCACTCCTACTCCCGACAGGGGACGGTTTAAAAGAAAGGGTTTGTCTAGAATATGACCCTCATGGCAATGTCAATGTGATTCAAATGTTCAGAAACATGCACTTCATGCCCGGACTGGGGCTAGGGCAAAGGCAATAAGGGATACTTAAGCCCATCGAATTGAAGAAAGCTTTCCCTCCTTGTGGCTTGGGGTATCAACCATCAAAACAAGAGCTCAGAATGATCCACCAATCTCGACCAAAGAGAAGATCAGATTGCACCCGAAATATATCAGGAGACTCCTTAAATGGACGATTCATCAAAGAAGGCGAGGACTTCCCCTTTTGCGATTTTCCAGAACCATGGTATGACCACACAGACAAGAAGATGAGGCCGGGAATGGAGATCTTTTTCTAAGATAGCTACCCATGGGTCGAAAGTTTCCCACACCGCGTACAACCGTTGATCAAAGACGCCGATGAGACTGAGGAAAGCGATTTTGAAGATTCTTTCAACTTATAGATACTAGGGATGGCACTCTGCATGGTTCATTCAGGCACTACATCAATGGACCCATCCTGTCTGATTAAAGTTGCTGATACTCCTCTCCTCAACTTGGCATTCTGCGCTAGTTCTACCCCTTGAAATCTCCCATGACCCCAATGTTTACCCTATTTCTTCTTCTGTTGTCTATCCTTGCTCAAATGTAATCGAGACCTCTTTTGATGAGGTTCTCAATGCTGTTTTTCCTATCAATGAAATAAATGAAGATTTTGAGTATCTTGTTGTGCCTTACATTAACTGCTTGAATTCTAATCAAACTTTTGATGATGATGATTTTGCAAATGAACAATTCTTAACTGATCTAAATAAGGTTAATAATAAACAACATAACCACGTTCAAGTTAATGAAGAATAGACTGTTGTTATTAATCTCGGTTCTAGTAGCCAACTGCGCGGGATTAGGATAGGGGCCACCCTTGACGAGCATGAGTGCGCACAACTCAAAGAATTGCTAAAGGTGTTCGTGGATTTCTTCGCATGGTCCTATGATGATATGCCCGACATTGATCCTGAAATAGCTTAGCATGAGATCCCCACTCTCCCAGATTATAAGACAGTTAAATAAAAATTGAGAAAGCTCCGCACCGAATGGTCGCTCAAGGTCAAAGAAGAGGTGGTCAAACAGTTAAACGTGGGCTTCATTCGAGTGATCGAATATCCCACATGGTTAGCCAACATTGTACCTGTGCCGAAATCAGGAGGAAAGGTTCGAATGTGTGTAGATTACCGAGATTTAAACAAAGCTTCTCCAAAGGATGATTATCCGCTACCCAATATCGATATGATTGTGGACAACACAACCAGTCATGCTCTCAAGTCATTCGTCGACAGGCTCACCGGATACAACCAAATCAAGATGAACCCAGACCATCAAGAAAAAACCGCATTCATCACCCCATGGGGAACTTTTTGCTACACCGTTATACCATTCGGTCTCAAGAATGCTGGGGCTACCTACCAAATGGCTGCCATAACCATCCTGCATGATCTGATCCACAAGGAGGTCGAGGTTTATGTGGATGATATGATTATCAAGTCCAAAACTAGAGAAGGTCATGTTCACTCTCTCCGAAAGTTCTTCGAACGACTACGACGGTATTAGATGTGACTTAATCCATAGAAGTGTATCTTCGGCATTACAAAGGGAAAACTCTTGGGATTCATGGTCAGCGAAAAGGGGATAGAAGCAGATCCTGCAAAGCTGAATGCCATACTTGAGATGCCATCACCCCGAACAGAGAAAGAAGTCCGTGGTTTTCTTGGGAAATTACAATATATTAGCCGGTTCATCAACCAACTAACCTCCATTTGTGAACCAATCTTCAAGCTCCTCCGAAAGTATTCAACCAAGGTTTGGAACGAGGCCTGTCAAGAAGCTTTTGATCGAATCAAATAATACCTGACCCAACCTCCAGTGCTCATGCCACCACAGTCTGGTATCCCTTTTCTCCTATACCTAACCATAACCGATACCGCAGCTGGGGATTTGCTAGCCCAATACCTTGAGGACTCCCGCAAAGAAAGAGCCATATATTACTCCAGTCACAAATTGGCCGAGTATGAGGTCAAATACACTGCTTTAGAAAAGGCATGTGTCACACTTGTCTGGATCACCCAAAAGTTGCAACACTATATGCTAGCCTTTCCCATCAAACTTGTATCCCGAATGGACCCCATCAAATACCTGCTTGAGAAACCCGCCTTATCCAGTCGAATGGCCCGATGCTTGATGCTCCTAACCGAGTTCGATATCGTGTACATCACATAAAAAGCTGTTAAAGGAAGAGCCATCTATGACTACCTCGCTGACTACCCTGTAGAAGAAGCAGATGTCTGGATATCCGAATTCCCAGATGAAAATATCCTTTGCACCACTCAAGACCGCCTTCGATGGAAAATGTTCTTTGATGGCGCTGCCAATAAAAAGGGATATGGCATTGGGATACTCCTGATCTCCCAAGATGACTCCCACACTCCCATCGCCATTAAATTGGATTTCCCTTGCACCAATAACATGACGGAATACGAGGCATGCACAGTGGGCCTCCAAGGTTGCTCTCAAGAAAGGTATTCAATACCTTGATGTCTATGGGATTCTTCCCTTATCATCGGTCAAGTGCTCAAAAAGTGGAAAGTTAAAGACGAAAAGCTCCAACCCTTTCATGCCCAATTAGAAGAGTTAGCCTCCCGATTCCGAGATATTACCTTCCATTACCTACCCCGAGCAAAGAATAACCTAGCCAATGCTCTCGCTACCTTGGCCTCCATGGTCGACATGCCCGAAGGAATAACAATGGCCCCCTTCCTAGTTCAAAATCAAGACAAACCGACCCATTGCTACCATATTGAGCTTGTCTCCACTAAAGATCCTGAACTAGCCGATTGCTGGTACTATGATATCTGGTGCCTCCTCAAACATGGTAGGTATCCCGAGGGTTCCAACAAGAAAGATCGAACAACCCTTCGAAGACTGGCCGCCCAGTACATCATCTGTCATAAAGCTCTGCTCAAGAGGAATTTCGATGGAACTTATCTACACTGCATCGCAGGGGTTGAGATTGAGAAAATAATGCAGAAAATCCATAGCGGGGAATGCGGACCCCACATGAATGGTCGCATGCTCGCCAAGAAGATCATCCGACAGGGCTACTACTGGACCACCATGATCCAGGACTGCGCCGCCTATGTTCGGAGGTGCCTCAAATGCCAACAATTATCCAACCTTCAACACTTGCCTCCGCGAAAATTATACAACATGACCTCTCCCTGGCCGTTCTCCACCTGGGGTGGGGTGTCGACATCATAGGGAAGGTTACACCAAAGGCTTCAAACGAACATGAGTTCATCCTAGTCGCCATTGATTACTTCACCAAATGGGTCGAAGCTTAGTCATACGCAGTGTTGAACGCCAAGAAAGTGGCCAAATTCTTTAAGAAAAATATCATCTGCCGATATGGAGTCCTGCACGAGATGGTATCAGATAACGGGCTGCATTTTGAAGCAGAAGTCACAGAAGTAGTCAACAAGTACGGGATTCAGAGACACAAATCTTCTCCCTACCGACCTCAGACCAATGGTGCAGTTGAAGCCGCCAACAAGAACCTCAATGCCATCATCAGCAAGATGATCGAAAGTTGTAGGGATTGGGCCGACCGGATCCCGTACGCCCTCTGGGGCTATAGAACCTCAATCCAAAGTTCTACTGGGGCTACCCCTTACTCCCTGGTCTACGGCATGGAAGCAGTCCTACCTGTGGAGCTGAAAATACCCTCGCTACGTGTCATGCTCAAAAGCAAGGTTAGTGAGGAAGACTGGTGTCAAAGCCGTCTTGATGAGCTAGCCCTCCTAGATGAAAGAAGATTTAAAGCTATTTACCACATACAGGGGTACCATCGCCGAATAGCGTGATCATTCAATAAAAGAGTCAAGGACCGCGGTGTCCGAGAGGGGGATTTAGCCCTCAAAGAGATAATAGAACCCATCTAGGACCCCAGAGGGAAATTCAAGCCCAATTGGAGTGGCCCCTACATTATGAAGAAAATCTTATCCGGCGGTGCCGCCATGCTCACTGACTTGGATGGGAAAGAGATGGCTCGTCCAGTCAATCTGGACCGTCTCAAGAAATTCTACCCCTAGTCCGAAATCTCGGCGCGCTATGACTCTTCTCATCCCCCTTCTATTCTAAAAATAAAAAAAACTCTTCATTTCCTTCTACCCAGAACTAAGTGGGCCTGATCCTCTACAAAACTATTTTAAAACATTTTAAAAAAACCCCAGAGGTACGTAAGCAGCTCATACACCTCACATGAGTGCGCCTCTTTCTTTTTCACAAAATACTATTCTTTTCTTACCTCTGAGAACGGCGGTTCATTCTAAAAAATACTTGAACAAAAGGATTATGTATGCCTTAGCGATCAGTATAGATAATTCAAAAATACAAAATTCATCGAAAGGCACAGTTGGATGATCAGAAACTTGTTTATTTCATTAATAAGAAATTACAGTACGGATTACATAAGAAAATAAACGAATAACTCCCTTCCCCCTACTACCATAAAAAGCCAAATAAAACCCCTACATACATTCCCTATTACATAAATAAACTCCTCAGGAGTCCTACCCACAGCTACCAGAGGAGTCTGCACCCTCATCATCTACATCCTGAGGACCCCAAGTTTCCCCTGCTTGAATAGAGTGCCTTAAACACTCCATGGATCGATGAGCCTTAACCATCTTCGAAAAGACCACAACACCCCTTTCCATGGTGTCAGATAAAACAAACCATATTTGCCGAGTCTCTACTACCAACATCTTGCTGACTACTTTCCTCCACAACCACTTCATATAATCTTTGGGGACATACCAAACCTTCCCGACAGACTGAGAGGGACGGGTCGACGGACGCCGACTTTCCCATTGAGACCCAAGCAACAGACGCAGGTGCTCAGTCAAATCTTCCATCGAAAAGAAATTTGAGGTCCGAGGTGGCACTACCTGGGCCCAGCCAAATTGACGTAAAAGACGCCAAGGGAAATAAAAAGAGGTCTGCCTGAGACCAACTAGCTGCACATATGAATACTCTCCTAGATCCAGAATGGGCTGCAACTGCCCCCACCAAGGCACTGACCAGTACAACCCACAAGCCCCATGCTCCACAAGCCAATTCTCCCAGTTCTCAACATACAGGCCAACGCGGATGAAGTAGCGCGAAAAGAAGTTGGGTACGACCAACAAGGGATATTCTGGAGGAGTCGCCAAGAGAAATCTTTCAGACAACCACATAAATAGCATCACATGGCTACCCCTCGAAAAGTCAGAACGACCTTCTCTCCAGGCATCCAGGCCATTCAGGTTCTCCGCCAGTATACCGCCGCAGGATTGCGAAGATATGACATCCATGAGGTAATGGCTGCAAGTTGTGGGTCCACTTGCATCTCCCCAGTCACCAGCAGCAATTTGGAAACCAGGCCCAGAACCACGACTCCAGTATAGGCAGCATCACCTACTTCCCGCAAATGCACGGACCGCAGCACCACCGGGAGGGAGATCATTCCTCCAACAACCAATGATCTGGCCGCCGAAGGTGAAATGTAAAGAAGCCCGACCAATAAATCTCTAGGAGAATGGGAAAATTCGGGTAAAGCCGCAGCAACATTGGGATTTACACCCAATATGGAAGAAAATTCCTCATAGGTAGGACAAAATTCTTCCAACCTAAAGCGGAATACATGGTTTTCAGGGTACCAGAATTGTACCGCCGCCATCAGCATATTCCACTCAATAGGTCGATTGCGCCACAAGGAGACTCGACGCATGTTGAAAGCATCGTAGTTGACATTATAAGAGCACATAGCTTCCAAGGCTTCGAGGTGGTTGGAAAACTCAATGCTACCAGGGAGAGCCATCTTGCAAGGCTAAAAGATAATGGCTAAGTATGTAAGAATGCAAAGGTGTGATGAAAACACTCCACCCTTACTCCTTTTTATACTTGAAAACCCTCACAAGGGACATAATCCCTGCAAAAAATCGGAGGGAATCCTACCCCACAAGGTACCAAAGGCTGAAGAGTACCATTAAAAGCTTTCGATTGATGGGACTGGACTGAACTGCCGATAGGCAGGTCACGGTGCTTGCCGATCGGCAACCCCCCCATTTTGAGAAATTTCCCTTTTTCCTCTTTTGTCAAAAAAAAAAAAACTCAATAAAAATAAATTGATATTCTCAATAGAATTTCAAAATCCCTTTTCTCCTTATATAATTTCCCTTTTTAATTAAAAATTTCCTTCAAAATATTTCAAAAATATTCCTTTTTACGGTCTCAGCAGCAAAGTAAAAAGCGCATGTGCATGCATTCATCATAAATAACAGATAATAAAAAGCTCCATTGCATTGCATATATTTGTTTTCTTTGTTACATCAATTTTGCAGGAAATAAAAAGAAAAGGCAAAAACAACGGGACTCAACCCGAACCCACATTCTCTCTCTCTCACTAAGAGCTTCCACCCCTGCGACGTGCTCTTTCCCCCTACGGCGAGATGATGCACCACCACTTCCCGAGCCAGAGACCTCCCCAGACGAGGCAGACGGCACCAAGCAAGAAGGAACAGGAACCACATCCCAAATATGGACAGTCGCCAAAGATATCCAGTCTCTGATGTCCCTGAGCCAAGTGGTCGACACCCGGACTTGCTGCAAGGAATGGCCAAATCAGTATCAAAGCAGAAATGACCAAAATAGAAATGAAAGTAAGGGAGGAACAGAAAGGTATACCGCAGGTCGAAGGACCTCCTCTGTCAAACCCAACTCCTACGGATCCATCGCATGAGGACGGTGAAGCATAGGAACCATCCCTCCATCAGCTCGCCGAATGTTGTATGAAGGGGTATGTAGTCATACAAAAGGGACCTCCGAGGTCGTCACCGCCGCAGATGCTGAAGGACCAGCGCCGCTGTGAGAAGAACCCACCGCCCGACTCGAACCCGTGGGAAGGAAGGGCAACGCATCATATGTGCTGGTCGCCATCAACCAGCTCATCACAAAATCCATGTAGTCATACGGCTCAGCCGTATCAGTGTATAGCAAGTAGGACTCACCAATCATCACCGCGATCCTCTCATCCTCCAACATCAGTCGCTCCTGCCTCATAGACGTAGGAGGCTGCACGGGTGGCACCACCACCTCCTCCTCAACAATCTGGTGAATCACCCTCTCCCCGAGGTACCAGGAATGGCCGAACTCATGCGCCAGCAAACGCCTCATCCACGCGTTTACCCCGGTTGCCCCCGCATCCTGAATGGCTGTCCCTCACGGGTAAAAGGTCACCTGAAAATCTCCAAGCGAGCATAAATCAATACAAGATCAGAAGGTGAAAAAACCAAGATTGAAATGGAAAGAGTCTTACCCTACCAATGGTCAAGTCATTCAAGACCTGACGCATCGCCTCCAGGGAAAGAGATCCCTTCGACTGTCGATTGGCCTTGCGCCATCGATACAATAGACAGAAATCCCCAACAGTGTCGTCCTTCAAAGCAATCAACGGGGTATTGCACCCAATCACCTCATAGAACAACGTCTGAATTCATAAGCAAAAAGAGACGCATAAGAAAAATGCGAATGCATGAAAAGAAAATGCGCAAATTAAAGAATAACTCAAGAAGGTACGTGGCCCCAGTAAACGTTTGCCGGTAGCACCGGCTGAATGCATCCAAAGAAGAGTAAAGGGTCGCCAAGGTCAGACTCCCCCAATCATAGAAAGGGATGTTCGAAAACATCCTTAAGTACGGTAGAAACCACAAATGTATGACGTCGCCGCTTGACGCCACCATAAAACCTCCCAATACCAGCAGAATAAATAACCAGGCCATCTACCTCACTTGCATCCCATCCTCCACATCGATCTCCCTACCCAACAGAACATCCTTCAGCAGGGACAGCCGGATAGAATCCCCAGAAATTATCCTCCCTACATCACCAAGTGCCGCAAGCACTGCCTCCGGTCTCACCCGTAAAGAGAGATCCACCTCTATCTGATCTCCATCACAATCCAGCCCCAGCAGTTACTTCACATCTATGAGAGTCACCGTCATCTCCCTGAATCCACAATGAAAGGTGTGGGTAGTGTCCCACCACCTCTCTCCCAAAGCGTACAAGACCACTGTCGAACGAGGCATCTCATCCAGTGCAGATGCCAACCGCCCAAAACTTGCTGATGATACCATCCAGCGCACCACAGGTGAGAGATGCTCCCAGACATCCTTGAGACCCGTTTTCCCACGGGCACGCATGTTCTTCAAAGAAATATCAAACTGGCAAAAAGAAAAGTCTCATCAAAAGTCAAGCAAGAAAAGCCACCAAAAAGAGAAGAATGCCAAAGGTCGATTTACTTACATAACCGTCGGGAATCACTCTCGAAGAGCGATGACGCGATGGCTCCCGCAGTAAGGTCCGCTCATCCACAACAAGATCTAACGCATCAAAGGAGTTTTCACTCCCCAAAGTTAGGGGCACCCTGTCCCTCCAATCCACATTTGCCCAATCATCAACGGTCAACCACTCCCGGTGGACTGCAGTGCTCACAAAAGCGGCCATTTCTTGAAGATCAAAATGATAGAACGATTTGTAAAAGAATCGCAGAGAGAGAGAAAGCAAAAGAAGCTGTGAAAAAATGAGGGGATTCTCCCCCTTTTTATAGGATGCCAAGCGCCATGCCGATCGGCACCTCCCTATGCCATACCGATCGACACTGACTCCTCACCTTCCCGAGGCAACCCAAAAGTCCGTGCCACTGCTGAATGGCACCTCTCACACCATGTCGACCAGCACCCCCCTCAAATTTCGTACAAAAATTCCCAAAAAATACCAGAAAGCCTCGAAAAATCCCTAAAAATCCCAGGATGGATTTTGAACTTTTTCACCAAGAAATTTCGCATTCCCTCGAGTGGAACCCCTTATTTCCCCAGCGAAATCCTAAAAAATTAAGTGAAAACTCCTCCCGGTCAAGCTCCGGAGGATCCCTAAGGATCACCTGATCACTTCCTCAGCGAAATTCTCTTACAGCACCCAAAATAGGTTATTCCCCCTGTGAGGTATCCTAAAAGCTTCCCCAGCTGTCAGCTCCCCAGATCAAATCCAAATCACAAAGCTCTTTCTCCAACAGAATTGAAATCCAATCGTTATCCACTTTTGGGTCAGAATTGACCCCGGTCTTTGATCGTCACCTGAGTTAGGTCAGAATTGACCTCGGTCCTCGGTCGTCACCACTCTTAGGTGAGAATTGGCCCCGGTCTTGGATCGTCACCCGAGTTAGGTCAGAATTGACCTCGGTCCTCGGTCGTCACCACTCTTGGGTCAGAATTGGTCCCGATCTTGGATCGTCATCCGAGTTAGGTCAGAATTGACCTCGGTCCTCGGTCGTCACCACTCTTAGGTCAGAATTGGCCCCAGTCTTGGATCGTCACCTGAGTTTGGTCAGAATTGACCTCGGTCCTCGGTCGTCACCACTCTCGGGTCAGAATTGGCCCCGGTCTTGGATCGTCACCTGAGTTAGGTCAGAATTGACCTCGATCCTCGGTCGTTACCACTCTTGGGTTAGAATTGGCCCCGGTCTTGGATCATCATCTGAGTTAGGTCAGAATTGACCTCGATCCTCGGTCGTCACCACTCTTGGGTCAGAATTGGCCCCGATCTTGGATCGTCACCCGAGTTAGGTCAGAATTGACCTCAGTTCACAGTCGTCACCACTCTTGGGTCAGAATTGGCCCCAGTCTTGGATCGTCACCTGAGTTAGGTCAAAATTGACCTCGGTCCTCGATCGTCACCACTCTTGGGTTAGAATTGGCCCCTATCTTGGATCATCACCTGAGTTAGGTCAGAATTGACCTCGGTACTTGGTCGTCATCACTCTTGGGTCAGAATTGGCCCCGATCTTAGATCGTCACCTAAGTTAGGTCAGAATTGACCTCGGTCCTCGGTTGTCACCACTATTGGGTCAGAATTGGCCCCGGTCTTGGATCATCACCTGAGTTAGGTCAGAATTGACCTCGGTCCTCAGTCGTCACCACTTTTGGGTCAGAATTTTCCCCGGTCTTGGATCATCACCTGAGTTAGGTCAGAAATGACCTTGGTCCTCGGTCGTCACCACTCTTGGGTCAGAATTGGCCCCGGTCTTGGATCGTCACCTGAGCTAGGTCAGAATTGACCTCGATCCTCGGTTGTCACCACTCTTGGGTCAGAATTGGCCCCGATCTTGGATCGTCACCTGAGTTAGGTCATAATTGATCTTGGTCCTCGGTCGTCACCACTCTTGGGTCAGAATTGGCCCCGATCTTAGATCGTCACCCGAGCTAGGTCAGAATTGATCCCAGTCCTCGATCGTCACCACTCTTGGATCAGAATTGGCCCCGGTCTTGGACCGTCACCTGAGTTAGGTCAGAATTGACCTCGATCCTCGGTCATCACCACTCTTGGGTTATAATTGGCCCCGATCTTGGATCGTCACCCGAGTTAGGTCAGAATTGACCTCGGTCCTCGGTCTTTACCACTCTTGGGTTAGAATTGGCCCCGATCTTGGATCATCACCTGAGTTAGGTCAGAATTGACCTCGGTCCTCGGTTATCACCACTCTTGGGTCAAAATTGGCCCCGGTCTTGGATCGTCACCTGAGTTAGATCAGAATTGACCACGGTCCTCGATCGTCACCACTCTTTAGGTCAGAATTGACCTCGGTAGACCTTTACCCTAAGCTCTCAGATTCAACTTTGACCCACAGAATTAGTCATCCCCAGCACACTCCTTAGGTCCTCAGAATCGACCTCGACCCTCTGAATCGTTCATTCCCCTTCAAAAGCATCATGTGGTGTCCATTCGACGGTCATCATTTGTTCCAAACTCACCCGTTGAGGGAATCTATAGAACCCCATTCTATTACCCCCTAACTCTCCTTAGGTCCCTAGTACCTCCCTTCATCACTGTAAACCTAGGTCACGTCCCGAGTACTGACCTGGAAGCCATCGACCACTCCCCCATCTCAGTTTGACCCAAAAGTCAAACTCTTCATCTTGACCGAGACTCAATGAATCTTAGAAGGGCACTAAATACCCTTTCCAACGGTCTGCCCCGTGCATAATTCCGACTTACCATGCGGACAAAAGATCTGTTTGCGCCCGAAACCTGACCTTGAGGCCACCGAGCGCTCCCGGTCTCTATTTGACCTAAGTCACCTCTTTATCTCGATCGAGGCTGAATGAATCTTTTAAGGGTACTGAATACCCTTTCCAACGGTCTATCCCGTGCACGATTTTGACTTTCCATGCGAACGAATGATCCGTTTTACTTCGGGAGGCCACCGAGCGCTTCCCGGGCCCGGTTGACCGAAGTCAACTCTCCAAACACTGTCAAACTCTTTGGAATATTTAAGTACATCTCCTAACCTTTCCAAAAGTATTCCCCATGCACGATTTCGACTTACCATGCGGACGAACGATCCGTTTGCGTCTGAACGATTCCCCGTCCAATGGACCGATAAACGCTTCCGAGCCATATTTGACCCAAAGTCAACTCCCGAACCCGAGAGCGATACAAAGTAATTTCAAAGGGCTCTGAATCACCTTTCCAGCGGTTTGCCCCGTGCGCGATTCTGACAAATGGTTTGCCCTCGGCGGCCTATTTTCTGAAAAAGCTTGAACCACACTACCAAACGGTAGGTTCCAGACCCTGCCTATCGGCACCTGTCGATAGGCAGGAACAAGTCTATGCCGATCGGCACTCACCTGGGCCTATAAAAGGAGGCCTTCACGTCATTTTCAAGGCGAACCCAGATCTGATAAAAATATCTCTCAACGAATCCCAGAAACCTCCCTCGAAGCCAGCGTGATTTCAACTCCCAGATCCCTTTTTTACTTCCACTTTTCATCATCCTTTTCATCAAACTTTGTGAATTAACCACTCTCCATCATCATCCAATATCAAGGGCTGCTATTCAACACTCAAGATCAAGCATAAAATCTTCAAGAAGGTCCAACTTTCTCACCTTTCTCTTCAAATTCTCTTGAGTTCTCAATAACTTGCTTTATTACTTAGAACTTTTTATTATCTCATCTCACACATCCTAATAAACTTTTTATTTAGTATTATCGCACATTTCTTATTTTTATATAAATAAAACCCAAAAAATAAGAAAAGGAGGGTTTGCTCATAAATTCCAAATAGGGATTCTCACACTTTTTTCACACTTTTCTCACAACTAAAACACTTTTCCTACACACACACACATTCACAGATAAGAGATCCCCCATTTGGATTTATGGGATAAACCCCACCCCTCATTTTGTATACGAACTACGTGGACTTTGATGCCTTTATAGGCTACGTAGGCGTCTCGGGGTAAAACCCGAGACTCGAGTCCTTTTCTCACCTTTTCTCTTATTTTCTATTGTCTCTAAATCCATTTTTCTTATATTATATATATACTTGTTCCTAGTGACGTATTACTCCATACGCATTATCTTTCCCTTATAACGATTAACGTAGGGGTAATCGTGTAAATCTTACTTTGTAATATTATTCTTATATCTTCCTACGGATGACTCGCTTTATCTTTTCCATGATACAAGTCGAGGATTCCTACCTCCATTCTATATATACACATGCACACATATCACGGGGGGAAACATAAAGGAAAATAGCAAATATCCATGAGAGACCTAAAGGGCGGAATGGGTGCCTAACACCTTCCCATTTCATAACTGAGCCTCCGAACCCTTCTCGAATCATTTTGGTTTCGCACGCACCAGTATGTCTTTGGATGCCATCCTTCGGGGTGGTTTCTCCTTTTTCTTTTGTCTGTTTTGAGTAAAATAGACTGGAGACTCTGAATCTCTCTACATTTTTACACCACATCTCAAACGACGCCGGTCGAAGGGCTCCCAAGAGGGAAGCGCGGGACCCGAAGGATCCTTCTCCTCCACGGTAGGGATCGGGGATGGCACCAAGTTAGATGATCGATTATGTGGCTTGAGGTCGATTCTGAGGACTTAAAGATTACGATGACCGATTCAGTGGTCCGAGGTCGATTCTGAGGACCTAAAATTGAGATGATCGATTCTTTAGGTCGAGATCTATTCTACAAACCTAATGATGGTGATGACTGCTTCTGCAGGACAAGATCAATTCTTAGGACCTAAAGATATAGTGACCAATTATGTAGGTTGAGGTTAATTCTACGGACCTAAAAATGCGAATGACCAATTCAGTGGACTGAGGTCGATTCTAAGGACATAAATATGTAGTGACCAATTCTCCTGGTTAAGGTCAATTCTTTGGATCTTAAGTCGTGATGACCAATTCTGCGGGTTGAGGTCAATACTATAGACTTAAAGATTGGGATGACCAATTTTGTGGGTCGAGGTTAATTCTGAGGACCTACAGATGTAGCAATCAATTTTGCAGGTCGAGGTCAATTTTATAGACCTAAAGTTGTAGTAACCAATTTTAAGGGTCAAGACCAATTCTATTGACCTAAAGTTTTAATGACCAAGTTTGTGACTCGATGTTAATTCTACAAGCCTCCAATTCTGCGGGTCAAGGTCAATTTTACGAACCTTATGTTGTAGAGACCGAATTCGAGGTCAATTCTATGGACCTAAGGATGTAATGACTGATTCAGTGGATCGATGTCAATTTTATGGACTTAAAGATGTAATGATCGATTCAGTGAGTCGAGGTCAATACTATGGATGCAGAGATATAATGACTGATTCAGAGGGTTGAGGATAATTTTATGGAACTTAAGATGTGGTTTAGGGGGATTATCTCCATTTGGGAAATGTGCTAACTTACAATTTTGATAAGGAAGATGTAGAGTGCTTTGGTGTAGGTAACTTTGGATTCTTGCTTCCGTTACGGAAGGTGTAGGGGGTTTTTGGTGCAAGGGCACCATTGGTTTTACTAGGAAAATATTGATGATAAAAGTTAGTGTTGTTGGTCCTACTGGGTATTTTGAGAGTTTTTAAGGGACTTGGTACTCCAAAAGTTATTTTCCTCGAAGAAATAATGTTTTGGGTTTTGTGGGGATTATTTGGGAATTTTTGGGCTATTTTTGAGCAATTTTCAGATTTTTTTGGCATTTTCGGGGAGAAGTTTGGAAGGGACTATCAATAGAGAGGTCCTAGGAGGTGCTTACCAGCATAGTGCATGGACTCTTGGTATTCTTAGGGAAAGGGAAATGTCATTGTTGATTTCCACCTTTTCTGTGATTTCAATTTTTTTTTTTGAGTAGATTACTGACTCTTTGCTGAGGATATAAGTGACCTTCTACCTTTGGCATTTTTCTTCAAAGGGCGCGGGAGATACGGGCATGTATGTGCATATGAGGCAGCTTTTGTCGCATGAGTTCAAGTATGTCTGGTACCTTGGATAAAGTGGTGTGGCAGATGAGGTGACATGCATTTTTGTTTTTTTTCCTTTCTTGATTTTCTTGCAGATTCGTTGTTATGACTAGAGGAGCATGGCATTAACAAGTTGTACGCTTGATGTAATGGATTTTGTTTTTTTATCTTAAAATAGAGACTTAAGAAGGAAAAAATGATGCATTTTTTTTATTGATTATCTCGATTTAGTGACATAATCTACATGCACTTTAATTTTCTGCTAAGGTTTTATTTTGAGAAAAAGAGGAAAGATGTGTTTTATAGAATTTTGAATAGAAGGACTCAGAGACTTGGTTGCAAAAATCTTACTTTTGAGGGGACTTATTTTAAAATAAAGAGGAAACTGAGGGTTTTTCAAAATAGGTGTTATCGATATATCTCTGGTCGGCTTGTCAGTTTGTTTGTTCAGGGGTATAAATTTTCAATCTTTTGTGGTAGTCTTCTTGCATTCTTGGGGTCATATTTTTCCAGAACTATTGTTGGCTTGGTTGGTCCATGGATGAGGGAATAGAAAGCTTGATGTAATGTGGAACTAGTTGCCTTTGTTGGATTGTGCTTATTTTGGTGTGTTGAAGATATTGTACTGATGATGGTTTTACTAGACTTGTAACCTTGAGTTTGACTACCAAACTTTTATTAATGACAGGTGTCCTTATGGCTAATACTTAGGTATCCACGATAGTAGCGTGGATGTTATACAATTATAGTCCTGCGACGGTGGTGTTAGGGGAGACCTTGAGCGACTACGATGCCTGGAAGGAAGATCGGTGTGGCCATCCCCTCCCGGATCCCTATCCTCGAGGTGGGCGGGCCGCGCGAGAGTGAGGATCCTTAGGTCCCGCGCGTCCCTCTCGAGAGCGCTTCGACCAACGTCATTTGAGGTGAGGTGAAAAATGTAGAGAGATTAGAGTCGCCAGTCTATTTTACTCAAAACAGACAAAATAAAAAGGGAAGCCATCCCGAAGGACAACATCCAAAGACATACTGGTGCATACGAAACCAAAATGATTCAAAAGGGGGTCCGAAGGCTAAGTTACGAAATGGGAAAGTGTTAGGCACCCATTCCGCCCTTTCGGTCTCTCATGGGTTTTTGCTATTTTCCTTTATTTTCCCCGTGATATGTGTGCATGTGTATATATAGTGGAGATAGGAATCATCAACTTGTACCATGGAAGAGGTAAAGCGAGTCTTCCGTAGGAAGGTATAAAATGTATTAGAAAATAGGATTTAGGTGACCATCACTACTTTAATCGTTATGAGGGAATGATAACGTATATGCAATAATACGCCTTTAAGAACAAATATATGTATACATATAGTATAAGATACTGGAGTTTAGAGAAAATAGAAAATGAGAGAAAAATTAAAAAATAGGACTCGAGTCTCGGGTTTTACCCGGAGACGCCTACGTAGCCTACAGAGGCATCAAAGTCCACGTAGTTTGCATACAAAACGAGAGGTGGGGTTTATCCCAAAAATCTAACTGGGGATTCTCTTATTTGTGTGTGTGTGTAGAAAAAGTGCTTTAGTTGTGAGAGAAGTGTAAGAAAAGTGTGAGGATTCCCGTTTGGAATTTATGAGCAAACCTTCTTTTTTCTTATTTTTTGGGTTTTTATTCATATGAAATTAAGAGATGTGAAATAATACTAATTAAAAAGTATATTAGGATGTATGAGATGAGATAATGAAAGTAATAAGTAATAAAACAAGTTATTGCAAATTTATGAGAATTTAAGGAGAGAGTTGAGAAAATTGGACCTTCTTGAAGATCTTGAGCTTGATCTTGAATGTTGGAGAGAAGCCCTTAGACTTGGATGATGATGGAGGGTAGTGAATTCACCAAGTTTGGTGAAAAGGATGATGAAAAGTGAAGGTTGGAAAGGGATTTGGGTGGGGAAATCACGCTGACTTCGAGAGAGTTTTTCTGGATTCGCTGAGAGTGATCTCTATCAGATCTGGGCTCCCTTTGAAATGAGTTCAAGGCCTAAGTTTTATAGGCCCAGGGCATAGCCCTGTTCCTGCCATTCGGCAGGTACGTTTAGGCACACTGTCGAAAGGCAAGGTCTGGGACCTGCCATTTGGCAGTGTCTTTCAGGCCTTTTTGGAAAGTTGGCCGCTGAACACAAACCATTGATCAGAATTGTGCACGGGGTGGACCATTGGAAAGGTAATTCAGAGACCTTTGAAAGTCCTTCGGACTGCTCCTGGGTCCGAGAGTTGACTTTGGGTCAAATATGGCTCGAAAGCATTCATCAGTCAATTAGACGGGGAATTGTCGGACGCAAACGGATCGTTCGTTTGAACGGTAAGTCCGAATCACACACATGGTGGACCGTTGGAAAGGTTAAGAGATGTACTTAGACATTACAAAGAGTTTAATCAGGTTTGGGGAGTTAACTTTTGTCAACCGTGACCTGGAAGCATTCGGTGACCTTTTGGAGTCAAACGGATCGTTCGTCCGTGCCGTAAATCAAAATCGTGCATGGGACAGCCTGTTGGAAAGGGGTTTCAATGCCCTTCGAAGATTCATTCAATCTCAATTGAGATAAAGAGATGACTTTGGTCAAATGGAGCCCGGTGGCCTCCTAATTGAGTTTCGGGGGAAATGGGTTGTTCGTCCGCATGGTAGGCCAGAATTACGCACGGGATGGACCATTAGAAAGGGGGTTTTAGTGCCCTTTGAAGATTAATTCAATCTCGGTCGAGCTGAAGAGTTTAACTTTTGGTCAAACGAAGCTTGGGAGTTCCCGATGGCTTCTAGGTTAGTACTCGGGGTATGACCTGGATCTGTAGTGATGAGGGGAGGTGCTAGAGAGTTTAGGGGGTAACAGAATGGGGTGTCTACAGTGCCCCTCGACGGGTGAGTTTGGAACAAACGATAGCCGTCGAATAAACACCGCATGATGCTTTTGAGGTAAGATGACCAATTCGAAGGGTCGAGGCCGATTCTGAGGACCTAAGGAAATGAGGATGACCAATTCAGAGGGTCGAGGCCGATTCTGAGTACCTAAGGAATGGTTTGGAGGAAAGGTTTAGTCCAATTCCTGAGGAGGTGCTGGGGATGATCGATTTTGTGGGTCGAAGCCAATTATGAGGGCTTGAAGATGTGGGTGACCGACTTTACAGGTCGAAGCCAATTTTGAGGGCTTGAGGATGAGGGTGATCGATTCTGCGGGTCGAAGCCAATTTTAAGGGCTTGAAAGATGAGGGTGACCGATTCTGCGAGCCGAAGCAAATTTTGAGGGCTAAAGTTGAGATGACCAATTCTGTGGGTCGAAGCCAATTCTGAGGGCTTGAAGATGAGGGTGACCGATTCTGCGGGTCGAAGCCAATTCTGAGGGCTTACAGATGAGGGTGACCGAGTCTGTGGGTCGAAGCCAATTCTGAGGGCTTGAAGATGAGGGTGGCCGATTCTACGGGTCGAAGCCAATTCTGTGGGCTTAAGTAGAGATGACCAATTCTGCGGGTTAAAGCCAATTCTACGGGCTTAAGTAGAGATGACCAATTCTGCGGGTCAAAGCCAATTCTGAGGGCTTAAGTAGAGATGACTGATTCTGCGGCTCAAAGCCAATTCTGCGGGCGTAAGTAGAGATGACCAATTCTGCGGGTCGAAGCCAATTCTGAGGGCTTAAGTTGAGATGACCAATTCTGCGGGTCGAAGCCAATTCTGCGAGCTTAAGTAGAGATGACCAATTCTGCGGGTCAAAGCCAATTCTCAGGGCTTAAGTGATGATCCAAGACCGAGGTCAATTTTGACCTAAGAGTGGACGAAGATTGGATTTTGGGTTCTGCTAGGGAATGAGCTGGGGAAAAAGCAGAGTGTCTTTTGGGGACTTTGAAAATGACTTTCTAGAGTTCCTCTGGGGAAATTACCTCGTGATGTTGTGTTGAGCTGGGGAGCTGAATGTCGGGGAAGGGTTTGTGATTTTAGGGATTTTACGGAGGAAACGTAAGTTTGATGCCGTAAATTTCACTGGGGAAGTGATTAGGTGGTCCATGGATTGGACGTATTTTAAGACCTTTCGGGGATAGGAGGTGATCCTTAGAGATCCATCGGGGACGTTGTCGGGAGGAGTTTCACTTATTTTTTTGAGAGTTTCACTGGGGAAATGGGGGTTTCATTTGAGGGAGTGTGAAATTCTCTTGGTAAAAATGTTCTAACTCCTTTCCAGGATTTTTAGGAATTTTTTGAGAATTTTTCCGAATTTTTTGGGAATTTTTGTACGAAATTTTAAGGGGGTGCCGGTCGGCACAGTTCAGAGGGTGCCATTCGGCAGTGGCATGAACTTTTGGACTGCCTCGGGAAGGTAAGGAGACAGTGTCGATCGGTGGGTGGGGGTCAATGCCGATCGGCATGATGCTTAGCATCCTATATAAAGGGGGTGAATTCCCCTCATTTTTCACAGCTTCTTGCTTTCTTTCTTTCTACAATTTTCCTCTGCAAATCGTTCTAGCATTCCGATCTACAAGAAATGGCGGTCTTTGTGAGCATTGCAGCGCATAGGGAATGGTTGACTGTGGACGATTGGGCGAATGTGGAGTGGAGGGCCTTGGGGAGTGAGAATTCCTTTGACTCATTCAAGCTGGTTGCGGATGAGCGGACTTTGCTGCAGGAGCCATCGCGTCATCGGTCTTCTAAGGTGGTGAGCCCTGGCGGTTATGTAAGTAACCTGACTTTTGGCATTCTCCTTTTTTTTTGGTGATTTTATTCTTTCTTCCTTGAATTTTGACAAGGTTTCTTCTTTTGTCAGTCTGATATCTCTTTGAAGAACATGTGTGCTCGCGGGACGACGGGGCTTAAGGATGTCTGGGAGCATCTTCCACCTGTGGTGCATTGGGTGGTATAATCAACAGGTTTTGGGAGGTTGGTGTCTACGCTGGATGAGATGCCTCGGTCAACAATGGTCATGTGCGCTTTGGGGGAGAGATGGTGGGATACTACCCATACCTTCCATTTCGATTTTGGGGAGATGACCGTGACTCCTATAGATGTGCAGCAGCTGCTGGGGTTGGATTGCGATGGGGAGCAGATAGAGGTAGATCACTCCTTGTGGGTGAGGGCGGAGGTGGTGAGGGAGGCGCTCGGTGATGTAGTGAGGATAGTTTATGGGGACTCCATCTGATTGTCCTTGCTGAAGGATATTCTGCTGGGTAGGGTGGTTGATGTGGAGGATGGGTTGCAGGTGAGGTAGATGGTTCGATTATTCATTTTACTGGTGCTGAGAGGCTTTATGGTGGCGTCGAGTGGCAACATCATCCATTTATGGTTATTGCCGTACTTGAGGATGTTTTGGAACATCCCTCTCTATGATTGGGGGAGCCTGACTTTGGCGACCCTCTATTTTTCTTTGGATGCATTTAGCCGGTGCTGCCGAAAAACTTTTACAGGAGCCACATATCTCCTCGAGGTATTCTTTAATTTTGCGCATTTTCCTTTCATGCATTCGCATTTTCCTTATGCGTCTCTTTTTTATTGTGAATTCCTGTCTTTAGAAGACGTGGTTCTATGAGGTAATTGGGTACAATAACCTACCGATCGATTTGAAGGATGATACTTTTGGGGACTTTTGTCAATTGTATCGATGGCGGAAGGCCAATCGACAGTCGAAGGGATCTCTCTCTCTGGAAGCAGTGCGTCAGGTCTTGAATGGCCTGACCAGTGGTAGGGTAAGATTCTTTCCTTTTCAACTTTAGTTTTGGCATGTTCTGATTTTGTATTGACTTATGCTCGCTGTGGATTTTTAGGTGACCTTTTACCCTTGGGGGACAATCATTCAGGATACGGGGGAGACCGGGGTGAACGCATAAATGAGGCATTTACTGGCGCATGAGTTCAGCCATTCCTGGTATCTGGGGGAACGAGTGGTTCGACAGATTGCTGAGGAGGAGGTGGTGGTACCACCAGCGCAGCCTCCTATGTCTATGAGTCAGGAGCGGCTACTGCCAGAGGATGCGAGGATCGGGCGATAATCGGCGAGTCCTACCTGTTGTACACTGATACGGCTGCGCCGTATGACTATATGGAATTTTTGACGAGATGGTTTATGGCGCCCAGCATATATGATGCCTTGCCCTTCCCTCCTGTGAGTTCAAGTCAGGCGACGGGGTCTTCCCACAGCGGCGATGGTCCAACGACGGTGGCAATGGCAATGGCTGCAGCTTCAGAGGTTCCTTTCGTGCAATCGCACACTCCTTCGTACAATATTCAGTGAGCTGATGGAGGGATGGTGACTATGTTACACCATCCTCATGCGATGGATCCAAAGGAGTTAGGTTTGACAGAGGAGGTCCTTCATCCTACGATATATCTTCTTGCTCTTTTTTGGTTCCATTTATGTTTCGATCCCTCTTTGATACTGATTTTGCCTTTTCTTTATAGCAAGTCCGAGTGTCAACCACTTAGCTGAGGGACATTGGAGACTGGATCTCTTCGGCGACTGCCCACATTCAGGATGCGATCCTGATTCCTTCTTGTTTGGTGCCTTCTGCTTCGTTCGAGGAGTACTCTGGCTCGGGTAGCGGTGGTGCGTCGTCTCTCCATAGGGGAAAGAGAGCACGTCACAGGGGTGGAAGCCCTTAGAGAGAGAGAGAGAGAGAGAGAGAGAGAGAGAGAGAGAACGTGGGTTCGGGCTGAGTCCCGTTGTTTTTTTCTTTTCTTTTATTTCTTGCAAAATTTGATGTAACACAAAAGAATATATAAATATGCAATGCAAACGGGATTTTTTATTATCCTTTGTTAATGATGAATGCATGCGCATGCGCTTTTTACTTTGCTGCTGAGACCGTAAAAAGAAATATTTTTGGGATTTTGAAGGAATGTTAAAAATGGGAAATTTTCTAAGGATGGAAAAGGATTTTTGAAATTCTGTAGAGAATATCAATTTATTTTTATTGGGCTTTTGATTTTGATAAAAGGGGAAAAAGGAAAATTTCCAAAAATGGGGGGTTGTCGATCGGCAAGCACCTTGTCCTGCCTATCGGCAGTCAAGTCCAGTCCCATCAATTCAAAGTTTTTGATTTGTGACCTCTTCAGCCTTTTGTACCTTGTGGGGTAGGATTCCCTTCGATTTTTGCAGGGATTGTGTCTCTTGTGAGGGTTCTCAAGTATAAAAAGGGGAAGGGTGGTGTGTTTCCATCACACCTTCACTTGTCTACTATTTCTTAGTCTTGCAAGATGGATCTCCCTGGTATCATTGATTTTTCTAATTACCTCAAAGCCTTGTAAGCAATGTGCTCTTATAATGTCGACTATGATGTTTTCAACATGCCTCGAGTCTCTTTGTGGCGCAATCGGTCCATTGAGTGGAAGATACTGATGGCGGTGGTACAATTTTGGTACCCCAAAGACCATGTATTTTGTTTTGGGTTGGATGAAGTTTGTCCTACCTACGAGGACTTTTCTTCCATGCTGGGGATAAATCCCAGTGTTGCTGCGGCTTTACCCGAATTATCCTGTTCTCCCAGGGATTTGCTGGCTGCGCTTCTTCGTATTTCGCCTTCGGTGACTAGATCACTAGTTGTTGGAGGAATGATTTCCCTCCCAGTGGTGTAGCAGTTCATGCATTTGCGGTAAGTAGGCGATGCTGGTTATGCTGGAGCCGTTGCTTTAGGCTTAGTATCAAAATTACTGCTGGTGACTGGGTAACTGCGGGTGGATCCGTAACTTGCAGCCATTACTTTATGGATGTCATACCGTCGTAATCCTACGATGGTGATACTGGCAGAGACTTTGAATGGCCTGGATGCCTGGCGAGAAGGTCGTTCTGACTTCCTACAGGGTAGCCCCGTGATGCTGTTCATGTGGTTGTCTGAAAGACTCCGTTGGGTGACTCTTTCAGAATATCCTTTGTCGGCTATACCCAACTTCTTTTCGCGTCACTTTTTCAGCATTGGCTTGGATATTACGAGCTGGGAGAATTGGTTTGTGGATCATGGGGCTCAAAATATTTATTGGTCAGTGCCTTGGTGGGGACAGTTGCTGCCTGTTCTGGAGCTAGGAGAATACCCGTATTTGAGGCTAGTTGGTCTCAGATAGACCTCTTTTTATTTCCCTTGGTAGCTTCTGCTCTAATTTGGCTGGGCATAGGTCGTGCCACCTCGGAAACTAAATTTTTTTACGATAGAGGATTTAATCGAGCGTCTGCCCATGCGGCTTGTCTCTCTATGGGATAGTCAGCGTTCGTCGACCCATCCCTCTCAGTCGGTTGGGAAAGTTTGGCATATCCTTGGGGATTATATGAAGTGGTTGTGGAGGAAATTAGTTAGCAAGATGTTGGCAGTGGAAACTGGACAAAGGTGGTTTGTTTCTTTTGACACCATGGAGGGAGGTGTTGTGGTTTATTCGAAGCTGGTTCGAGCTTATCAGTCCATGGAGTGTCTGTGACACTCTGTTCAGGCAGGGGAAACTTGGGGACCCCAGGATGTAGATGATGATGACGGAGCAGGCTCCTCTGGTAGCTGTGGATAGGCCTCTTGTAGAGTTTATTATGGGGAATAAATGTGGGTATTTTATTTGGCTTTTTTAAGAGGATAGGGGGAATGGAGTTATCCGTTCCTTTTCTTATGTAGTCTGTACCGTAAGTTCTTATTAGTGAAATAAATAAGTTTTTGATCATCCAGCTGTGCCTTTGATGAGTTTTGTGTTTGTTTGAATTATCTATACCGATCGCTAAGGCATACATAAACCTTTTGTATAAGTATATGTTGGAATTGACTGTCGTTCTCGGAGATAAGAAAAGAATAGTATTTTGTGAAAAAGAAAGGGTCGTGCTCATGTAAGGTGTATGAGCTTCCTACGTACCTCTGGGGTTTTTGAAAAGTTTTAATTTGTTTGAAAATGATTTTTGCAGAGGATCGGGCCCACGTAGTTCTGGGTAGGGGAAATGAAGAGATTTTTTTTAGAATAGAAGGGAGATGAGAAGAGTCGTAGCACGCCGATTCTTCGAACTAGGGGTAGAATTTTTTGAGACGGTCCAGGTTGATTGGACGAGCCATCTCTTCCCCATCTAAGTCGGTGAGCATGGCGGCACCACCGGATAAGATCTTCTTGACAATGTAGCGACTGCTCCAATTGGGCTTGAAATTCTTTATGGGTACCAGATGGGTTCTATGATTCCTTTGATGGCTAGGTCCCTTTATCGGACACCACGGTCCTTGATTCTCTTATTGAATGATCGCGCTATTCGGCGATGGTACCCTTGTACGTGGTATAGTGCTTTTAATCTCTTTTTGTCTAGGAGGGTCAGCTCGTCAAGACGGCTTTGGCATCAATCTTCTTCACTGACCTTGCTTTCAAGCATGACGCACAACGAGGGTATTTTCAGCTCCATGGGTAGTACTTCTTCCATACCGTAAATTAGAGAGTAAGGGGTAGCCCCAGTAGAGGTTCGAATTAAGGTTCGGTAGCCCCAGAGGGCGTACGGGATCCGATCGACCCAATCTCGGCAGCTTTCGATCATTTTGTTGATGATGGATTTGAGGTTCTTGTTAGCGGCTTTAACTACACCATTGGTCTGAGGTCGGTAGGGAGAAGATTTGTGTCTCTGAATCCCATACTCGTTGACCATTTTTGTGACTTCTGCCTTGAAATGTAACCTGTTATCTGATACTAGCTCGTGCAGGACCCCATATCGGCAAATGATATTTTTCTTGATGAGTTTGGCCACTTTCTTGGCATTCAGCACTGCGTATGACTCAGTTTTGACCCATTTGGTGAAGTAATCAATGGTAACTAGGATGAACTCATGTCCGTTGGAAGCCTTCAGTGTAACCTTCCCTATAATGTTGATGCCCCAGGTGGAGAATGGCCAGGGAGAGGTCATGTTGTATAATTCGCACGAAGGCAGATGCTGAAGGTTAGAGAATTATTGGAATTTGAGGCATTTCCAGACATAGACGGTGCAATCCTAGGTCATGGTGGTCCAGTAGTAGCCCTATCGGATGATATTTTTGGCAAGCATGTGACCATTTATGTGGGGTCTACATTCTCCACTGTGAATTTTCTACATTATCTTTTCAATGTCAGCCCCTGCGATGCAGTGCAAATGAGTTCCATCGAAGTTTCTTTTGAGCAGTGCTTTGTGACAGATGATGTACTGGGCAGCCAGTCTTCAAAGGGTTGATCGATCTTTCTTGTTGGAGCCCTCGGGATACCTACCATTCTTGAGGAGGCGCTAGATATCATAGTACCAATAATTGGCCATCTCGGGATCTTCTGTAGTGACGAGATCAATGTGGTAACAGTGGGTTGGTTTGTCTTGCTTTTGAACTAGGAAGGGGGTCATAGTTATTCCTTCGGGCATATCGACCATGGAGGCCAAGGTAGCGAGAGCATCGACTAGGTTATTCTTTTCTCGAGGTAGGTAATGGAAGGTGATATCTTAGAATTGGGAGTCTAGTTCTTTCAAGATGGCATGGAAGGGTTGGAGTTTCTCGTCCGTGACTTTCCATTTACTGAGCATTTGACTGATTATGAGGGCGGAATCCCCGTAGACATTTAGGCATTGAATATTTTTCTTGAGAGCAACTTTGAGTCCTACCGTGCATGCCTTATATTCAACCATGTTGTTAGTGCAAGGGAAATCCAATTTGATGGCAATAGGAGTGTGGGAGTCATCTGGGGCGATCAGAAGTATCCCGATGCCGTATCCCTTTTTTTTGGCAGTGCCGTCAAAGAACATTTGCCATCGACATATGTCTTGAGCGGTGCAAAGGATGTTTTCATCTGGGAATTCAGAGACCCAGACATCGACTTCTTTTACGGGGTAATTAGCAAGGTAGTCAGAGATGGCTCTTCCTTTCATGGCTTTCTGCATGACGTACACGATATCGAACTCGACTAGGAGCATCAACCATCGAGCCATTCGGTTGGACAAGGCGGGTTTCTCAAGCAGGTATTTGATGGGGTCTATTCGAGATACAAGTTTGATGGGGAAGGCGAGCATGTAGTACCGTAACTTTTGGGTGACCCAGACAAGTGCGATACACACTTTTTCCAAAGGGTGTAGTTGACCTCATACCCGACCAATTTGTGACTGGAGTAATAGATGGCTCTTTCTTTGCGAGAGTCCTCAAGGTATTGGGCTAGCAAATCCCCAACTGCAGTGTCTGTTATGGTTAGGTATAGGAGCAAAGGGATACCAGACTGTGGTGGCACGAGCACTGGAGGTTGGGTCAGGTATTATTTGATTCGATCAAAAGTTCTTAGAAGACCTCGTTCCAAATCTTAGTTGAATTCTTTCAGAGGAGTTTGAAGATAGGTTCGCAGATGGAGATTAACTGGATGATGAACCGGCTGATGTATTGCAATTTCCCAAGGAAAACTCGAACTTCTTTCTCTGTTCGGGGAGGTGGCATTTCAAGTATGGCTTTCAGCTTGGCGGGATCTGCTTCTAACCCTTTCTCACTGACCATGAATCCTAAGATTTTTCCCTTTGTGACACCGAAGATGCATTTCTATGGATTGAGTCTTATCTGATATTGCCGAAGTCGTTCAAAACACTTTTGGAGAGAGGGAACCTGACCCTCTCTAGTTTTGGATTTGATAATCATATCATCTACATAGACCTCCAATTCTTTGTGAATCAGATCGTGCAGGATGGTCGTGGCAGCCCTCTGGTAGGTAGCCCCAGCGTTCTTAAGACCAAATGGCATGATGGTGTAGCAAAAGATTCCCCATGGGGTGATGAATGCAGTTTTTTCTTGGTGGCTAGGGTGCATTTTGATTTGGTTGTATCCGACAAACCCGTCGACGAATGACTTGAGAGCATGACTGGCTGGGTTGTCCATGATCATGTCGATATTGAGTAGCGAATAATCATCCTTTGGAGAGGCTTTGTTCAGCACGGGCACTATGTTGGCTAGCCACGTGGGATATTCGATCACACGAATGAAGCATACGTTCAACTGTTTGACCACCTCTTCTTTGACCTTAAGGGACCATTCGATGCGGAGTTTTCTCAACTTTTGCTTGACTGACTTGTAATCTGGGAGAGTGGGGATCTCGTGCTGAGCTATTTCAGGATCAATGCCGAGCATATCGTCGTAGGACCATGCAAAGACATCCACGAATTCCTTTAGCAATTCTTCGAGTTGCGCACGCTCATGCTCATTGAGGGTTGTCCCTATCCTAATCTCACGCAGTGGGCTACTATAACAGAGGTTTATAATAACAGTCTCTTATTCATTAACTTGAATGCGGTTATGTTGTTTATTATTAACCTTATTTAGGTTAGTTAAAAATTGTTCATTTGCAAAATCATCATCATCAAAAGTGTGATTAGAATCCAAACAGTTAATATAAGGCACAACAAGATACTCAAAATCTTCGTTTATTTCATTGATAAGAAAAATAGGATTGAGAACCTCGTCAAAAGAGGACTCGATTACATTTGAACAAGGATAGACAACAGAAGATGAAATGGGGTGAACACTAGGATTAGGGGAGATTTTAGCTGGTAGAACTGGCGCAGCATGCCAGTTGAGGAGAGGTGTATCAGTATCTTTAATCAGTTGGGACGGATCCAGTGATGTAGTGCCTGAGTGAACCATGCAGAGTGTTAGCCACAGTGTCTGCAAGTTAAAGGAATCTTCAGAGTCACCTTCCTCAGTCTCTTCGGTATCTTTGATGAGCGGTTGTACATGGTGTTGGGAACCTTCGACCCATGGGTAGCTGTTTTGGAAAAAGATATCCATTCTAGGCTTCATCTTCTTATCCGTATGGTCATACCATGATTCCGAAAAGCTGCAAAAGGGTAAGTCCTCACCCTCTTTAATGAATCGTTCTGGGATAGTCTGGACGCGGTCTAGTCTTCTCTTTGGTCAAGATTGGCGAATCATTCTGAGCTCTTGTTCTGATGGTTGATACCCCAAACCATAAGGAGGGAAAGCTTTCTTCAGTTCAATAGGCGCAAGTATCCCTTGTTGTCTTTGTCCTAACCCCAGTTCGGGAATGAAATGCATGTTTCTGAACATCTGAATCACGTTGATGTTGCCATGAGGGTCGTATTCTGGACAAACCCTTTCTTTGAAGTTGTCCCCTGTCGGGAGTAAAAGTGGTTCAACTCCGAATACTGATAGGAGCATATCATTTGACCCGTCATGTATCTCAAGGATTGGGCTGCTGGTACTTGCACCATCGGCATTGTTGTCGCCGCCCAAGATGGTAATGACCCGTCCGTCGGTGAAGAATTTTAATTTTTGATGGAGTGAGGAAGACACGCCCTTGATACCTTGGAGCCAAGGTCGTCCGAGCAATAGATTGAAATAAGCTGGGATGTCAATAACTTGGAATTCAACGATAGGGTTTATAGGGCCAGCCCCTATTACAGGATTTATGGATCCCATCATCTCTTGACGGGTATTATCGTAGGCATGTACAACAGCGGAGGTTGGAGCGAGGTCGCTTTCTTTCAGTCCTAAACATTTGAAGGTTCTTAGTGGTCAGACATTCAAGGAGGATCCATTGTCTACAAGAGAGAGTGGTATAACCTTCCCCATAACTTCGACGGAGATGTTGAGTGCATGATTGTGGTTTGGCCCAATCTTGGGTATTTATTCTTTGAAAAAGGATAGCATTCGGGTAGAGGTCAAGGATCCGACCAAATTTACCACTTCTTCTGGTGTGGTAGATGGGGGAACTGTGGGTCCAGTGAGTAACTTGATCAAAGAATTTCAGTGCAGCTGAGAAGACATGAAAATCCCCCATAGAGTGATGTTATCTTTAGTTTTCTTTAGTTGGTCGAGGATCTTGCTCTCCTCGAGGGTCATTTCTGGCATAGGAAGGTTTTCCATGCCCTTTCCCTTGTCATTGGTTGGTAGTGAGCTTGGGATATGGTAATGCCTCCCTGATCTGGATATGTGATTTACTGAAGAAGGAAAAAATATGAATCCCATTTCCTTATCGATCTCGAGTTGTTCTTCCACCTTGTTTATTTCTCCAAGGAGTTCTTCAAATGATATCATTCCACACATGTCGGCTATCGGGCTAGTTTTCTCTGAAGCTTGCACTTCATTCAAATCTCCGAATTCTTCCCCCATCCCGTGGCAATAATTCTATTTTTCCATGTAAAGTCAATGCATTCCACGACTTCGACGGCTTCTTCATATAGGTCATCCCATTCTGTGGAAATATGTAAGGGTGAAGGGACCAGGCGCCCCTGTAGCTTTAAAGCATCGAATAACTCGGTGATACTACAAATGTTGTTGGTCTTCCTGGAGAATTCTTCTATAATCTGGACCACATCATCCAGGCTGACTTCATCGATTGGTACTACCCAACTATCTGACTCTCCGACCCATTTTCGTGCTTCCAAGAACAGCGTACTAAATTTCTAGCAATCAATGATCATCTGTGAGGTCAATTTTAACCCGAACTCTAGGAGTTGGTTTAAGACTTCTGGTAATTCCATACTTCCATTTTCAAAATGGATACGGACAATGATGCATGCTCTGGTAAGGAGTGACAGTGCCTGATCAGTGAGGCTAGTAGGGTGTAGGAGGAAATATTGGCAAATTTGGAGAGTTTTAGGAGAGTATATGGGTGTGATTTGAGTTGAGGGATCGAATTATGTGTTCTCGTCTAAGAAGATGGCATTGGTATGATTTGGAAGTGGGTTGTGAGTAGTGTTTGGCTTAGGATTGGCTGGTGGGGCGATGGTACCCCGGTCAATTAGACCTTGGATTACATTTCAAAGGTGAAAGCATTGGTCGATGGTATGGCCAACTGTTTGGTGAAAGGCGCAATGGGCATTTGCCTTGAAGTTTCTTGGGAGTGGATTTGGCAATGGACGGGGATCCAAGGGTTTGATGAGGTTTCGACTTAGCAAGGCTTGATAGACTTTGGAGAGGGGAGCATGGAGCTCAGTGTATTCCTTTCAGACTAGGAGAGGGTGACTTTTTGGTGCACATGATGCGGTTGGTTGAGAGATGTTGTTGATGGTTGAGACTGTAGCACTGGCAGGTTTGTCATATTTTCTGGAGGTGAACTGTCCAGACACCTTCTTTGGTTCAACTTCTGTCTTGGTAAGACCTTCCTCGATTTCTACCCATGCCTCTCTAAGAGCTCGAAAATGGGGATAGTATTGTCCTCCCATCGTTGTTCGGACATGGGGTAAGAAGTTTTTCTTTACTATGCTGACCTGTTCTTCCTCGAAAGGCCAATTGGTCATAGTTGTTGCTTTTTCCCTCCATCAGGTGATGAAGTTATTGATTGATTCTCCAGGGTTTTGCTTGAGCAGTACTAAATCACGATGGGTGACCTCAAGCTATTTATTGTATTTATACTTTGACATGAATTCTCGGGCTACATCCTCCTAGCTATGAATTCTGGATTCTTCGAGAGACGATAACCATCGTAGGGAGCTATCCTTCAGAGTTTACTGAAATAATTGGTCCATCACTTCTTCAGAAGTCCCTAGTAGAGTCATGGAACGGTGATAACTTCGGAGATGAACAATTAGGGGTCCACTTCCTCTGAATTTCTCGATATTTGGTATCATGAACATCTCGGGTAACCTCGCTTTATGATAAGGAGACATGTGGGTGTAATCCATGTAATTTCCTGAGATTATGACTTGGTCAAACTTCTTGGTGAGCATCTTGAGGTCCTCTTTGAATTTGTTCAGCTTTTCTTCCTTCGGATTAATGACCATAGGCAAGTTAGCCCCATGCTGGGCAAGATTCAGCATCAGAAGCTGGGCAGGCAATGACCCATTAGCAGACGGGGCACGTGGAGTGTGCTGATACTCTTCAGGAACCCAAATAGGCTCGGGCATATCCATGGCACGAGGAAATAGGGCCTCGGGCTCTTGAGGAATGGGAACCTAGTTTCGTTGCATCTCTTGTACATCGGTTTGGAGGTTGTTAATCTTGGACACAAGCTGAGCTAGAACTGTCGTCAGATCCGGATACACAACGGGTACTTGATCAGTATTCTCCATGGAAAGCAGATGGATTCCGGACTTGGAAGGAGTAATAGGGGAACGAACGGAACTCCGGGGTGACTTGACTGAAGACCGAAGCCAATAAGGAGCCAGGCCAAGGGTTTGTGATCGACCTGAGAAGGCGTAAAATGGGATTTATTTTTTAGAAAAGGGGAAGAAGTTTTTTTTTTTTTTTGGATTTTTGATAAAGAGAAGAGAAATGATTTTGGCTTTTTTTTTTGGAGACGGATCTCAGCATGATTATTATAATTATTATGTTCTCACTTATATTAAATTCTCCTAAATGCAAAATCAAATACCGAACGGGACTCGAGCCTAGAGAAATGGGGTTTGTAATATATGCAAAACTATGGCTGGACTTGTGACCAGGCTCACGAACAGGGTCTCATTTTAAAAATGCGCGAGAATTTGGGCAGCAGGCTGACCCAGAATTTCGGCTGAGTTTTGGGTTGAAATCGACAATCTAACATGTGTTTCCTAGGGTTGACACCTATATGCGGGTATGCAGTTAGTTGGGTGAATCGGAAAGGGCTCCCCCTTGGCGTGACTTCCACGATATACGTCTTGCTCTTGGGGGAAATCGGTACGTGTGGACAAGCCATTTGATATACCTGAGTGTACATGAATTGCCTCACCATATACCTCGTGGGGATGGTACATGTGAGAGAGAATTCGATATACTCGGCGTACGTGAACGAGTTCCCTGCAATATACCTCCCGTCATGACTTCGATCAAGCGATATGATGCAGGGGAACCGTTTAATATACATCGAAGGTACTGGGCCAGTAGAAGGTGAGAGTCATATCGCTTAGGCTAACTGCGCCCTGCCGGACCAGCACCCATTATGAAGTGACCCTCCAATTACTGGGTAAAATTTGGTCAATCACAATGCTCTTTGGTGATGTCGTGTGAATCATGCATGATCCTCTTATTAGTATCGTATGATAGAGTATCTTTCTTGATTATACCAAATAGGGAGCGAAGTGCAAGTACCAATGGTACACCAAGTATGGATGATGCATGAAACATGTGGATATATGTGACCCTAGGTGCATGTGGTGCGAAGTGTACATGGTGAATTTTCTACAAGTGTGTGAATAGAAGCATAAGCATAGGGTACACATGAGTAGTAAAGGGGGACATGCAAAATGGGGGAGAATATAAGCAAACATAACACCCACTTAAATAGAGTCTAGCCCTCAAAAGAAAGTCCCCAACAGAGTCGCCACTGTGTCCATCCCTTCCGGGATCCCGATCCTCGCAGTGGGCGGGCTGCACGGGAGTGAGGATCCTTAGGTCCCGCGCGTCCCTCTCGGGAGCGTTTCAGCCTGCGTCATTTGAAGTGAGGTGAAAAATGTAGAGAGATTAGAGTCGCCAGTCTATTTTACTCAAAACAGACAAAAGAAAAAGGAAAGCCATCCCGAAGGACATCATCCAAAGACATACTGGTGCATACGAAACCAAAATGATTCAAAAGGGGGTCCGGAGGCTGAGTTACAAAATGGAAGGTGTTAGGCACCCATTTCGCCCTTTCGATCTCTCATGAGTTTTTGCTATTTTCCTTTATTTTCCCCGTGATATGTGTGCATGTGTATATATAGTGGAGATAGGAATCATAAACTTGTACCATGGAAGAGGTAAAGCGAGTTGTCCATAGGAAGGTATAAAAAGTATTAGAAAATAGGATTTAGGCGACCATCACTACGTTAATCGTTATGAGGGAACGATAGCGTATACGAAATAATACGCCTTTAAGAGAAAATATATGTATATATATATATATATATATATATATATATATATATATATATATATATATATATATATAGTGTAAGAGAATGGAGTTTAGAGAAAATAGAAAATGAGAGAAAAAGTAAAAAATAGGACTCGAGTCTCAGGTTTTACCCCGAGACGCCTACATAGCCTATAGAGGCATCAAAGTCCACGTAGTTCTCATACAAAACGAGGGGTGGGGTTTATCCCATAAATCCAATCGGGGATTCTCTTATTTGTGTGTGTGTGCAGAAAAAGTGTTTTAGTTATGAGAGAAGTGTAAGAAAAATGTGAGAATTCCCGTTTGGAATTTATGAGCAAACCCTCTTTTTTCTTATTTTGGGTTTTTATTTATATGAAATTAAGAGATGTGAAATAATACTAAATAAAAAGTATATTAGGATGTGTGAGATGAGATAATGAAAGTACTAAGTAATAAGACAAGTTATTGCAAATTTATGAGAATTTAAGGAGAGAGTTGAGAAAATTGGACCTTCTTGAAGATCTTGAGCTTGATCTTGAATGTTGGAGAGTAGCCCTTAGACTTGGATGATGATGGAGGGTAGTGAATTCACCAAGTTTGGTGAAAAGGATGATGAAAAGTGAAGGTTGGAAAGGTATTTGGGTGTGGAAATCACGCTGACTTTGAGAGAGTTTTTCTAGATTCGCTGAGAGTGATCTCTATCAGATTTGGGATCCCTTTGCAATGAGGTAAAGGCCTCCTTTTTATAGGCCCAGGGCATTGCCAATCGGCATAGCCCTGTTCCTTCCGTTCGGTGGGTGCGTTTAGGCACACTGCCGATAGGCAGGGTCTGGGACCTGCCGTTTGGCAGTGTCTTTCAGGCTTTTTTGGAAAATTGGTCGCAAAATGTAAACTGTTGATCATAATTGTGCATGGGGTGGACCATTGGAAAGGTAATTTAGAGACCTTCGAAAGTCTTTTGGACTACTCCTGAGTCTGGGAGTTGACTTTGGGTTAAATATGGCTCGGAAACATTCATCAGTCCATTGGACGGGGAATCGTCGGAAGCAAATGGATCGTTCGTCTGCATGGTAAGTCCGAATTGCACATGGGTAAGACCATTGGAAAGGTTAGGATATTTACTTAGACATTCCTAAGAGTTTGATCAGGTTCGGGGAGTTAACTTTGGTCAATCGGGCCCTGGAAGCATTCAGTGACCTTTTGGAGTCAAACAGATCGTTCATCCGTACCATAAATCAGAATCATGCACAGGATGGACCGTTGGAAAGGGGTTTTAGTGCCCTTCGAAGATTCATCCAATCACGATCGAGCTAAAGAGCTGAATTTGGTTAAATGGAGCCCAGGAGCACCCGGTGGCCTCTTGATTGAGTTTTGGGAGAAATGGGTTATTCGTCTGCATGGTAGGTCGGAATCGTGCACCAAATGGACCATTAGAAAGGTGTTTCAATGCCCTTTGAAGATTCATTTATTCTCGATCGAGCTGAAGAGTTTAACTTTTGGTCAAACGGAGCTTGGGAGTGCTCGATGGCTTCTAGGTCAGTACTCGGAGTATGACCTGGATCTGTAGTGATGAGGGGAGGTGCTAGAGAGTTTAGGGGGTAACAGAATGGGGTGTCTACAATCGGGTTGACTTTCTATTGGGAATCCCTATCATACTATTCATGTGGATTTTTGAGAGATTTTTCCCGAAAGAACCTCCCGAATATCCTCTATCAAATGTTCTCAATTTCTTTACTAGACCCTTCTTTATTTTGACCCTTCGACGAAGAATTGGGTTAACTTATTTATGGAGCAAGGGGTCTGATGCCTTCACCGGCCTGTTCCATGATGGGGGGACTTGTAGCCCATTTTGTAGTTAGAGGAATACTAATATGTAGTCCTAGTTGGCCTTTACGAAACTTCCTTCTATTTTCCTTAGCAATTTTTATGCCAAGTAGGGTGGGAACATATTGTGCCTCCTCGTATAACCAATTTCTTTTTGGTGGAGGACTTAACCGCGTCCTTAAGGATGATACTGGGGCTTCTATGGCAACATCGTTGGTCATCTACACATTCATTAGAATCCATTAGAGGGGCTTGGTTTGTGTCTGAGGATTACTTTAAGTGGTTATAAAATTGGGTAGTTAGGAAGATTTTGGAGGAGGAGACTAGGCAAAGATGTCTTGTCGCCTTTGATACCATATAGGAAGGTATTGTGGTTTCATCGAAGATCGTCAAGGCATACCATTGCATAGAGGGCATTCAAAACACTAGTTTAGAGTGTAACACTTATAGCCTCCAGGGGTAGGTAATAATGATGTGGAAGGCCCATCTGGTAGCTGAGGATAAGGTTTTGTAAATCTAGTTGTGTTTGGGTTTATAGGAAATTTATGTAGGTGTATGTGTTTAAGTATGTTTTTGGATTTTCTTGTGAAGCTGGTTATTTATAGGGATCAGTTGGTTGTAAGGTAGGTTGTAGGTTGTTTTACAAAGGGAATGGTTTATTTGACTCCCATCCCTGATATTTCATGTGATATTTATATTCCTTCATTTGAAATAAAAGTAATTTGGGCCTATTTTGTTGTCTTTTGATAAATTTTGTATTTGAATTTTCTACACCAATAAGTACGACATATATAATCCTTTTGTTCATGTATATAATGATATGGACCTCCTTTATTGCGGGAAGAAAATAATAGTATTTTGTCAAACAGAATGGACCATGCCCATATATGTCGTAATTTCTAAACCAATAACTACGACATATATAATCCTTTTGTTCATGTATATAATGAGATGGACCTCCTTTATTGCGGGAAAAAAATAATAGTATTTTGTCAAACAGAATGGACCATGCCCATATATGTCGTATGGGTTGCCTATGTACCTATATGGGTTTTTGAAAATTTGATTGTTCTGGGTAGGGGGAAATGAAAAGAATTTTTTTAGAATAGTTGGAAAGCGAGAAGAGTCTTAGAGAACTGAGAGTTCGAATTAAAGGTAGAACTTCTTAAGACGATCCAGATTGGTTGGACGTGCCATCTCTTCTCTGTCAGAGTTGTGAGCATAGCAGCGCCACCTGACATGATTTTCTTCACGATGTATGGACCGCTTCAATTTGATTTGAAATTCCCTCGACGGTCCCATTTGGGTTCTATAAATTTTTTTAGGGCAAGTTCTCTTTCTTGGACACCGCGGCCCTTGACTTTCCTATTAAACGATCGTGCAATCTGGCGATAGTAACCGTGCATGTGGTATAAAGCCTTAAGTCTCTTTTCATCTAAGAGTGAGAGTTTTTTGTAGTGGCTCATATGCGAGTCTTCCTCAATGAGTTTGATTTTGAGCATGACACGCAGAGAAGGTACTTCTAGCTCGATGGGGATAACTGTCTCCATGTCGTACATCAGAGAGTAAGGGGTAACCCCAGTAGGTGTCCTGATAGAGGTGGGGTACCCCTAGAGGGCATATGAGACCCGATCTATCTAGTCTCTATAGCTTTCATTCATCTTGCTGATGATGGTTTTGAGGCTCTTATAAATGACTTCGACAACACTGTCGGTTTGGGGTCGATAGGGAGAAGATTTATGTCTTTCAATTCCATATTCGTCGACTAATTCTGTGGCCTCGGCTTCGAAGTGGAGTCCATTATCTGATACCAACTCATGGGAGACCTTGTAGCGGTATATGATATTCTTTTAGATAAATTTAGCCACTTTCTTCAAATCCAGTACCATGTATGACTCAATTTTAACCCATTTTGTGAAGTGGTTAATGGAGATAATGATGAATTCATGCTCATTTAAAGCTTTGGGAGTGACCTTCTCAATGATGTTTATGCCCCATGTAGAAAAAGGACAGGGAGAGGTCACATTGTACAATTCTTGAGGAGGCAGGTATTAGAGGTTGGCAAACTATTGGCATTTGAGGCATCTCCAAACAGAGGTTGTGCAACTTGGATTATGGTGGTCCAATGGTATCTTTGTTATTGATTTTCTGCATCATTCTTTAAATAATAACCCTTCCCATACTGTGAAAATTTCTTCTATCAACGTTTCTCTAGAAAAGTGCTTTATTACAGATGATGTACTGGGCAACTAGTTTGCAAAGGGTCACAGGATCTTTCTTATCTGAATCTGAGGGATACCTACCATTTTTAAGAAGGCGCAAAATGTCATAATAACATAATCCCTCCATATCATAGTCTTCTTCGGTGATGATATCAATGGGTACCAATGAGTGGGTGTAGCTTATTTTTAAACCAGGAAAAGGGCCATTGTTATTCCCTTAGGCATATTGACCATGGAGGCTAGGGTTGCAAGTGGATCAGTAAAGCTATTCTTCGAGAAATAGAGGTAATAGAAGGTAACATATTTGAATTGGGAGGCTAGATATTCTATGTGGGCATGGAAAGGTCAGATCTTCTCATCCTTAACCTTATATTTCTTGAGAATTTATCCGACGATGAGGGAAGAGTCCCTATAGACATCGATGTGCTTAATTCCTTTCTCGAGGGCAATCCTGAGCCCTACGGTGCATGCTTCACACTCAGTCATATTATTATTGAAATATAAGTCTAGCTTGATGGAAATGGTGGTGTGAGAGTCATCAGGAAAGACTAGGAGTATCTTAATGCCATATCCTATCTTGTTGGCAGCCCTGTCAAAGAACATTTGCCATTTGAGGTCCTTTTGAGAGGTGCAAAGAATGTCTTCGTTCGGGAATTTGAGTACCTAAACTTTGGTTCCTTTCATAGGATAATCAAAAAGGTAGTTGGAGATGGTCTTCCCATTCATAGCATTGTGTGTGACGTACATAATGTCGAACTTGGCTAGAAACATTAGCTAATGGTCCATGCTACTTAACAAAGAGAGTTTCCCTAGAATGTACTTTTTATGCAATCATGTAGTGATGTAGTTTATGCATGAACCAAACTAGGATGACACATGCCTTCTCCAAGGCAGTGTAGTTGAATTCATACCCGACTAGTTTCCGACTAGAGCAACTCTTCTAGCGGGATTTTTTAATGTATTGGTCTAGTAAAGCCCTTGTTGTAGTGTCAGTGAGGGTTAAGTATAGTAAGAGGGGGAGACCTAGCTACGGAGGCATGAGTACTGAAGGTCGGGTGAAGTACCACTTGATTTGGTCAAAGGCTTCTTAGCATTCCTCATTCCAAACTTTGGTTGAATACTTCCGGAGAAATTTGAAAATGGGTTCGTAGATAAAGGTAAGTTAGCTGATGAATCGACTAATGTATTGCATTTTTCCCAGGAATCCTTGTTGTTCTTTCTCCATCTGTCATGGTGGCATCTCAAGTATAGCTTTCAGTTTGGCAGGTCTTCTTCAATTCTTTTCTCATTAACCATGAATCCAAGGAGTTACCCTTTAGTGACACCAAAGACACACTTTTATGGGTTGAGTCGCATCTGGTACTATTACTCTCGTTCAAAAAACTTCCTCACGGTGGGGATGTGACCTCATCAGGTCTTGGATATGATGATCATGTCATTAACATAGACCTTGACTTCTTTGTTAACAAGGTCGTACATGATGATTGTAGTGGCCCTTTGGTAGGTAGACCTAGAATTCTTGAGGCTAAACGACATGACAATATAGCAGAAGGTTCCCCATAGGGTGATGAAGGAAATTTCCTCTTGGTGGTCAGGATGGTTTTTTATCTGGTTGTAACTGATAAATCCATCAACAAATGATTTCAGGGATTGGGTGGTCGTGTTATCCACGATTATATCAATATTGGGAAAAGGATAATAATCTTTCAAGGATGCTTTGTTCAAATCCTGATAGTCGACATACATGCGGACTTTTTGTCTCGATTTCGACACGAGGATGATGTTTGCAAGCCATGTAAGGTATTTGACCACGCGAATGAAATCCACGTTTAACTGTTTGACAACTTCTTTTTTGACCTTGAGGGACCATTCCGTTCGGAGCTTCCTCAATTTTTACTTGATCAATTTTCATTCCGAGAATATTGGGATCGCATGCTGAGCTATCTCTAGGTCAATGTCGGACATTTCGTCGTAGGACCACGTTGAGATGTCCACAAACTCAGCTCTTTGAATTGTTCCTGCTCATGCTCGCTGAGGATGGACCATATCCTAATATCACACAGATGGCTACTGGAACTGAGATTAATAACAACAGTCTCATCATCATTAATTTAAACGCAATTATGTTATTTGTTATTTTCCTTATTGAGATCCGTTAATAATTATTCACTCGCAATATCATCATCATCAAAAGTTTAATTAGAATAAATGCAATTAATGTAAGGCACAACAAGATACTCAAAATATTCAAGTATTTCATTCTCAGGGAATACAACATTGAGAACCTCATCAAAAGAGGCCTCGTTTACATTGATATCAGATAGAGGAGAAATATAAATAGTACGAAACTTTCTTTAATGGTATAAATAGTAAGGTTTGGCGGATCTTGAGAAGGAAAAATCGGGATAGCATGCCAGTTTAGGAGATATGCTTCAGTAGTTGTAATCTTGGCAGGCAGGTTTGATGGCGTAGCATCTTAGTGAATCATGCACAGACTTAGCCCCATTGTTTACAGGTCAACTGACTCCTCAATGTCTCTTACCTTAGAGTTTTTTTTGTTTTACATGGTATCATCAATCAGAGGTTCCACCTAATGCTTCCATTTTTCGTGCCAAGTGTTGTTATCTTGGAAGAAGATCTCCAGCCCCGATTTTATCTTTTTCTCAATGGGGTCATACCATGGTTCGAAGAATCTGCAAAAGGGGAAGTCTTTTCCATCCTTGATAAACCTTCTATTTATAGAGTCTCTCGAGACGACTTTTCATCTTCAATGCTTAGTTTCTATCGTGGTCGATGGAGTGCTTTAAGTTCGACTGGTGAAGGTTGGTAGCGAAGGCCACATGGAAGAAAGGCTTATTTTAGTACTATAGGCTCAAGGATTTTATTGTTGGCGTCGTCTCAGCCCCATTTCGGGCATGAAATGCATATTCTTAAATATTTAGATTACACTACACCAAAATGGGAGATTTGTGAGTGCTGTTAGCACTCACAAATGACCTTTATAACTTCTATTTACCGTCATAATTTCGGGGGTGACAAAAGAAAATTTATAACTCCTAACAGCAGTCACAATTTTTTATAACCCCTATGGAGTTATGACTGGTGACCCCAATTTGTAACTGCTATTTATAACTGTTGTTAGCAGTCACAAATATAACATTCGTAACTGCTCACAACAGTTACGAATGTTATATTTGTGACTGCTGACAGCAGTTACGAATCATATATTTGTGACTGCTGTTAGCAGTTACAAAATTGATAGTAGTGACAAATTTGTGACTCCTATTAGCAGTTACAAAATTGAATTTGTTAAATGTTGTAAAAGCTATTACAATATCTTTATATTTTCACAAAATGATGAAATAATTAAAGTAAAATAAATATCATGATAACAAGTCTAAAAATTTTGACAACATTTCATTTATAGTTCTCATTTTCCAAATATCCAGTACACATAAAACTTGTTTAAACTTAATTTAACATCAAACAACCCCTAAGTGGGCGCCAAGTACAAAATGAACATAGAATAAAAAATAAACTAAAAAAAATAACGACACAACACTTCGATGACATGGAATGTCATGAACATGTAAAAAATCATTCTAAATCTAGATCAGGATTCACCACGCAGTGGATATGATTCGTGAAGTCTAGGTATATCAGCCGTGGGGGGTATTGATGCGGTGACATCCTCCCTCGTGTACTCGGAGTATGCCTGTTGAGAAAGTTCAATGGACTCAAATTTTTTGAATACGGCGCCTCAGTATCCATTAACTTGTGCTTGTGTTGCTTGCCACGAAGTGTAAATACCTGGATTTAGGCCTTTGAATACTACGTATGCCGGTATGCCATGTGTATGCCTGCAAATAATAAAATGTGATTAATATATATATATATATATATATACACATTCATTTTTTGTGATAAAGAAACTACCATAGCTTATATATATATATATACTAGCGTATGCCTGTGCTTGAAGGCACGACGAAAATTACAAAAAAAAATCATTACCCGACAACAAAGTGAAATAAAAAAAATCATACTCGGTTGACTCACAATACATATTACTATATTCATACTCGGTTGGCACTATAATCAATAAATAACCCAAATCCATGGCAACAATATTCGTTTACATTAAAATTACAAAAAAAGGTACATCTAAATAAATGTACAATATTTATGTTCTAATTTTAAAAAATTTGGGCAGAGTTTCCTTAATTTATAGGACTATCCACCCTGTTTAAAAAAATAAAAATACTCAACAACAGCAATACTACAATACTCGAGGTCCATATTGGACCTCATTTCAACCACTTCATCAATTTAACAATAATATTGACAACTGGAAAAACTTCAAGAAACTACTTAAAAAGTAAAAGAACTTACCGATATGAACTTCAACATAAACTTCTCCAATTCTCCAATATAAGTTTGTTGGTTACTGGAATCTGTAAGAAAAATGATATTGTGACTCAATTTATATCAAATGCAATATTATTTGTATAATATATCAAATGAAATATTATTTGTATAATGTATGTATTAATGCATGTATCAGCTAAGACTATTGGCAACTAGTGAATGGGATGAAGATCAGAGATGGCCAGCAGTAGGGGATGGCGGTGAAGCGAAGAAAGGCAGGGCAATAGCGGGGGAAGTGAAGGGAGAACAGGTGTGTGTGTGTGTGTGGTGGGGGGGGGGGGGGTTCTTTTGCACATACGCATATGCATATATATGAAGCATATGCATATATATGCAGATTGCACATATATGTATATATATACAGTATGCATATACATATATATATATGCAGTACATATATATGCACCTGCATATATATGCAGTTATCCTAATCTACGGACATTACACTAAGGCAGTTTAGTTGCAAAAAAGTATGGACCTCAAAAAATAATACCGAACAAAACGGACATTACACTAAGGAGACATACATTACCAACACTAAACATACATAGATTACCAATGCTGAATTGACATACATTAGTTCCCATTAGTGCATACGCATTGATGATCACTCGGATAACTTTTTAAGAAAGTCGGATAACGTTTGATAAGTTGATATGCTATTATATATAATCTGAAACAATCAATAAACATATTATATATAACAACTAATATGTTGTTATATATAATCTGTATAACAACACCTGTTATACATATTATCTATAACAACATATTAGTTGTTATATATTATATGTATAACAACAGGTGCTTGGTCATAGAGAAAAAAAATAGAAAAAATGCTGCTCCAAACTCAAGAATAAGGGTACTGCTAGAACTTTGAATTAGGATGGATAGGGCTACAGAAAACAAAGGGGCTGACATTTGCAATATAGGGTCTAGTTTTGAATAAATGTGATCCATAAGGACTCTAGTCTCACTAATATAGGGTATATGGGCACTATTAGAAAAGTTAAGAGCTAATGATACCGATGGAGTCACAGGCCCATTATCTCTGCAATTTCTCCTTGCAGGTTCAACACTCTGCCCAATTGTACGGTCCCTACAAACAGGGCAATGAACTGACCTCAATGGCAGCTATTGATCGATACAGTCCTTGTGAAACATGTGCTTACACCTCAGCAGAACCCTCACTCTGTCTCCACTCCTAAACTCAGCCAAGCATATTGAGAAGTTGTATGAATCAGGTAACGGAGGTGAAGAAGAAGGCAATGGCGAGGATGATTCGAGTTCTACATAGATGATGACTGGAATGCCCGTAAGAATATCGGTTGTGGGTGACTGGAGTTGGGCTACTGGGCCTGACTCGGATGCTGTAGGTGCACTTCGATCCATCGACTAGTGCCGGCGAAAACAATAGAAAAAAGAGTGAAGAAAGAAGAAGATGAAAGTTATAATGAATAAGAAGATGATGGATACAAAACAGAGAACAAAACTCAACTGTGCGTGCCACCTACAAATATTATGTTTCTCATGGACATGGATTATGTATATTTATAAAACGCACATGGATTATGTATATTTATAAAATGCTTACACCTAGCATGTACTAACGGGTCACCATTTGTGTGAATGGTTTCATTGACAAGTATTTCTTCTGGAATATACTTAAATTCCCTCTCCCCATGGAAATGCCAAAACGTGTAGTCAGCTTGCATACCCCAATGAAACAAATGTACTTTTACATCTACCCCTTTCAAGCGTTTCCCATTTTTGCAACGATTTCACGGGCATGGGATAATATTAGTTTAGAAATTCGTCGTTGCATAATTCACAAAGTCTTGAACCCCATTAACGTATACTTGCCCCACTCTACAACTTTCACCCATCCACTCTTTATATTGTGGAAACCCCATTAATTCTACAATACAAACAAATAGAAACTCAGTAAATTATAAAACTAAATGAAGTTTGAGCTGATTTTTAGAACATAATCTCTGGCTTATCATTTCATTAATACTATCATTGCATTAAAACTCACAGGAAAACCCGACTAAGCACAAAACGTCAAAACTTCAACGAGCACAAAACAATGGTTATTTAATTAATTTTTAGATAAAATAAATATGAATAGTATAAAATGATTATTGAAAAAAATCTAATATATTCCCAAACAAGATAATATTCAAAAAACGAAAGAGGTTAAACGATGTGTAGATATACTCACAACAAAACAATCAGATTTGATTATATTTTGTCTAGAGAACGTTGATCACAAAGCTCGGGCAAAACTCGTAATATTAAAAATCCATTTGATTATATTTTGTCAAAAAAATATAATGTATAGAGTTTTTGAATAATATTTTGTCAAAAAAATAGCCTCAATACAATTTCTAGGGCTTATTAACATAAAATACAATTTGTATATAGATACACTCATAAACACACATATAAACAGAAATCTATACATACACATACATACACACACATGTAAACATAAATCTATACATACACACACTTATAAACAGAAATCTCTACATACACACAAATATACACACATACCCACACATAATAAGAATCGAAATGCGCACACACACAATGAGAATTGAAATTAGGGCTTTAGACAGAAATTAGGGCTTTAGACAGCAAAAATACCCAAAAATATACCTTCACAGTTAAGAAAAAGTCTTTAATTCTGGAAATGCGCACACACCCAACAGCAAATAAATTATGATGCCCCTTTTATCTAAATCTACCAGAAAGGATCCTTTAACATAACCAATTCATTTTGTGAAACAGAAGTCAACACTATAAACCCTAACATTCTCCAAAATCATATTTCTCCTTTTGTACAATACACCGAACAATTTGATTGGCTAAAAACAAAATTATTAACGTCATAAGTAATCAAAAGCGTAACAAGACGTTACCTTTTAACGTTATTGATGAAGAACAAAGCTTCAGTTTCAAAATTGATGAAGACCTGATGTTAAAGAGTAGCAACCCAAACGATTCCAAGATTCAATTTATGCTTCAGTTTCAAAAGCATAAATGAACGTTATTGATCAAGAAGAGCTCTCACCAAGACCTGAAACCCAAACGATTCCAAGATTCAATTTTTAATCAACAACTGAAACTTTAAGCATTTTAGGGTTTGCTTTCAAGATTTGGAGAGAGAGACAGATGTCTGAAAATATTAAGAAAGAACAAAGACAGAAATGCGCACACACCTAATGGCTTCTTCACCGATCGAAATGCTTCACGTACAGATAGAGGTTTTGGGAAATGAAAGAGAGAGAAGAGGGCGGGAGTTCTTCACATAAGATAGAAGGAAATTAAACTAGGTGAAAATTTTTGTGACCGCTAATAGCAGTCATAAATTTGTGACCGCTAATAGTAGTCACAAATTGAGTATAATATCAAAATTTGTGACTGCTGAGAGTGGTTATAAATTTATGACTGTCAATAGTAGTTACAAATTAAGTCTTAGACCAAAATTTGTGATCGCTAATAGCAGTTACAAATTTGTGACCGCCAATAGCGGTCGTAAATTAAGTCTAAGACTAAAATTTGTGACTCCTCATAGCAGTTATAATTTCGTGACTGCTCATAAGAGTCATAACTTATGTCTACTAATAAACTTGTGAGTGCTTGTGACAGTTATAAATTTATGACTGCTTATAAGAGTCACAAATTAATTATATGGTAACATTTGTGACTCCCATTAGCGGTAACAAAATAATTGACTCAAATTTTTTTAACCAATTAATTTTATCACCCCTAATGGCAGTCACAAATAATTTTGTGACTGCTCCCGAGAGTGACTAGTTTGTCACCCCTATTGGAAGTCACAAAAAGGCAGTCACAAAATTAACATTTTGGCAATGTATACATTGGCATTTTGTGAGGGTTGTGCTTTGGATAAATTCGATCTTTGAAATTGTCTCCCACTAGGATAGGGGGTGGATCGATATTGAAATTGAATAGGAACATTTCATTGGTCCAATGTTGAATCTCCAATACTGGGTTGCTGGCATTGGCACTGTCTAAACTGTCGTCATCCCTAAGGATAGAGATGACCTGACCATTAGCGAAGAACTTCAGTTTCTGATGGAGAGAAGAAGATACTCCTTTGACACTATGGATCCATGAGCTTCCAAGTAGTAGATTGAAATAAGTAGGTATATAGATGACTTGGAACTCTTTTAATGGGTTGATAGGGCCAACCCCTAGTGTAAGCTTTTTAGTTACCATCAATACCCGTTGGGTGTTGTTATAAGCACGCACTACGATGGATATGGGTGTGAGATCACTTACTTTTAATCCAAAATAGTTGAAGGTTATAAGTGGACACACATTGAGAGTGGATATATTAACTTCAAGTGATAGCGGGACTGTCTTCTCCAAAACTTTGACGGAGATGTTGAGAGCATAATTATGATCACGGCTAAATTTTTTAATTTCTTCTTCGAAAAAAGAGGCGAGTCTAGTAGAGGTCAAGGATCCAACCATATTCAATTGGTTTTCTTCTTCGGGAGTGTTGGAGGGAGGAACTTTGGGTCATGTGAGGAGCTTTATCAGAGCATTTTGGTGTAGTTGGGAGGACATGAAGAGTCCCCATAAGGGGATGTTGGCTTGGGTTTTCTTGAACTAGTTAAGAACTTTACTCTCTTCAATGGTCATTTTTGGTAATGGGATATCTTCGATAATTCCCTTTCTTTTATCTATTTTGGCTGAATAAGGGATCAGATTTTGTAATATCCCTCGGATCGGATCATGTGGTTAAAAAGATGGGGAAGAACTCGTGGCTTCTTTCACTTCGGGTTGAATAGGCCCTTTATTAATTTTCCCCAATAATTCTTTAAAAGAGATCATTTAACAGAAGTCGGTAACTGAACTGGATTCTCTATGATTTGGTTCATCATCTGAGCTAAATTTATCTCCCTATCCGATGGCGACAATGTCCACTTGCTAAGAGTAATCAATGCATTAAAAAATGTCCTTGTCTAATCAAACAGGTCTTCCCACTCAGCGGGGAAGTGAAAATAAAGGGACTCCCTGAAGTTTAAAGGTTGTGAGCAACTCAGGGATGCTTCATATCTCCCTTTTTTTATGAAACATATCCGACGTGATCTGCATAATATCATTCGAACAAATTTTTTCTATGCGTACTACCCATTCGTCTGATTCCCAAGCCCACTTTTGTGCCTCCATGAACAAGCCACTGAATCACTCATAGTCGATGGTCATCTCGATAAGTAGTTTCATCCCAAACCTTCAGGAGTTAAGCTAGTACTATAGGCAGTTCCTTGCCTCCCTCTCTGACCGGGTGCGGAAGGCAATACATGATCACATAAGGAGTGACAAATCTTGATCTGCAAAGCATGTGGGATGCAGGATAATGGATGGGAAAACTTTGAAAGGTTTAGGTGAGACTGTGGAGGTGCTGAGTATTTTTACATGCACAATTTGGGTAGAAAGGTCAAATTCAGGATTATTTTCTAGGAAGATGACATTTATTTCGATTCCATGTGCTGGGAGAGGGTTATGAGTGATATTGGGTTCGAAATTAACTGGCGGGGCGATGAAGACCCAATGTGAAGGCCCTGGATTGAGTTTATAAGGTGAAAGAATTGGTTGGCGGTGTGGCTTGCAATTTAGTGAAAGTCGCAGTAGGCATCACGTTTGGAGTTTTTTAGGAGAGGATTGGGTAATGGCTGGGGTTCCAATGATTTGATTAGGTTTTGGGATAATAGGGCTTGGTATACGTTTGATAGGGGATCATGGAGTTCAGTGTATTCTTTTTTAAAAGAATTGTGATGACTTTCGGGCATCCAAGAAGTGGTAGGTTGGGATATTTTGTTAATGGTTGAGAGTGAGGTAGTGGAGATCTTTTCTTAATTTTGCGGTGTAGACTGTTCGGTCAGCTTTTTTGATTCAGACTCCACTTAACCCCTTCTTCGATTTCCACACTAGCCTCTCATAAGGCTTGGAAGTGCGGGTAGTATTGTCCACCATAGATGCTTGGATATGAGGTAGGAAGTTCTTCTTCATAATGCTCACTTGTTCTTCCTCTGATGGCCTGTTGGTCATAATCCTAATTTTCTCTATTCACCTCCTAATAAAGCTACTTAATAATTCCTCGGAGTTTTAATTGAGTAGCTCTAGGTATTTACATGTGACCTATAGTTCTTTATAGTATTTGTACTAGTACATGAACTCCCTGGCTACATCCTCCCAGCTACGAGTTCTGGATTCTTTGAGAGACATGAACCATTGGAGATCACTCTCTTTCAAGGTTTATTAAAACATCTAGGACATTATTTCTTATAAGGAAATAAGAAGGGTCATGGAGTGATGGTATCTACGTAGGTGCACAATTAGGGCCCGCTGCCACGAATTTCTTGATGTCTGGCATCTTAAACTTTTATGGTACTTTGGCCTTAGGATAGAAAGACATGTGGGTGTATTCCATGTAGTTTTCGAAAATCTTGACTTGGTCCAAATTCTTTGACAGTATCTTGAGGTCTTCCTTAACCTTGTTCAGTTCTTCTTCTTTAGGATCCACATGAACTGGCAGATTAGTCCCTAGCTAGGAAAGGTTCTGAATCAGGAGCTAAGAAGGTGGAGGCCTATTTATAGATAGAACATTCGGGACATGTTAGTATTCCTTCAGGACCCAAATAGGCTTAGGAGCAGGTAGACCCATGGCACGAGTAAAGCGGATCTCAGGTTCATGAGCTTCAGGAGTCTGTGCTTGATGTCACCACATCTATGGGACATCATCTTGGAGGTTATCAATCTTAGCACTGAGATGGGCTAGGAATGCCATCAGATCTGGTTGAACATTTGGCACTTGGTCTACTTTCTCTATGAATGACTTGTAGAGGTAGATCTTAAATTCGGTCGAAGCAGCAGAGGAAGCAATAGAGCTTCGAGGTAGTTTGACGAAAGACCAAAAATAACAGTATCTAGGCCAAAGCCGAGTATAAGATTGTCCTGAGAGGGAAAAATGATCTTGGTTTATTTTTTTATGGAAAAAGAGAGTTTTTTTTGGTATTTTTTGTTTTTAAAAAGAGGAGAAAGGGAAAAAACTCAGCATGGTTATTGTTATCAAGTTTCACTTGTATTATGTTTGCCTAAATGTAAGGAAAATGTCGAGAAATACCTAAGCTGGGGGGAAATAGGGTATAAGTTATAAGACACGGTTTGACTTATTTTCAGGCTCACGGACAAGGTCCTATTTTAAAAATGGGAGAAATAGTGCAAAATTTTGGGCAATATGGCGACCGAGAATTTCAACACAATTTAGCTTGGTAATCGGCAAACTAATTATGAGTATCCTATGGTTGATGCATATATGAGGTTTATGCATTCGGTGGGTTAGTGGAAGGGTTCCCCACTTTGGCATGACTTTCATGATATATCTCTTACTTATAAAGGCAATCATTCATCGGTACGTGTGAACATGCCATTTGATATATCTAAGTGTATGTGAATTACCTCATGATATACCTTATGGATACGGAACATGTGAGAGGGAATTAGATATACCTAACATATGTGAACGAGCTCCCTATTATATACCTCCCATTATGAGTTCGGTCAAGTGGTATGATGTGAGGGGAACCGTTCGATTTACATCAAAGGTACGAGGCCAATGGAAGGTGAGAATCATATCACTTAGGTTAACCACGCCTCGCAGGACCAACACCCATCATGAAATGACCCCCTTGTATGGGACAAAATTTTGGTCAATATTGCCATGCTCTGGTGATGTAGTGTGCAAAAATGCATAAGTCTTGATTAATATCTTATGAAGATTTTTATATTTGCATGCTAAGGGGAGTACTACCACTATGAGGGAGAATATACATATATCATGAAAAGTTAAGCTAAAATGGAGATTAAAGATTATATATTAAGCATGGTGATAGGGAAGCATGTGAATATATAAGTGAATGAGATGTGTATGGTGAGAGAGTGACATGGGAATAGTGTGACTAAAACAGTATGTGGATATATACAAATGAAGGTGTATGCCAGTTAGACTAAGCATGAATCATCTACAAGTGGTGTGTGAGATGTGTAAGTAAACGTGGAGATATAAACAAGTGAGAAAAGTGAGGGTGTGTGCTAGTGAAGCAAAGCATCGATAATCTACAAGTGATGCGTGGGGAATGTAAGTAAAGGTGAAACTATATTTAAGTGTGAGTGTGTGAATTGATCATGGAAAATATATACAAGTGTATGTAAGGTGAAATATGGTGAGCATTTATAAGTGAGTGAAGAGTGATATATACACAAGAAGATAGCATGGTGGAGATGAGTATGAGATAAATATACAAAAAGTAAGCAAAGGAGTAAAGGGAAAATACAAGAGAGGGCATATGTACACATTAGAAAAATGCGAGAGTAAAGAAGTAACACCCATGTAGAAATAGAGTCTAGTTCTCTAGAATGTCCCTAGGAGAGTCGACATTATGGCTATTTGAGTCGCATTCCTTCGGCGCGGGCTCAGTCCTCAAAGTCAAGATGAAGGGAGGAAGAAGGAAGGGAGAAGGCCCCCCACCTACCTCTCTTCCTTTTTTCGGCCTTGTACGTGTGGGAGATTTGAGGATATGAAGGTCTTTTTTTCGCCACTCATATCAGCGTCTTCACAGTCCAGCCTCAAATATAAAATTGGTCGTTGTCAAATGGGGGTAACATGAAGAAATAGAGTCGTCAACTTATTTTTCTTAAAACAGGCAAAAGAATGTTATTGCCTCAAGGGAACGACATCTTTGTCAAGCTGATTCAAGTGAAATCAAATGATTCGAAGGGTTTGAGGACTAAGTTACGGAATGAGAATGTGTTTGGCATCCATTTCGCCCTTTCGATCTCTCCTGGGCTATGTTAATCTTCTCCTTTTTTTCTCCTTAATGTGTGTTTACATGTGTATAGTATAAGTAACAGGAGGATGGAATTATCCGAATCGCATCATAAAATGGGAGGAGCAGATTCATTCGTAGGAGTGTACCCAAAAATAATAATAAACATAAGCTGTGAATGTTCACCGAATGAGGAATCTCTATGAAAGGGAAAATTTGCCCATCAGACGAGACACAAGTATGTAAGAGTCCAAGACTCATAATATATATATATAGATAGATAGAGAGAGAGAGAGAGAGAGGGGGGGGGGGGTTCACAAGTGGGATTAAAAAGAAAACTTTTTAATGGACCGTAACAAAAAAATACCTAACAACCCATTAATTTTAATTCCTATAGTGTAATTGGTCCACGCCAGTGTCAACGGACATGCGTGTGACCCAAGATCCCCGTACCCCCTCCATCCCCCCTTACCCCCACCACAACAGACCACTAGTTAAAAATATTAAGTTGCTGGAATATTTACTCTAGGATAAGGGCTGCCATGGGGGGGTTGTAAAAAAATAATCGATCGACACGCGTGACCGTTGCCGCTGGCGCGTACAAATTACAATATAGGAATTAAAATTAATGGCTGCTAGGTATTTTTTGTTAATCTCCATTAAAAATTTCATTTTTTAGGTCAATTTGTGATCCTTTCCATATATATATATATATATAAATTCTCCTTATGGTGCAGACCCCGATACATACCTTTTTTTAAAAATTGTAAAAATATGAATTTTTTTATGAAACTTCATGGATATGATTTCCACGGTTAGAAGATCATCTCCAATTTTTTTATTAAAAAATTCAATAAAAAAAACGTTGAGATGAGGTGATATGTAAAAAAATGGTATAAATATTCATTTTCAACCGTTGAAATGTTAGGTCGGCGCCAACCACTTTATTGATTGCATTTTTTTATGAAACTTCATGGATAAGATCTTCTCACTGTGAAGATTATATCTATGAAGTTTCATAAAAAAATTCAATCAAAAAGTGTATAAGATGAACGCCAACATTTCAACGGTCGAGAATGCATATCTATACCTTTTTTTACATATCACCTCATCTCAACGGTTTTTTATTGCATTTCTTAATGAAAAAAATTGGAGATGATATTCTCACCTTGGAGATCATATCCATGAAGTTTCATGAAAAAAAATCATTAATTTACTATTTTAAAAAAATGGTATGTAGCGGGGTCTGCACCATAAGGAGTCCTTACAGGAGGGGCCCTTATATATATATTGTAAGGGGAGGACTCCAATCTCGGGATTGGACAAAGATGCCTATGTAGCCCAAAGGGTATCAAAGTCCACATAGTTCGAAAATAGCATAGGGGTGGGGTTCAACCCATAAATCCAGATATAGAACTCCTCTTGTGCTTTTTGGAGAGAATTGTGTTTAAGTGTGAAAATGGAAGTCTTACTTTTGGAATTTATGAGTAACCCCTCTTTTTGTCTTTTGGGGGTTTTTGTGAAAATAAGTTGTGTGCAATACTAATAATAAAAAAAAGTGGGGATTATTTGATGTGAGATAATGAAACAAAGCTAGAAGATGAGAATAAAGTGGATCATAACACTTAAATGAATAATACTAGAAAAGAGTGAGGGGTGAACCTTTTTGATAGATCTTTATTATTGATTTAGAATGTAAGTATGTTGATTTTTGTAATGGTATAAAGGTAATATGGAAGGATGAAGTGGGTAACTAAGTGAGGTAAGGATGTGAGGAGAAGTAATGTTGGAAACTAGAGTTTTTTGGAAAAAGAAAGTCTATGATTTCGAGGAGAATGTTTGCTGACTTTTGAAAGGGACCCCATTCGAAGGGTGAGGTTATGGCCCTTTTAGAGTGAAATTTAGGGTTAAGGGTGTGACGGTAAGCACGGACCCTAGGCTTCCTATCGACACAAGGCCTGTCTTGCTGGGCAAAGAAAATTACACCTTGTCGATTGACAGGGTGTCTGGGGTGCATATAGGAAGTTCGAAATGGATTTTTGAAAAAATGGGTATAAAATGAAAACCATAAGTCTGGGACCATTGGAAAGGAAATTCAGGGCCCTTTAAGAATCCTTTGAGACACTCTCAGGTATGGGAGTTAACCGAAGTCAAATGCGGATCGAAAGTACCCAACGGTCACTAGACGGGAGGTTTTCGGAGGAAAATGGATCGTTCATCCGAACCATGAGGCCGATTCGTGTGCTACATGGATCGTTGGAAAGGAAATTTATTTCCCTTTAAGATTTCATTGCACTTCGCTTGGTTTAGAGTTTTGACTAAAGTCAAACGGTGACCGAAAGTGCCTGATGAGGTCGATTCGTGCATGGGACTGAGCCTTAGAAGGGGTATTCAAAACCCTTCAAGGATTTATTGAGTTTTACCCGGGTCAAAGAGTTGACAATAGTCAAATAGAGTCTGTGAGTATTCGATGGTCTCCAGATCAGTACTCGGAGTATGACCTAGGGTTTACGTTGAGTGGACGAGTGTTAGGGACCTAAGGAGGTGTTTAGGAGGTCCTAGGATGAGGTGTCTGCAATGACCATGCTATTAGGGAAGGCAGTTCTGCATGTTAGGGTAGGGAACATGACTAAACTCATCGAGTTTCTAGTGGTCACCCTTATATTCTGTCCTTGGGAGAGGGTGGATACGTTCCATAAGGACAAACCCCTCCACCTACCACCCAAAACTCAAATGCATTATGAAGTGGGGAATAACATAGATCAAAGGAGATCAGGAAATTGCTCAAAAATTCTACATTATTGTCATTGGGCCTAAACAAGAGAAGAAGAAAGAAAAGGAAGTCATCCCGGAGACATCTCAGAACGGAGCCACTCCTTCCAAATAGCAACTAAGATATGGCAGACTAGAGTAGAAAAGACAAGAATGAACCCCGTAGATAGAGTTGTGGAAAAATTGGAGGAGGTAGTTGTCACGACCCCATCCCAAAATAGTAGTAGGGAACGAGTGTCTTGACATGCCACCAAGGCAACAAAAATTCGGCATTAAATTATTTCCTTAAATAAATGCAGCGAAAATACAATCACATGGTTATGAATCGTAAAATACTGAAATTAAAAGAATTACGTCATCAGAGCTTTCTAAAGGAAACTCATTTATATTAAAAAGTAATGATGACTTACAACTTAAGACAAAATTTAAAGCTTATTACAAGAGAGCCAAACATGCTCTAAATGATAAAACAACCATAATAACAAAAAGAACTCTAAAAGATGAATCTTCAACACAATCCTTTTTCGTTCCCTCCATGAACCTACTTATTTCCTGAAAAATGGTTATTTATACAACATCAGCTAAAAGCCGAGTGAGATTTAATCTCCATACATTCCAAGGTTTTTCAGAAAATTGATACTTATACAATTTCCAACATAAGGCATATACATATATGGACAGAAATTTGCAGTAAATTATATAAAGTAAACTGGCAGTATATATTTTCATAATAATCAGTTCAGAACATAAAAGATAAAACAATTTGAGCAATATGTCAATTATTCAATTCTATTTTGATGGCCATGCACGTTCTAATACCCAGATAAACAGATAGTGTTATCAAATGTTCCCACCCAGCAACAATACAAACAGATAATCATGATGTCTGAAACAATGCCTTATTTAGGGCACACCAGCGATAAACTAGCTCAGAAGGTACCACCCAAATATTTCCACTCGGTAGTCAAGGCCAACATAGTAAGAGAGTTTCCATAGGCCGAATCAATAATTTCAGAATTCAAATCAGATGTATATATCGAGAGATATACACATATAACAAATGACGTAATCATCGGTATCAGATGTATTTGAGAATAAAATCATTTCACAAAATATATGTAGTTTTAATAATATCATATAATCAAAATATACAAGGAATGTCATAGAGTACTCACTTAGAAAAGAAGTCCGAAGTCACATATGCTCAGTCTTGGATCACTCGTTAATTCTTAACACGAAACTTCTTCTTAAACTTTCCCGTATGTTCTCTCACTATTTCTCTCTGATCTTTGGAATGAATTTAGTGTAAGAGCTGATCATATTGCCTTATTTATAGTTTCTCAAAGTTATCTGGGCGATGACACGTGCCTCGATGACTAAGCATTCATTTTGGCGAGTCAGCATGTCGCGTGTCGCGTAGCGGGACTATCTTGCAGCCTTAATTCACCAAATGGCGACATGTGTTTTAACTTTATCTAATTGCATGACATGTGCTTTGTCCCTTCCTTTAAAGGCGAAAAGTGTACGGTGTGGTGGCAAAAGTATAGCACGAGGTGTAAAGTTATTAAGGGTATAAAGGTCATTTTACACATGAAGGGTATTTTAGTAATTTTACACCATACATTTTCAATATTTTTTAGAGATCCTTGAAAATATTTTATTTACAAAATGGTCCTTTTTATATTTTCATTTTAGTTCCTGAAACTTTCTTTATTTAAAATCAAGTCCCTAAAGTTTCATAAATTTATATTTTCTACCCCAAAACTTATCATTTAGCTTAGGATATGCCATAAGACTTTGATTTAATCAATTTTGATGAAAAAGAGGTTATTTCAAAGTGTTTAAGTCTACCAAACCATCCTCCCCTTCAACCAATCAAAATATTACACATGGTGTGGTAATAAGACAAAATATGACTTGAAGGATGGACAGATTTGCCCCTTATTTCGTAATTTCGGTATAACTTCTTAATCGGACCTCCATTTAACACACCATTTGTTGTGTTACAAACCTAATTCATATATATACACTTTTCATTTTTTACCTCAAGTCAATTATTATATTATAATGGTCAAAACTAGTCTATAAGATGAACATTCCTATCGAAAACTTTAAAATTTTATGTTTGTAACTAATTTGATATTTCATGATTTATGAAGGAAGGATTAGACTAAAATAATAAATTAACATTATTCATATCACATATGAAATAATACAACATTTAAAACTATATATGAAGATATAAAAGTGGGGTCATTACAGTAGTTTTTAAAGAGAGCCGACCAGAGAGGATGTTTATAATCAGCACCACATTGTCTAACCAAGAAGGGAAGGAGTTAATTGATTTTCTAATACAGAGCATAGATGTCTTCGCATAGGAGACATATGGCATGGTAGGGATTGATCCCGAAATCACTTGACATCAACTTCATATGGACCCATCATTTCCACTGATCGTACAAAAGACTCGCCACACTACCTTAGAGAAGGCCAAGGCAGTGGAAAGGGAGGTAGGGAAACGTTTGGAGGCAAGGTCCATGAGAGAATTTTAATTCCCCAAATGGCTCTCGAGCCCGATGGTGGTTTGAAAGAGAAATGACAACTAGAGAGATTGTATGGACTGAACAAACCTCAATATAGCTTGCCCTTAAGTCATATTCCCTCTGCCAAAGATAACCAATTGTTCAATGCCATAGTATTCCACGAATGAATGAGTTTTCTAGATGCTTACTCGGGGTACCACCAGATCCCCCTATCCTCCTCGACCAAAACAAAACCTCATTCATCACCCCACTAGGCTTTTATTACTGTAAGGTTATGCATTTTGGCCTAAAAAATGCTGGAGCCACATACCCGAGATTGGTTACGAGGATGTTTAAGCAACATATGGGAGAGACGATGAAAGTGTACATTATACACATGCTTGTTAGAAGAAGACACAAGGACTTCTAACTCAATGACTTGGTAGAAACCTTTGATTTTTCAGGCGCTACTGAATGAAGCTTAATGGGAGCAAATGCTCATTTGGAAACTAGTCAAGAAAGTTCTTTCGCTACTTGGTCAGCAAGAGATGGATCAAAGCAAAACCTAACAAGATAGTGGCAATCAACAATGTTCAGTTGCCAAAGGGATTGCGAGAAATTCAAAAGCTAATTGGAATGCTTGCAACTCTGAACCGTTTCATCTCTATGTCGTTTGATCATTACATACTGTTATCTTAACTACTAAAGAAAGAGAAAGCCCTCATTTGGAACAATGAATGCTCAAAAGAACTTGAAGAAATCAAGTCTGAGAAAACTTCCCTTATTGGCGATTCTGGATCCGGGGGATCTTCTTTACCTCTAACTAGTAGTTTTAAGTCATGTGATTAGTTTAGCCGTGGTTTGTAACAAAAAAGGCTGGCAGTTTCCCGTGTACTATGTCTGTAAGACCCTTCTGGAAGTCAAACAGTGCTACCTTCCATTGGATAAGCTATCCTACTCATTGGTCATTGCATCCTCAAAGTTAAAGCATTAATTTGAGTCTTATTACATCACCGTCATCACATCCTTCCCTCTTAAAGATATTTTGTGCGAGGACAAACTATCTTGATGCATGTCCAAATTAGTTAATTGAACTCGGAAGATTTAATATACACTATTATCCCAGAATAAAAATCAAAGGGCAAGTGTTGGCTGATTCAATAGCTTTATTTGCCGAAAAAGGAGCAACTAGTGACCAATAAGTTGCCAACTAATTTAAAGATTTTGGACCTGATCAATCCAAGAAATGGATATTGTATGTGGATGGTGCCACCAACTTTAAAGATCCTAGCGCAAAGATTATTCTCATCACACCAAAAAATGTTATGATTGAGCAAGGAATCAGGCTAAGTTTTGAAGCCTCCAACAACAAAGTCGAGTACAAAGCCCTCATAGCTAGACTACGTAAGGCTCAGTTGATGGGGAAAATTACCTTGAAGTATATTGTGATTCAAAATTGGTGTCTAACTAGGTCACTAAAGACTTTAACACTAAGGATGGGAGGATGATACCATACCTACATGTGGTTCATGATTTGATATCAAAATTTAAGGAAGTCCACATCCAGCAGTTCCCTTCGGGGTATAACAACCACGTCGATGCCTTAGCATCCCTAAGCTCAACAGTGGACTCAATCTAAGGAGAATAATTGAAGTGGAATTCCTCAATAAACCTATCAACGTGAAAACAGTGGTATCCGAGCACATTCTCAGCATGAAAAAGGGTTTGTGCTGAATGGATGCGATATTGCTTATCTATAGAATGATACCTTTCTGATCGATAAAAAATAAGCTCATCAAGTCAGGGTAAAAGCTGCATAATTCTACCTCGGACCAGGGAGAAAACTCTATAGAAGAATATTCACAGGCACTTACCTCCAATGTGTACATCCATAAGGCGTTGACCAAGTTATCTATAAGCTACATGATGGGATTTGTGAGAGACATATAGGAGGAAGGTATCTTACTTTTCAAGTAATAAAAGAAGGATACCGATGGCCATATATGCAAAAAATGTGAAAAATGCTAAACCAAATTCCCCATGTTTCATCAACCAGCCAGCGACCTAAAGTCATTAACTAGTTTGTGGCCATTCGCACAGTAGGGGATGAATATTGTTGGGACACAATCAACTACTCCATGAAATAGTAAGTACTCACTTACAGCATAGATTATTTCATAAAGTCGATTGAAGTAGAGCCACTGGCGAACATCACAGACACTGATATGATCAGATTCATCTAGAGGAACATTATAACTCATTTTGGGGTAACCAGGACAATCATTACGGACAATGAAACACAGTTTGAAAGATGACCTTTTTAAAGTTTATGTGATGACCATGGAATCAAACACCATTTCAGTTATGTGGCCTACGACCAAAGCAGTAGCCAAGAAGAGGCTTCTGATAAAACGATACTCGACTGCTTAAAAAATATTAGAAAGAGAAAAAGGAGCTTAGGTGGGTGAGCTTCCCTGCGTTCTTTGGGCATATAGCACTATGTCAAGGAGAACTACTGGGAAAACTCCCTTCGCTCTAACTTATGGGATGAAAGTTGTAATTCCATTAAAAATTGGTCGGCCAACCATGAGGTCCATAATTGCTGAGTTAGATTTGAATGATGAAGCTATGAGCGCTGAACTTGACCTAGCAGAAGAACGGAGGGAAAATTCATGATAAAACTGGCCTCCTACCAATAATATTTAGCCAAGAAGTATAACAATGGAGTCAATTTGAGGAAATTCCATGTCGGCATTGGCAGTGCCAAAACACTTCGGACGATAAGTTAGGATCTAATTGTGAGGGACAATTTAAGGTTATCAGAGACGATCTGCAGGGAGCCTATATTTGGAAATAATGGAGGGTCGAAAGATACCCAGAGCATGGAACGCATCTAATCTCAAGAAGTTTTACTTTTGAATTTATTTCTAGCGTATTTTAGTTTTTGCAAATTTTTATTATGAAGCTTATATGCTCGTAGCTTGATTTAACATCTTAAAAAAGCCCAAGTGGTTTGATTACTTAGAATTGTTCCAAAATGATATGCTTACATTTTACGTTAATGATCGAAATGAACATCAACATTACCTTATCTAAATTATAATTACAAATTTATTAATTACAATTAAACCTAAGGTCCTTAGGTCTTCGTTGTAAAAAACACAAAGACCTCATGAATTGCTTAGGTAAAAAAATACCTATGGGGGATCCCTAGGCATTAAATGAACCTAGCTTTGGTCGAATAAAATCCAAAATGGGTGGATGGCCCTTAAACTAGGTGCCTTTTTGCCATAGTATGTTCTAGGCTTTAGGTAGTTTGACGACACAACCTAAAAGGTAAGATAAGACAATAAAACATGTTCTTGACATAATAAAATGGGAAAATACAAAAGGTCGATATTAAATAGACAACTTGTTACAATAAAGGTAACAGGTAATAAAAATATTATTTACAATGGAAAAAGTAGAAAAGTGACAAACATACTACGATCGACTGGCGAGAACTGAAATAATATCTCTTCTTCAGTTGTCGTCACGGTCTGGTCAGAACTCATCATCAATCTCGTGATAGGACAAATAGGTCTTGGCAAGATGAAGAGGAACAACATCTAAAGACACCCAACTCTCTTCACTGCCAAAGGGTGGATGCTAATAAGCCGGATAATCAACTTGGTATGTATAGCAAAGTTGAGAGTCCTTGTGAAATTTCAAAATCACTAAGGTATTCAGTCAACCATGCTTATTAGTCACGTTCTTTGCTTTATCCAACCTAGTGGGGGCATCCTCTCAACCTTCCTCATAACTAGCTGACCACGTTGCTCGAGGACCCATTCTTAATAGATAACACAACTTAATAATGTCACAACTAAGACCCATTACCATAGTATGGGCTCTTCAGCTGATGTCCTCTGATTCAGAGAGTTTTTTTTAGACTATCATTCTTAGCTTAGAAAAGGGGCCAACATCTCTAATGTCCTATGCCCCAGCCAGCTGGGCCTTTGAGGAATTGACCTCCTCTTATATCCCCAAGTCGTTCACGTCATCTTTTAACTTTGTCACTAAAGTAGACTGGTCCTTATAGGCACTAATCATATTTTTCAAGGCCTTGCAAATAGAGATAAAATCTTGAAAATGCGTTACTAAAGCCGTTTATTGAAAATAAACTATTTAAGTAACTCCGAGTTATTTTTTGAAGAAACTCTTTTCTTAAATAAAAAAGAATTAATCACAAGACGTGTTTAATAAAATAGTATGTACGAGATCTTATTCAAGATTTGGGCAACAAGTTTAAAAGATAGTTTAAACAAGTTTTAAACACAGCACAACCAAGAATGAGATGAGAAAATGTAGAAGGCTTCTGTTCACAATTTTTACGTGGTAAAACCTCACCAATTGAGGAAACATCCACGACTCCCTCTACGGAGTAAAATGAAAAATCCACTAAAACAAATATATGAGTTACAAACTATATAACTAACATGCAAACAACTCAGACCTATATAAGTTTAGGAATGTACCCTCTGGTGTCCTTAAACTTCTCTGCAGTTCTGATTGTAGATGTAGTTCTCCCAGTTTGTCAACTTCTGATTTGTTCCAGCACTTTACGTCGACTCTTGTTCACAAGATCTTATTACCAACACTTTTCGTGTTATAGGGTGAAAGTGATTGTGAAGGTGCTTTCTAACACATGCATGCACACACACACACACACTTATTAAGTACAAACAGTCATAACAAATTACAATAACACTATATGCTGTGATCTTTCCTTTTTCTTTCTTCTTAGAAAACGTTGAACCTTATTTGACCTTTAAATCATTCCCAGAATCCACGGATACCTTGATAAGAAGACAGACAAGGTCTTAATCAATCTCAGAATTTAAAACAAAAACTTTTTGAGATTGAAAACCTCCAAGTGAGATTCCAAACTAGGTCAAAGGTTTAGTTTTATAAGAACAAGAAACAGAAAGCATTTATTGTTGATTTCAAAGTAAGAAAACGTTTTAGAGAAAATAATAAACAATATATTTCTCAAGATGAGAAATAAAGTGAAACTAAGTGTAATGTAACATGAATAACTCAGATATAAGATTTCTATGAAATTAGAAACTAGATCTAAGTAAAAGTCTAAGTTGGAAACAAGATCTCACGAACACAAGGTTGTAATACCCCGTATTTTTATGATATTTATTTATGGGATTAATTGAATTAAATGTGAATTAATTGAGAATTAATCCGGATTAAAATACTAGCGAGATGCGAGTTCGTATTTGATTTTAATGAGTATATATGGCTATATGTATGATTATTGAATTATTAAATTGTCGTGAGATTGATATACGACAATTTGGGAAACTTTGTTGAGACGCATATGACAGTCGCGTCAGGAATATAATTATTTTAATTAAAAAGTAAATTTTATTTCTATTAACCGTATGTTCATTTTGAGTGCGCCAACGCGTCCGGAAGGGTCGAAATAGTCAGAAAACACTAGCCGGGGGTTTAGTTTGGGTCCCAGGGCATTTTTAGGCCATACCGGCAACGTATAAGGGTAGTTTGGTAATTTTAGATTTTTGGGAATTATAACCCACGAAAATTAGGAATTAATATCTGATTTGGCAGTTACCCACTAAACCCACTAACTACACCTTATGACCTAATGGGCTACGGGGGTTATTAGAATTAGTTCCAAGAGTTTCCTAAGGCAAACCCTAGCCACCATTGTCACCTTGGAGAGGAAGAGCTTGTAGAGAGAAAAGAGAGGAGCATTCTGCAGAAAGAGAGAGAGAATCATTCATCTTCAACATCAAAATCATAGATACACATAAGGCAAGTGGTTTAATTTCATTAGTTGCAGAGAATGCTTCTTCCATGCGTAGGAAATTGATAAAATCTTATTGTTTTTGGGAGATTGATGAAAACCCATTAAATTGGAATCTGAAACTTGTATTTTGATGAGGAATTGCATGTAGAATTGTATGTAGGTGATTAATCTGATGATAATATATTTTGGATGAAACAAAAACGGATTTAATTAGACTCATTGGGGATTTAAGAATTTCTAGGGTTCATGTTCTTGAAATTGGGGAAAAATGTATAGATTTGATATTTCGATGATGTTTAGAATGAATTAACCCCACAAAATACGTTAGTATGTGACCTAAGTATGTTTAGGGACGATTAGAAACCTTGAACAATTGTTGGATTGATGTTTAGATGAGATTAGAGAGGAAGAAAAGTTGGAAAAACGAAGTAAGGAATTTCTGGGCTCGAAACTGGCCTCTCGTTAGAAGACCTGCCCAGGTCGTTCGAACGAGCTCGTTCGAACGAGCTTCTAACGAGTTGATAGTTTGACTTCTAACGAGAGGGATGTTCATTTGATGACTTTCGTTCGAATGAGATCTCGTTAGAAGGCCCACTTCGTTCGAACGAACTCTCGTTCGAACAGCCTCATTCGAACGAGACTTCTAACGAGTTGACAGTTTAGGCTTTTTGGCCTGTTTTGATTTCGCGTGTCCCGTAACCTTGTTTAATTGTAGAGATAACATTACCTTGATGATAAATTGTTATGGTAGGGACATTTGGGATATATAGAGGAGTAAAACCTAGAAGTGTGATTGGAACCAAATGGAAATTATGGATTAGGACGTGAGTGTCTATTACGACGTGAGAACAAGTGACGGCTTGAATAATTATATTAACCGGGAATATGAAAATTGTGTAACATTATATGTCGGTACGAGAATGAGAAGTGTACCAAAAATAAATTATGGTGATTACTAAGATGTGTGCATACTTAGTATACGTATATGACTTTATGTGTATGACATACCTACCATACTTGCTATCAGGGGAGGTTTACGTTCGCTTAGGGCCCTCTAATCCTTGTGTTGCCCGGATTTAGATTGGTACCTCGAGAACATAGGTCAAAGAAGGACTTATTGGGATATTAATAAGTTTGTTGATCGTGGGAGCGTAGGTATGTGCGTGACCCATGTGATGTAACTGTGTTCGCCTCCATTGCTTTGTGATTTTCTATTATTTGAGTACGATTCCTGAGAGATTCGGAATGCGTGATCCTTATGTACGTGATGTACTGGGATGGATAGCAGAGTATGTGTGAACCGTATCTAGTCTCGGGGTGCTTGTATTGTATATTTATGACGTGAATATATACACTTAAATGATGAGAACTTTCATGTTATGTATTATGAGTATAAAAATGGTAATGTTTTGATAAGTTATAACGGGATAACCGGTAGAGAATTGTAATGCTAATAATTGAGCATCCGAGTTTAAGTAACGCCCTCTATTTAGTTGATAACGCTAGAATACAATATGAGAATTGAGTAGTAAAGGGTAGAACTTATTACGGTTTGGTTAGTTACGTATATCACTTAGATGGGTATAGTACGTTAGGAGTGCACAATTAGTCGAGAGGTGAGTATTTCATGTGAGTGCACGTCCTAACATGTATTTTGCATTCATTGTGTTATTGTTATTAAAACACTTGCTATTTTAAAATACTCTCCACTTTCGGGCTCTGACCCGTTTGCTTTCAAATCTATTTTTTTGTAAAAACCATTTTAGGTGCCCAGCCACAAGGACACCATGCTTAGGATTCTCATTCAGATGACGAGCTGTAGCTGTTTGTGGAAGTTATAGGACTTTGCTAGTAGACGCTTCATCTATTTTGACTCTATATTCAGTTTCATCAGTTGTAGGGCATGTCGCCCATTTCTATTAGAAACATTTACTATTTCAGATTTCAGACTTTTGGCATGTAATTAATTCAGGTTACATTGTTTCACTTATTTCAGTTGTGGGATTGTTGTGAGGAGTTTTCCTCCGGACTTAGTTATTTTGGTTGGTTATTCTATTGCTTCGTTATGGTGAATGGTTGTTGTTCTTTCATTATTCTTTTTACTGCATATTAATCAGACTTAATTTAAAATTTGGCAACTTACTTTTTAAATACTAGGTGGTTAGTAACCATTAAAATGTTTTCGACAGTGATGCTATTAACTGAACCAACTTGGCATTTTGTATTGATTTAATAAAGGAGTAGCTACCCGGTATTTAATTAGTCGGGGTGTCACAGGTGGTATCAGAGCATCAGGTTCTAGTGTCCTTTAGGATCTGTACGGCTTATTATGTTTCCGCTGAGCTTTCTTTGATGTAGAGCCCTATATTTTAGGACTGTTGTATTCTTTTGTATATGCTACGTTCTTCAGCTATTTTGAGTTTATAACTGCAAGCTTATAAACTTTATTCTTATTTCAGATGCCTCCATGATGTGCACAAAGGGTTCCCAGGGATGCAACGCCAGAACCACAGCCCGCACCAGTTCAGGGCACGATGAACGCCGCCGAGGTTGCAGCCATTGTGGCCCAGGCGGTAAATGCCGCACTAGCCGTAGTTCAGCAGGCACCACCTCAGGCGCCAGTAGCCGCGCCAGTTCAGGCACATGCATTCCCGTCTACTTGGGAACGTGTTCGAGATGCTTTCCAGAAAGCACACCCTCCGGAGTTCGCAGGTAGCTCCGATGTTGTAGTATCTAGTCAGTGGAGGAAGGACATTCAGCGTCACTTGAGGATGTATGAGTGCACCGATGTCCAGAAGCAGATACTAGCTACCTTTAAGCTAGTGGGGTCTGCACTGCAGTGGTGGGAGTCTATTACCACCGCGGAGGAGAGAGATACTCTCACTATCCAGTAGTTTTGGGTGCGGTTCGACCGCAAGTATTTTCCGTCAGCTGTTCACACGGAGATGAGAACGAAGTTGATGAGCCTCAAGCAGGAGGGAAGGACTGTGACCGAGTATGAGGCCGAATTCACTAATCTTCTAAATATTGTTCCGGATGAGATACCGACAGAAGAGAAGAAGATACAGAAATTTACAGACGGGTTGACTTGGAGGATCCGTCAGCATTTATTGGGGAACCTATCGTTGGCCACTTACTCTGATGTGGTTAACGCTGCATTGTTACACTGCCAGGATCATCGCTTTCACATGGCTGAAGGCAAGAGGTCAGGAGAGTCCAGCCATCAGGGCAGGACTGGGGGAATGGTGCCAGTGGGGCACATTCTGTTCAGGGACAGAGGCAGGGTGATCAGGGTTCCCAGCAGGGGGATCACAAGAGGTTCAGGTCGGGAAATTTCAGGCACGGACAGGGAGGTTTCCGGCAGGGTCATCAGGGTCCGAACGGCCATCAGAACCAGCAGGGTCAGAATGGCCAACAACAGTTTCAACAGGGCCAGGGGAGGAACGGTAATGGCCACCAGGGCCGGGGGCAGCAGGGACAGAGAGGGGGGAACTTCCCGGGGAAGTGTTACGTTTGTGGAAAGACTGGCCATAAACGCCAGGACTGTCCTGATAGGGGCAGGGCCCCGCAACAGCAGCAGGGTGCTCGACATGAACCACAGAGGCCACTTTTTCCACCTGCCCTCCCAGCTCCAGCCCATGTGCCAGCCCTACCAGCCATTCCAGCAGCTCCAGTGCAGCAGGGGCAGTTACAGTATGGACATGTCTATAACGTCCACCAGGCAACAGCTCCACAGGCACTACCCGCGATTGAGGGTATGTTTCATATCCATAATTCTATGGGTCGGGTTTTGTTTGATACGGGGGCAACGCATTGTTTTATAGCTACACATTTTGCGAAAGCCTTAGGGTTGTTAGCCACAGCAGAGAGCACAGTGACGTGTGTAGACTCACCATTGGGGAGTGGGTCACTTATTTTCTTTATATGCCGGGGAGTGGGGGTAGAGATTGGTAGTTTGGTATTACCTGCAGACATGTTGGTATTAGATATGCATGAGCACGATGTGATTATTGGTATGGATTGGCTCGCAACTTATAGAGCCATGATTGATTGCTTCGGTGGGAGCATTATTTTTGCCATTCCGGGGCAGGAGACGTTTGTAGTGGCGATGCCTCGCCCAGAGGGAGGCTCGACCGCTCATTTGTATTACATAGAGGAGGATACCTCTAAGGAGGTTGTGATCCCTTTAGATTCGATCCCAGTTGTCAGGGAGTATTCCGATGTGTTTCAGGAGATACCAGGCCTACCCCCCAGTCGAGAGATAGACTTTGTCATAGACTTATTACCAGATACGAGACCTATAGCACGCGCACCGTACCGTATGGCTCCGGCAGAGATGCGAGCGCTACGAGATCAGATTGAGCAGTTGTTGGGTTAGGGGTTTATACGGAGGAGTACTTCGCCATGGGGTGCCCCTGTGTTGTTCGTGAAGAAGAGAGACGGTTCACTGAGATTGTGCGTGGACTATCGGGAGTTGAACAAGGTCACGATACAGAATAAGTATCCGTTGCCTTGAATCGATGACTTATTCGACCAGTTGAGAGGAGCTTCATTCTTCTCGAAGAATGATTTGCGATCGGGATACCATCAGTTGCGTATCAGTGAGGAGGACGTCTCGAAGACTGCGTTCTTAACGAGATATGGTTCTTACGAGTTTTGGGTTATGCCTTTTGGTTTGACCAATGCTCTAGCCGTGTTTATGGACTTGATGAATAGGGTGTTCAGAGATTTCCTAGATCAGTTTGTCATTGTCTTCATTGATGATATTCTGGTTTACTCCCAGACAGAGGAGGAGCACGCCGAGCATTTGAGGCAAGTTTTGCAGACGCTACGTCAGAACGAGCTGTATGCAAAGTATGAGAAGTGCGGGTTTTGGCTGAAGGAGGTCCAGTTTTTGGGGCATATTATTTACGACCGGGGGATATCTGTTGATCCGGGGAAGGTATCCGCGGTGAGGGAGTGGGGACAGGCCACGACACCGACTGAGATCCGTAGTTTCTTGGGCCTAGAAGGATACTACAGGAGGTTCATTCGGGGATTTTTTAAGATAACAGGACCTTTGACACATCTGACTCGTAAAGGTGTGCCGTTCATCTGGAGTGATGCCTGTCAGTTAGGATTCGATGAGTTGAAGGACAAGCTGACCTCAGCACCTGTGTTAGCATTGCCGAGACCGGGAGTTGAGTATCTATTTTACACCGATGCGTCCTTATAAGGACTTGGAGGTGTATTGCAGCAGGAGAGTCAGTCCATAGCTTATGCTTCCCGTAAGCTTAAGCCTCACGAGAAGAATTACCCCACCCATGACTTGGAGTTGGCGGCAGTTGTATTTGCCCTTCGGAATTGGAGACATTATCTTTTGGGGGAGAAGTTTCGATTATTCACGGACCACAAGTCCCTACAGTACCTATTCACACAAAAGGAGTTAAATATGCGGCAGCGAAGGTGGCTTGAGTTTGTGAAGGATTATCAGTTTGATATCCAGTATCACCCGGGGAAGGCTAACGTGGTAGCAGATGCGTTGAGCCGTAGGCCAGTAGATGAGGTAGCAGGAGTGTGGAAAGCCAAATGGAAGGAGTTGGGACACCAGGATGCAGTGGCCCGATCGTTCATATCTGTGATGACCGTTACACCGCAGATTGTCACAAGAGTGGTAAAGGCACAGGCAAATGACTCGTTCTGTCAGGAGCAGATAGTTCGATTACTAGCAGAAGGAGCCGAGTCCTATACTGTTAACTCAGACGGGGGATTACGCTTCAATGGGAGATTGGTAGTTCCGGAAGGGGAAGAATTGCGACATGAGGTGATGGCAGAGTCGCACGGCTCACAGTTCGTGGTACATCCCGGTGGGGACAAAATGTACCAAGACATGAGACGACGGTATTGGTGGAGCGGGATAAAGAGGGATATTGTCGTGTTTGTTTCTAAATGCGCCACTTGTCAGCTAGTAAAAGTGGATCATCAGAGATCGGCAGGACTTCTACAGCCATTGGAGGTCCCGATGTGGATGTGGGAGAGCATATCCATGGACTTTATCACGGGATTGCCTATATCACAGAGAGGTCATGACTCCATTTGGGTAATTATGGACAGGTTAACCAAAGTCGCTCATTTTCTACCCGTAAGGAAAGACTACACTACGGGACAGTATGCCCAGCTCTTTATTGCTGAGATAGTGAGACTTCACGGTGTGCCCCTAAATATCGTGTCTGACCGAGACAAGATATTTGTTTCACGGTTTTGGGAAAGTTTTCAGGAGGCCATGGGCACAGAGTTGCGGTTGAGTACGGCGTATCACCCGCAGACCGATGGGCAAACCGAGCGTACAAACCAGATGTTGGAGGACATGTTACGTATGTGCATCATTGATTTCGGGGGTGGATGGGAGCAGTATCTTCCACTGATGGAGTTTTCTTACAACAACTCCTACCAGTTCACCATTGGCATGGCTCCATTTGAGGCATTGTACGGTAGACCTTGTAGTTCCCCAGCATGTTGGTTGGAAGTGGGAGACAACAAACTACTTGGTTCGGAAGTGATTCAGGACACTTCAGCGAGGATAGAATTGATTCGGAGTCGCATTCGGGTAGCTCAGGATCGACAGAAGAGCTATGCTGATGCGAAGAGGTTCTTCAGGGAGTTCCAAGTGGGGGACCAGGTTTTGCTCAGAGTATCTCCTATGAAGGGGATTATGCATTTCGGGAAGAAAGGGAAGTTGGCACCGAGATATGTGGGACCATTTCCTATTATTGAGCGGATTGGACCGGTTGCGTATAGACTTGGGTTACCGGAGAATTTGCATCGGATTCACGATGTGTTTCATATTTCCTCGCTAAGGAAATATCTTAGAGACGATTTGGCTCATTCTCACATTGCTTTGGAGGACATCGATCTCCAGCCTGATAGCTCCTACGAGGAGGGGCCGATTGCTATTTTGGACCGAAGTGAGCTGAAACAGCGGTCAAAGATAGTTCCGTTAGTGCGTGTTCAGTGGCGACATCATAATGTCGAGGAGTCCACATGGGAGCGCGAGGGTGAGATGCGCGAACGTTATCCTGAGTTGTTCTTACCAGGTACTTTCTAGTTCCGAATTTCGGGACGAAATTCCATTATTAGGGGGGAAGTATGTAATACCCCGTATTTTTATGATATTTATTTATGGGATTAATTGAATTAAATGTGAATTAATTGAGAATTAATCCGGATTAAAATACTAGCGAGATGCGAGTTGGTATTTGATTTTAATGAGTATATATGGCTATATATATGATTTTTGAATTATTAAATTGTCGTGAGATTGATATACGGCAATTTGGGAAACTTTGTTGAGACGAGTATGACAGTCGCGTCAGGAATATAATTATTTTAATTAAAAAGTAAATTTTATTTCTATTAACCGTATGGTCGTTTTGAGTGCGCCAACGCGTCCGGAAGGGTCAAAATAGTCAGAAAACACTAGCCGGGGGTTTAGTTTGGGTCCCGGGTCATTTTTAGGCCATACCGGCAACGTATAAGGGTAGTTTGGTAATTTTAGATTTTTGGGAATTATAACCCACGAAAATTAGGAATTAATATCTGATTTGGCAGTTACCCACTAAACCCACTAACTACACCTTATGACCTAATGGGCTACGGGGGTTATTAGAATTAGTTCCAAGAGTTTCCTAAGGCAAACCCTAGCCACCATTGTCACCTTGGAGAAGAAAAGCTTGTAGAGAGAAAAGAGAGGAGAATTCTGCAGAGAGAGAGAGAGAATCATTTATCTTCAACATCAAAATCAGAGATACACATAAGTCAAGTGGCTTAATTTCATTAGTTGCAGAGAATGCTTCTTCCATGCGTAGGAAATTGATAAAATCTTATTGTTTTTGGGAGATTGATGAAAACCCATTAAATTGGAATCTGAAACTTGTATTTTGATGAGGAATTGCATGTAGAATTATATGTAGGTGATTAATCTGATGATAATATATTTTGGATGAAACAAAAACGGATTTAATTAGACTCATTGGGGATTTAAGAATTTCTAGGGTTCATGTTCTTGAAATTGGGGAAAAATGTATATATTTGATATTTCGATGATGTTTAGAATGAATTAACCCCACAAAACACGTTAGTATGTGACCTAAGTATGTTTAGGGACGATTAGAAACCTTGAACAATTGTTGGATTGATGTTTAGATGAGATTAGAGAGGAAGAAAAGTTGGAAAAACGAAGTAAGGAATTTCTGGGCTCGAAACTGGCCTCTCGTTAGAAGACCTGCCCAGGTCGTTCGAACGAGCTTCTAACGAGTTAATAGTTTGACTTCTAACGAGAGGGATGTTCATTTGATGACTTTCGTTCGAACGAGATCTCTTTAGAAGGCCCACTTCGTTCGAACGAACTCTCGTTCGAACAGCCTCGTTCGAACGAGACTTCTAACGAGTGGACAGTTTAGGCTTTTTGGCATGTTTTGATTTCGCGTGTCCCGTAACCTTGTTTAATTGTAGAGATAACATTCCCTTGATGATAAATTGTTATGGTAGGGACATTTGGGATATATAGAGGAGTAAAACCTAGAAGTGTGATTGGAACCAAATGGAAATTATGGATTAGGACGTGAGTGTCTATTACGACGTGAGAACAAGTGACGGCTTGAATAATTATATTAACCGGGAATATGAAAATTGTGTAACATTATATGTCGGTACGAGAATGAGAAGTGTACCACAAATAAATTATGGTGATTACTAAGATGTGTGCATACTTAGTATACGTATATGACTTTATGTGTATGACAAACCTACCATACTTGCTTTCACGGGAGGTTTACGTTCGCTTAGGGCCCTCTAATCCTTGTGTTGCCCGGATTTAGATTGGTACCTCGAGAACATAGGTCAGAGAAGGACTTATTGGGATATTAATAAGTCTGCTGATCGTGGGAGCGTAGGTATATGCGTGACCCATGTGATGTGACTGTGTTCGCCTCCATTGCTTTGTGATTTGCTATTATTTGAGTACGATTCCTGAGAGATTCGGAATGCGTGATCCTTATGTACGTGATGTACTGGGATGGATAGCAGAGTATGTGTGAACCGTAGCTAGTCTCGGGGTGCTTGTATTGTATATTTATGACGTGAATATATACACTTAAATGATGAGAACTTTCATGTTATGTATTATGAGTATAAAAATGGTAATGTTTTGAGAAGTTATAACGGGATAACCGGTAGAGAATTGTAATGCTAATAATTGAGCATCCGAGTTTAAGTAACGCCCTCTATTTAGTTGATAACGCTAGAATACAATATGAGAATCGAGTAGTAAAGGGCAGAACTTATTACGATTTGGTTAGTTACGTATATCACTTAGATGGGTTTGGTACGTTAGGAGTGCACAATTAGTCGAGAGGTGAGTATTTCATGTGAGTGCACGTCCTAACATGTATTTTGCATTCATTGTGTTATTGTTATTAAAACACTTGCTATTTTAAAATACTCTCCACTTTCGGGCTCTGACCCGTTTGCTTTCAAATCTATTTTTTTGTAAAAACCATTTTAGGTGCCCAGCCACAAGGACACCATGCTTAGGATTCTCATTCGGATGACGAGCTGTAGCTGTTTGTGGATGTTACAGGACTTTGCTAGTAGACGCTTCATCTATTTTGACTCTATATTCAGTTTCATCAGTTGTAGGGCATGTCGCCCATTTCTATTAGAAACATTTACTATTTCAGACTTTTGGCATGCAATTAATTCAGGTTACATTGTTTCACTTATTTCAGTTGTGGGATTGTTGTGAGGAGTTTTCCTCCGGACTTAGTTATTTTGGTTGGTTATTCTATTGCTTCGTTATGGTGAATGGTTGTTGTTCTTTCATTATTCTTTTTACTGCAAGTTAATCAGACTTAATTTAAAATTTGGCAACTTACTTTTTAAATACTAGGTGGTTAGTAACCATTAAAATGTTTTCGACAGTGATGCTATTAACTGAACCAACTTGGCATTTTGTATTGATTTAATAAAGGAGTAGCTACCCGGTATTTAATTAGTCGGGGTGTCACAAAGGTTACAGAACAAAAATAACTCAACTCAAACTCTCAAACACTCAAGAACACTCAGGGTAGTGTTTTTGGTTATGGTGTTTTAAAGAAGTGTTTGGGTTAGGTTTGAAGAGGATTTGGACGAAGTTAGGGTTTCTAACTTTCTTCTCTCTCTGGTTTCTCTCTTCTCTCTTTTCTCTCTTCTCTCTTCTCTCTCTATTCTCTCAGAAGAATGCAAAAATGGCAAAAGTCTTTGAAGTCTGAGGGAAGGGTCCTTTTTATAGTGGGAGGAGAAGGTTCGAGATATATGATCAAAACCAAGGGCTGAGATCGAGTCAAATTAAATTGACTTGAATCTAAGGGCTCACACAAGGCGGTGCTTAAACGAAAGTTGATTGGCTTAAAAAGTTACACGGGGATTCATCAAGGCAACATGCAGACCATTGATAAGAAATGATCCAAGGGCTCATAACACACGCGTCTATTGTCTCAGTAAAGAAACACACTTCTAACCAATCAGAGGGCAACAGGTGTTGGCCAGTTAAGGGATATAAAACGCGCGTCCAAACTAATTACAAAGAATACCCTGAAGTCTCTGCCACTTTTGGATTCTACCCAAGGTAACATTAGGCCATAATACACAACAAATAATATTAAGAGATTGACCCCAAAACTTTTAAATCAAGTTTTAATTAATAAAACATGGTTTAAAATTGTTTAAAAAATCCCAAAAAATTATTAAAAATCAAACTTAGGGATTTAAACACACTCAACATATGTACACACATAATTATGCAATATGATATGCAAAAAATGAATTCTACTGTGTGTGAGTGTTGGCAATAGGTTCTTGATCAAAGCAAGAAAGAGAGATGAATAGGCAATCCAACTTCTGAGGCTCTTTGGTTTCTAGGTAGACACAATTTTGTCACAATTTCCAAACTAGATGAGCACTTATACAATATAGACTCAAGTGAGTCAAAAGTATAAGGGCTTCAAATCTTACCGTGCTTGGGCGCTTGCACCCCAAACAAGGAGGATGTCGAGGCTTCTGGCAAGAGAAAGAATATCCTTGACAACATTCATACACTACAAAAAGTAAGAATAAATAGGTAAAGTTCAGCAACTATATTCAAGATAAAAATTAAAAATCACAAAAAAAGAAATTTCATTGATATTTCTCAAAATGGGTGAAGCCCTTACAAACAAAAACCAAAAAGAAAATACAAGAGCACTTAAACTAGTCATACCTAACTAGGTTTCCTTGATCTTCACCCGCTCTTGGGTTTCTAGGGCCAAGCCCTTGGTACCTACATCAGTTGTTTGGTCGGTCGGGACATCAGCGACTGCCTCCTAGTCAGCCTTTAGTAGAGAACCATGGTGATGTTGGCCAAAGAGCTCTGAGTCAAAAGGGACATTCCTCCTCACCAAAGCAGCATCCTAGCCCTTTTTGAAGGTGAATTTTTTTATCAAGGCCAACTAATGCTTGGCATCTTCAAATAACTCAGTATAAACCTTGTCATAGTCGGTCTCCTTAGTTGATTAAAGGTCTTCACGTTCTTTCTTCAAGAAATCACGCTCGACTTTTATCTGGTCATTCGCGACCTTCAACTAGTTGTGATTGTTCTTCAATGTGCGCATGGCATCACTGGTGGATTTATTCTCTTAATCATAAACCCTCTTACCATAAGTGAGGGATTCCTGGGGATTTTACAAACTCATCGTTAAATCATCATTTATTTCAAACTGATCCACACAGTTGCCCGAGTTGCGACAAGATATACCGCAAACTACAAACCAGTAAATAGGGAATATTTTAAGAACACAAAAAGGTATCCAATAATTTATAATCAGAACCAAAAAAAATAATTCTTGTCTTATCAGAGATAATGCCTGAGTGGCATAGGGTAAAATTTTCTCATAAGACAGCTGTTTGATTTGCTCACAATCAGTGGCAAGCACACCTCCTTTCAACAAATAGTAGACCAAGTAGGGATTCTTAGCCACTGACATCGCCCGTAAAGACCTCATAAATGTGGGGGCATCACCTTTCTTGAAGGGTTGTGCAGGCATGGGGGCCTTATCCTTCTTATTCTTTTCTCGGACTAATAAGTTCAAGTCAGTGGTCGAAGGACCTTCTTGCTCAGTCCTTTTTAAGGACCTAGTCCTAAGGGAGGAGGCACCAACATCAAAATCAAAATCATCGATCAATAGGATTCTTATCATGGGGGCCATTGAATCCTCTTTCTCAACGGGAATGGATACAATGTCTAATGATTCAATATAAGAGGAGTCAAAAGCTTCCTCACTTGGTAAAGGAAGTAGAAAATTAGGAATGTTTTCTATTGGATGAGTTGTGAAGCTGCCAGTAGAATTCTTGTATTCAAGTAGGAAAGAGGCAGAGCGAGGATGGTCACCGGAACTAAAGGTTCCCTTAATTTCCAAACTTTTTGCAACTCTTCCCTTTTTTATGGATGAGAGAGGGCTCTTTCTTCTTCGACCAAGCTATTCAAATAAAGAAAAGAAGAAATATAATCAGTCACCACATAATCAAAACAAAATTCATAAAAGGCGTTAAAGCAAAATATTAACCTATATCAATCCCCCATTCTGGGCACAGAAACCCATAGTATTGTTCTCCCTCTGGGAGAGGAGGATGTTGCCAATTGTGAGTAATAAAACCCTGATCTCATTATCCCTTGTTGGTTTTAGGAAGGTTAACTTCCAATACCCTGTCAACCTCCTCACCTTTGGGTATAAAATACCATTTGTCGTGTGCTACTAGGAATAACAATACCTAATTTCTGGAATCCCTAGGTTTGTCCTATATAGTTTATTAATTCTATGACCCCTATTGATAATCCTCCATGTATTAGGAGCACATTGGGCTGGAGTAACATCAAAAAATTCACAAAAATCCCAAAAAAATAATTTTAGGAAATGTTATTGCCCCCTGGACAATAGAAAGAGTGTTAATTTAGTCTCCACCATCAACTGCAAGGTAGTTTCTGGGCATGGGATCACACTCCATTATAACCCAAGAAGGGATTGGTTAATTTTTTAAAAAACCTCTACATTCTTCTCATGAATTTTATAAACCATTTTCACAGAAGGAAAGAACAAAAGAAGAATACATAGCCATTATAAGCAGAAAGAACTAAGAAGATGGAAAAGCAAGAGGAGTTAAAGAGAAATTATAAAATGAACTAAGTGAACTAGAGCTTCAATGAGTCTTTTTTATCAAGAGTGAAGAGGCAAAATGATGTTGCAAAGTTTAAAACAAATAAGGATCGAGTTCGAACATCTCAATCATAAGGAACAACACTCAAGGGGTAATGTGGAGATTCAATTCTTTACATAGAGTAGCGTATCTTTATCGATTCAAAATAATTATAAACGTGTCCGAGCACGCATCTCAGGATTTAAGATCAATTTGGGCCTAAAAAGGATATAAAACTCTTCGACCCATCTTTGATAAATAATTTTAGGGGCAATTGTAGGGGAAAACCATAAGGATCCAATTTTTAATAGCCCAAATAGGCCCATGTTACACTCTGTATTTTTGAATAATTATGGATTCAATTATTTCTAGTAATTTAAATTACATGTATATAATAATTTAGTCAAAATAAAATATTGCGTATTAAATAAATATTAATTGAGTAAGATTAATATTAATATTTATGTGGTAAATTTACTAAGTGTGATTATAGTAAATAAAGTATGGTGAATTGTCAGTACGTCATAGTCAGTAATAACGACGGGATTGTGACGATGTCTCAATCGAGACTTGTGAGTAGACTATGTCAAGTTTGAGATGGGAAATTTAGGTATAGTGACTCGGATGGCGATTTCAAGTGAATGGTTGATCCCAATGGTCGAAATAGTCAGAATTAAGTACGGGGGTAGTATTTGGGTTCCAGGGGCTTTTTAGACTAGTCCAGACTCACGTAGGGGTACTTGGATCATTTTAAATTATCCTAATAACCTAATTCATGAAGCATGATAGCATGCTAGTGAGTTCTCATCCAGAATGTGGAGGAAACTCATGAATGCGATTACATATATAATGAGCGATATATATGTGTACTTGTGGTATAGAATACACGTGTATGTATGTGCATGTGTGTGTGTGTGTGTGTGTGTGTAGCAAATTATATACAGACGTAAGACATTAAGTGTGAAAAATGATTTGATAACTAGTGAAAGTTATTAGAAACGAATTAAGTGATACTAATTTTGTGAATATTGAATAAATAACTAATGAAAGTAATTTGAAATAAAATGATTTAATTATAATTGTTAAGGGATATGAAAGCTAATTGTATAAGATATGTGTAACACAGAGAAACTTGTGGACTTATGGTTATACGGAGACTAGTTAGGAAGGGTAGAATAACTAGAAGAGTTTAGAGCATACGTTAGGTGCGCACTACAGTTGAGAGGTGAGGGGTTTCTCACGTGAGTGCGATACCGACTTAAATATGGAAAGTTTTACTGTATATTTTTTATTGCATTTTAATTACTTGCTAAATGTTTTTAAAAGGTTTTGGTCTCTAACCCATAGCAAATTAATTTTCCAAAAACTTTTAGGTGTCTAGCCACAAGCACGCCATGGATGACTATCCTTTCTAAGGACACGAAGCTGCAGCTGATGTGGTGGCTTGTAGGTTGCTGAGTAGCCGTTTCACTTATTGAATTCTAGATTAGGTTATTTATTCTGGTATTTTTTAGGCGGGTGTCCCCTTTTCATTCAAACTTATGTATTTCAGATATTTAGTTGGATGAATTGGATTTTTACCTGATGGTTTATTCGGGGACTTTATCCATTTATCTATGCTTTATACTTTACATCATGGTTTCATTTATATTGATTACTGTGTATGGGACTATTATGGTTTGGTTAATATTGCTATATGTTAATGAAAGATAAAATTTGGCATCGACTTATTTAATGAATAGGTGGTTAGTAATTTAAAAAGGTTTTCGATAGTGATTCTAAGAATGACTAGATGAGATTCTTGTTTTATATATATACGCGGGGTTTCACGGGTGGTAATAGAGCATCAGGTTCTAGAGTCCTTAGGTTCTGTGCGGACTTGCTATGTTTTGAGCGTTGCTTTTCTTTGATATTGATCCCTATGCTTTGGATTGTTGATTTATAATGTGACTTAGGTTCTTCTACTATTGAATATAATTTATGCAAATCATATACGAGTTCGATTGGGATTCGTATATCATGACCAGCGAGGGACATTGGGAGGAATATAAGAGGATAGGCTTAGTCGGAGCCACAAAATATTATGGGAACGGTGAACGCAGTAGAAGTCACAACTATTATTGTTCGGGTAGTGGAGGTCCTGATAATCTCTAAGGTGTCGTATCTTTACCCAAGTACCACCATAATAGACGATGGCATAAATTCAGACTCATCCAGTACAGTCGGTAAGGGGAGAGTCAGAGTGGATTTTTCGAAGGGCCATCCGCAAAAGTTCGAGACATTTAAGAAGTGGGATTGGCCGATGAAAAGAGATCATCCAAATGAAATTGCGTATGGTAGAGTATAGTGACACTCGTGATTAAAATTTTGGGCTAAATTTTTAGCTCATAAGAGCAATGTTGTAGTAATGAGAATAATTCACCACATTCGAGGAGAGGTACCACGAATATCGAGGAATTTTGGGTGCAAATCCTATCATCAGCTGCTTAACAGACATGCGAAGGAAATTTCATTTTTTATTATAGGAGGACCGGACGGTGGCCAAACATGAGGGACAATTTGCTTATTTAACAAACTTCGTACTTGATGAGGTAGGTAGGGAGGAGTAAATAATTCTTAAGTGTGATGATGGACTCGGGAGTAGAAGTCGCAATCACTCATGGGAAATTAGGCTTGGATAGCTTACGCATATGGCGTCAATAATGTAATTTTACAACGTTAATATCAACGCTTACATGTGAAGGGATCCATGAGAGTTGGATAATCTATCCAGAAAGGCAAGACAAGATTTAACGGTGCTAGTGAGGCAACACAGGGGATACCCATTAAGGGACCCATTTAAATAATTCAAATCAATGTAATTCCTACCAAGTGATGGGGGATTCAGTCAGGGCCGTCAAGTTCAGTATTATGTTCCACAAGGCTAGCAGAACCAAAGGAACATTAAGGATAGCAATCGAGGCTAAGGCTATCAGGTATGAGAGAAGGACAGCCTCGATGTGGACAGTGGGTCCAGAGACAGGGATATGACACATAGAGGTGTCTTATGTGTGGAGAGTAGGGCTACGTGGGTTGATCTTATCCATGGTGAGTTAGGGGACAGGAGCGGGTTGCCCAGCAGGGACATTAATTATGGATGTTTTTGGTATGGTTTGGATGAGAATATTATGTCTAGGAATCATTTGACCCACTAGTGCTATTGGAGATAGAAGGAATGAGTTTTATCCATGGGTAAATAGGATAATTTTTATATGACATGGGTGAGTCACAGTATTTTGTTAGCACTAAATTCGCACGTGAGACGGGTTTAGTGGGTGTATCATTAGTGTTACTGTTGTTTGTATATATTTACCATTGGGTAGTGGGGATCTCTTGGGTTTCATATTTAGGGGAGAGCGTGTGGTCAGTGAGAGGATATGTTTTAATGGATTTACTTGTTTTAGAAATATAATATGCGAGTATGATGTTATCCTGGGTAATTCTAGGTGATAGTGTGTGGGGAGAGTTCCTTATTTGAGTTTCATTTATGGAACGTTTTATGCATGAACCATAATAAATGTTGAGAGTGGGGAAATGTCGTTGGATGATAGGGCATCAATTTTTAATGTTAATCATTGAACGTGTAGAGAAAACACTTTGAGCAGAGAACTCTTATACTATATAAGGCCAGTGGAGCCGATAGTGTTATGTGGGAAGCACTGGGGAACTTTTGCATCACTAGTGTGGGGCAGTCTCGAGGAGAAATAAGTCACAATTAGTAGTCAAACTGAGTACAACTTTACTGTATAACCACACTGAGAATGAGGGTCTAGGGTTGAGGTAAGTATGTTACATATGTGACGTTAGTGATAATTATACATATGTGCACGGGATATAGGGTGTCTGGCCGCCTTGGTTAGTTTGACTTTCAATATCGTTCAAGATAAGGGGATGCGATTATAAATTTGTTAAATCTATGCTTTTGGGGCAGTTAGAAACATAAGTAGAATGGAATGATGGATAAAATTCGTTTGAGAAAAGAAGATAGTTCGATTATGTATATATCAAGGAGAACTATCACAACTGAGGTGGGTTGAAAGACAGTGGAGACACGTGTAAAAGATATCTCTTGATAAGAGATGATCCAATTGTTTTGAGGAAGTAGAGCAAAGTCCTACTCGATCGAATGTTGAGGGTTGCATCGATGGAATGTTGATTTCTACTAGATTAAAAGAACCCAAGAAGTGCGCAGTTTTAGAGCAGGCACACGAGCCATAGTTTGGTATACCCCATAAACAGGGAGGAAGATATGCTGCGTAATGTGAAATGTTAATCATGTGGATTAATGTTGAGTGAGATATGGTGAAGTTTTCTCCAGGTGCACCACTCATAGATTGGAAAAAGTTGGTCAGAGGCGATCAACCAGAATTTTGTAAAAAATTAGTGATTCCAGTAACGGAATGGATACATAGACTGATAGAGGTCATTGTTGGGTTACCAACATGGTGGGAAGGTCAAGATTTACTTTAGGTTTATGGAAAGTATTGAGTGAGATGAAGTAGTTATTACTACCTTTGGAGTTACACTATCTAAAAGTTTGCCCAACACTTCATTGAAAAAAGGAAATGAACTGACACAAAGTTCTGCCCAATATTATTGTGAATCGGGATGAGATCCTCGAGTACCACCTCTAATAGGAAGTATTAGGAGGTGATGGGGACAAACTTGCATTTTGAGCTAGACTTCTCACCCGTAGGCCGTTGGATAGACGGGAGAGGTGACTAAAATGTTAAAGAATGTGAGGAATGCGTATTCTGAATTTAGGGGAAATTGGGATTAGTAATTACCACTGGTAGAGTTGTGTGGAATGACTCATAGCATATTATTATTTATGAGGCGCCTTTTGAGACTTCATACAAAGGTCTTATCATCCACTCTTTGGTTGGTCAGGAGTGGGGAATAACAAGCTTCTCAGACCCGATGTGATTCAGGGCCCGTCGGCAAGGATTGAGTTAACTTAAGTCATTTTCGTATAGTTTAAGGACATAATGAGGGTTAAATCACCGTTAATGGAAGTTTTTGATGTCTGGTATGAGTGGTCAGGGTTATTGTTATCTCGTATGAAGTGAGCTACGTGATTTGGTAACAAGGGAAATTGGCACCTACGTAAGTGAAGCTTTTTTAACATGGAGATAATAGAGCCAGTGGAATATAGGCTAGTATTTTTGAAGATTTGTTAGCGGATTCATAATATTTCTATGTGTCATTGTATAAGCGAGACCTTAAGAATGAGGTAATATATCAGTATATAAGAGTTTGATGAAAATGTCGCTAATCTTGGGTTGTGTTGAGTAGACCTTCAGTCAGAATGGTACCACTAGCATGTGTACACTGGAAACACCAAAATATTATCATGAGATAACTTTGAATACGTATGGATGCACTGCGTGTAACGATTCGAAGTTTTTAGTATCGGGCTATTCAAATTTTGAGGACGAAATTCCTTCACAATGGGGGAAGTATATAACACCCCATATTTTTGAATAATTACGGATTAAATTATTTAAGGTACTTTAAATTACACATGTGTAGTAATTTAATTAAAATGAAATATTATGTATTTAATAAATATTAATTGGTTGAGATTACGATTAATATTTATGTGGTAAATTTTCTAAGTGTGCTTATAGTAAATAAAATACGGTGAATTGTTAGTTCATCGTAGTGAGTAATAACGATGGGATTGTGATGATATCTCAAACGGGATTTGTGAGAAGACTAAATTAATGTTGAGATAGGAAATTTTAGTATACTGACTTGGATGGAAATTTCGAGTGCACGGTTGATCCCGGATGGGTCGAAATAGTCAGATTTAAGTATTCGGGGTAGCATTTGGGTTTCGGGGACTTTTGAGACTAGTCCGAACTCACGTAGGGGTATTTGGGTCATCTTGAATTAGCCTAATAACCTAATTTTAGGATTTTTCATTTCAAACATAAGGGTTAGGTGGGTGAGGCAGCGGTATCATTATTTCTAAACCCTGAGAGAGAAAAAAAAAAGAAAAGATAAAATATAAAAGAAGGTAGAAAGCTAGAGGAGGCCAATTCAGGAAGGGATTCGAGGAAACTCTAGCAACAACCCATCACAGATGAAGTAAATAAAATTTTACGAACACCCCAAGGCAAGTAATTGACTTGATTTAATTGAATATTAGTAGATTCCATTCAAATCATAGTAGGTGATATGAAAAACTATTTTGGGTGGAGTTTTCACAAGTAAAAAAAAGGGTTTTGCGAAATTAATTCCATCTATAGTAGTAAATGATTAATTGATGTTGTTACATGAATCATATTTGTTGCCAGAATTAGAACTCTGTTAGATATTCATGGGCTAATCAATGATTAATTCGGTGTTTTGAATAAAATCTAGGGTTATATCGAGATATTCTTCATGTAGACCCATTTTAATGGACTAATTAGATGATGTTAGTTAATCTTTGAAATTAGGATGATTATTTGAGGTTAAAACCATCTAAGAATATTTTCTTTAGGTTCTACATGTTGTGGGGAATTTATAATTTCATTTAGGGGGTGTTTGGGATCAAAATTGAAGAAGGAACATTTGGGTTAAACTCGTTAACAAGTTCAGCAAATCGATTTGCCCCTAGCTGAACCGGTTCAGTTTTCCTACTTAGTCAGGTAATGGATTTGTAGATCTTTTCATTATGTATGAATGGCCACCAGTTTCGTATTTTTTTATATTTTATAATTAGTTATGAATTTTATACGGAAGGGTGTATGAGACCAAAATCTATAGTCGGTAATCTAGGATTTTATCTTAGGCATAATCATGTTTGTTTGATTACAAAACCTTGTGGATACGTTCCCTTAATTGATATGAATTCATAGTTGATGATATTGAGGGTAAGTGAATGATTTTTTTATACTTTTGCAGATTACATTCACTAAGTAAAATTTCGGATGGACGAGAGTTAGCTCGATACACTTTTATGTAGGGTATTTATGGAATAATAATACTCGAGGAGTGGGAGATTAAACGGACAGAGTTGTTTCTGGATTATTCATTTAGGACTAGTTGGGAGAGTTCGGTAGAATTCAGTAATGAGAAACATGTTACATTATTTAATTATGAGAATAATTTAATTAATTAAGAGTCAAGGTATAGACTCGGGATAAGTGGGTTAGTGCTTCAAGTGATAGGCACAGATTAGCCAAATTTTGTGAATATATATGGGTATATAGACAGTATATATACGAATAAGAAAAATATTTATGTATATGATATTTATGTGAAACATACTCATACTAATGGATATGCTATCAGGGAAATTGCGCATCATGGGAGGTCACTCTGGCAAATCTCTTCAGAGATAGTACCGTTCCCCTGGGTCATAGGTGATGTGCATGCCCATGTGATGTAGGATTGGAGTCATGTGGAATAACGTTCTATTGTTTTGAACATGGACTTAAGGCCATGACCACCTCCAAAATTCTTCTGTGATTTTTGGGTTCAGTGGTGAGATTCTGACCCAAGTGCCCAGAGTGTGGAGGACATCTTTGGAGCACGCTAGCATGCTACTAAGTTCGCGTCCAAAATGTGGAGGATATTCGTCAATGTGATTACATATATAATTAGCGAAATATATGTGTTCTTGCTATGATATGGAATATACATATATATGAAACCCTTAGACTTTTGACTCACTTGAGTCTATATTGTATAAAGTGCTCATCTAGTTTGGAAATTGTGACAAAATTGAGTCTTCCTAGAAACCAAAGAGCCTCGGAAGTTGGATTGCCTTTTCATCTCTCTTTCTTGTTATGATCCAGAGACTATTGCCAACACTCACACTCTTAGAATTCATCTTTTGCACATCATATTGCATTAGTATGTGTGTACATGTGTTGAGTGTGTTTAAATCCCTAAGTTTGATTTTTAATAATTTTTTGGGATTTTTTAAAGAATTTTTAAATCATGTTTTAATAATTAAAATTTGATTTAAAAAGTTTTGGGGTCAATCTCCAAATATGACTTGTTGTATTTTATGGCCTAATGTTACCTTGGGTAGAATCCGAAAGTGGAAAAGACTTCAGGGTGTGCCTTGTAATTAGTTTTGACGCGCGTTTAATATCCCATATCTAGCCAACACCTGTTTGCCTCTGATTGGTTAGAATTGTGTTTCTTTACAGAGACAACAGACGCGTGTGTTATTCGCCCTTGGATCATTTCTTATCAATGGTCTGCATGTTGCCTTGATGAATCCCCGTGTATCTTTTTAAGTTAATCAGCGCTCGTTTATGAACCGCCTTGTGTGAGCCCTTAGATTCAAGTCAATCTAAATTGACTCGATCTCAGCCCTTGGTTTGGATCAGATATCTCGAACCTTCCTCTCTCCCTATAAAAAGGGCCCTTCTATCAGACTTCGAAGATTTTTGCCATTTCATTTCCTCTGAGAAATTAAGAGAGAAGAGAGAAACCAGAGAGAAGAAAGTTAGAAACCCTAACTTCGTCCAAATCCTCTTCAAACCTAACCCAAACACTTCTTCAAAACACCCTAACCAAAAACATCATCCTGTGTGTTCTTGAGTGTTTGAGAGTTTAAGTTGAGTTATTTTTGTTGTTGTAACCTTGTGTTCGTGAGATCTTGTTTCCAACTTAGACTTCTACTTAGATCTAGTTTTTGTTTCCATAGAAATCTCAGATCTGAGTTATTCATGTTACATTACACTTAGTTTCTCTTTATTTCTCATCTTGAGAAATATATTGTTGATTGTTTTCTCTAAAACGTTTTCTTACTTTGAAATCAACAATAAATGCTTTCGGTTTCTTATTCTTGTAAAACTAAACCTTTGACCTAGTTTGGAATCTCACTTGGAGGTTTTCAATCTCAAAAAGTTTTTGTTTTAAATTCTGAGATTGATTAAGACCTTGTATGTCTTCCTAGCAAGGTATCCGTGGATTCTGGGATAGTTTGAAAGGTCAAAAAGGTTCAAAGTTTTCTAAGAAGAAAGAAAAAGAAAAGATCACTGCATATAGTGTAAACTGTAATTTGTTAGGACTGTTTGTACTTAATAAGAGTGTGTGTATGTGCATGCACGTGTTAGAGAGCACCTTCACAAACACTTACACCCTATAACACGAAAAGTGTTGGTGATAAGATCTTGAGAACATAAGTCGACGTAAAGTGCTGGAACAAATCAAAAGTTGACAAACTGGGAGAACTACATCTACAATCACAACTGCAGAGAAGTTTAAGGACACCAAAGGGTACATTCCTAAACTTATATAGGTCTGAGTTATTTGCATGTTAGTTATATAGTTTGTAACTCATATATTTGTTTTAGTGGATTTTTCTATTTACTCCTTAGAGGGAGTTGTGGATGTTTCCTCAATTGGTGAGGATTTACCACGTAAAAAATTATGAACAGAAGTCTTCTACATTTTCTCATCTCATTCTTAGTTGTGCTGTGTTTAAAACTGGTTTAAATTATTTTTTAAACTTGTTGCTTAAATCTTGAACAGATCTCGTACATACTATTTTATTAAACACATCTTGTGATTAATCCTTTTTTATTTAAGAAAAGAGTTTCTTCAAAAAACAACTCGGAGTTACTTAAATAGTTTATTTTCATAAACGGCTTTAGTAACGTATTTTTCAATTGGTATCAGAGCTTTGTAAACTGCTTTTAAAAAGATCCTGTGTTTCTGAAATTATTTTCTGAAAATCAAATATGGACGAGAAAAATGAAAGATTTGGTAACTTGACCAGACCTCCAATCTTTGATGGAACCAATTTTTCTTACTGAAAAGTAAGGATGATTGCTTTCATTTAAGGAACTTTGGGAGATGATGTCTGGGACATTGTTGAAAATGGTTATACTTTTCCTACTAAACCAGCCAACGAAGGAAGTAATGAGAGGGTTAAGAAAGCTCTAAGTGAGTTCACTCAAGAAGAGAAACAAGTTTCTCGAAATAAAAATAAAGAAAAGAATGCTATATTTATGTCTATAAATGAACATGAGTTCAAAAGAATCTCATCCTGTACCACTTCTAAGGAAGCTTGGGACACCTTAGTCACTGCTCATGAAGGAGACACTAGAGTTAAGGCTGCTAAAACCCAAATGCTTATCCAGCAGTATAACTCCTTAATTATGTCTGAAACTGAATCATTTGATGACTTCTATATAAACCTGACTGATATTGTGACCAAACTGCGTGCTAATGGGATAACCTATGATAGACAAGAAATTGTATCTAAAATTCTGAGATCATTACCACAGAAGTTTGACAACAAAAGATATGCTATTGAGGAAATGTGTGATATAAATCTCACTCCTGAATTACTCAGTAGTAAATTAATAACTGTGTAAATGGAACTGGAATTTAAGAAACAATTAACCCAATCCCATAGGAAACAGACTAGTTCCAATCTAAGCTTCTCTTCTAAATTGATTAAACCTGAGTTTAATACTTCCATTGTTGAATCTGATGAGGACTGCGATATACAGAGTTTGGACAATCAGATTGCCTTAATGACTAAACAGTTCAAGAAAATCATTAAGTTTAGAAACAAAGTGGCAAATAAACAAGGCAAGTCAAATTATCCAACTCCCTCTAGTCACAGACCTCATGAGAAAAACAATGACAAAAATCACAAGGACTCTCACGCTAGACCTAATAGAGACCTTAAGAAGAATGAATGCTATAGATGTGGTAAACTGGGACACATTGCATAAGATTGTAGAGTTAATTTGAACACTCAAAACAAACATACTAGGGCTAACATCTGCAAAACATAGGATGATTCAAGTGACTCTGAAAATGAGGAACCTGAGTCATCAGATGCTTTTGATCCTTGCATGTCCTTCTTTGCCAAGATTATTTATAATGATGACATGCCTATGTTTGTTAATGAGGATGAACCAAATAATTATATGACTGATACTTCGAATGTGGTTATTACTGGTTTAGATGCTTTGATTACTGAGAATGAATGTTCTACCTCGGGGTGTGTGAGTCAAAGGGATGGCGATAATGACGATGTCAATGGGTGTGTGAGTTTAACATATGAATCGTTAGGGGTCACTCCACACACCACACTTAGTGATTCGGACAATGAAGACCTCCCAGACATTCACACACTCTACACTAAGACTCTCAAGAAAAGTGCTAGACTAGAAAAGACTGTTAAAGATCTTACCAAGAAATTGGAAGATCTAAGCCTGATGGTTAAACTGAATGCTGAAGAGTACACTACCCAATGTTTAACTCATGAAAGTGAAATTAAAGTTTTTGATGAAAAAATGAAAAATTTGACTGAAACAAACGAAATTCTGGAGAAAAAGTACAAAGGGACATTGTTAGAATTGGAACAAACCAAAGAAAAGACAGCAACTGTTTTAAAAAAATTTACAAAATTTGAAAATAATTCTAACTATTTTGATGAATTTGTTGCTGAATCTAAAACCAATTCTGATGATCGATCTGGCATGGGATTTTGTCCCAATTTGAAAACACAAACAAAACATTTTGAACCTATCAAGTTTGTGTCAGGAGGCAAAAGACCTATTGAAACATGCCCAGATTTTCATTCCATAAAAACTGAGTTTGATTCAAAAAATCAAAGTTTTAACATTGGGGAATCAAGTTGCTCTAAGCTTAAAAGTTCACCTAAGTCTAAATACGTCTGTCCTTCTATTAGGAAGAGTGAGTCTGCTTTCAAACCTGTACCACCTAGAAATAGAGTTCAGCCTCAAAACTCTATTAAACCTTCGTTTAGAGACTTTCCTAAGAAGACCCCCATCTTGAGCAATCTTTATTGCTCCTACTGTGACATATATGGTCATTATTTCGATGTTTGCTATGCTAGGAGACTTGTTAAACCTATCTATAATCCTCGTACTTACCAGAACCTTAACTATTCAAGGAGGAGTCGAAATAATTATATACTTCCTAGACAGCCTGATAAAAACTCTAACTATAGAAAGAGAAAGACCAAACCTAAAAGAACATTTCCTAGAAGGAATCCTAAGCATTTTCCTAAACCAATTGCTCAAGTCTTTCACAAAATTCAAAATCATGTGCAAAACATTTTTCAGCAAAAATCTAATGCTCGCAAGTTCTATGAGTTGAGAGCTAATAAGCGCAAGTTGAAAACTAGAGCAATTTGGATTAGAAAAGATGATCTATTACCTCAGATGAAGTGTAATATTGTTGTTACTACATTAAAAGCCGAACACATATCATCTGGTTGGTATTTAGACTCTGGATGTTCTAAGCATATGACAGGAGATGAAACTAAACTTTTAAACAAAACCAGATATGCTGGTGGTAAAGTCATTTTTGGTGATGGAGTTTCATCTCAAATCATAGGCAAAGGAACTCTCCAAGAAGATGGGCTTCCTATTCTTAAAGATGTTCTTCTAGTTAAAGGTCTAAAGGCCAACTTACTTATCATTTCGCAATTTTGTGACTCAGACCATACTGTTACCTTTTCAAAGAACAATTGCAAGATTTTAAATGAAAAAGGTGAATGCATAATTACTGGATTCAGAACTCCTGACAACTGTTACACTGTCAAGAACAATTCTGAAACTTGTAATGTTGCCAGAATGGATGACAACGAGATATGGCATAACAGAATGGGTCACATTAATTACGATAATCTTAGTAAATTGTCTACTCATGACATAGTAAGAGGAATTCCAAAAATTAAACCCATTCATAGTATTGTTTGTGGTTCCTGTCAAGAAGGTAAAATTGTTAAGGCCCCTCATAAGAAAGTCAAAGACATTCTCACCTCTAATCCCTTAGAACTCATCCATATGGACCTAATGGGTCCCTCCCAAACTGTTAGTCTTTGTGGACACAGTTACATCCTAGTTATGGTTGATGACTTCACTAGATTTACCTGGGTAGCCTTCTTAAAACAAAAGTTTGAAACATTTCAAACTTTCCTAAAAATTCTTCTTAAGATCGAAAATGAGAAGGATATTCAAGTGAATAGAATTCGTAGTGATAGAGGTGGTGAATTCAAAGACACTGGTATTGTATAATACTGTGAGTATAATGGTTACAAACACGAGTTTAGTGCTCCTAAGACTCCTCAACAAAATGGAATCGCCGAGAGAAAGAATCGTACCTTGCAAGAGATGGCACGTGTCATGTTACATGCCAAGAATTTACCTAAATATTTTTGGGTAGAATCTATTCGTACTGCGTGTCATATCATTAATAGGGTCTATCTTAGAAACAATTCCAAACAAACCCCTTATGAACTTTGGTACAATAAGAAGCCTAATCTCAAATACCTTAGAACCTTTGGCAGTACTTATTTTGTATGCAAAGATAGGGAACATTTATCTAAATTTGAGAGTCGGGGAGATAAAGCCATATTTTTAGGATACTCGCCTAACAGTAGAGCTTATAGAGTGTATAATCTTCATACTAAAACCATGATGGAATCCATAAATGTAATTGTTAGTGACACTACTGTAGAAAGCAAGACAGGTGAATTACCTATTGAAGAAGAGTCTTCAAATATTTTAGAAAATGACCCTTCTGAAATAAATAATTCATTACCTATTGCGACACCTGAAGTACCTAACTGGGTTTCTAAAGATCATCCCATAAACAACATAGTTGCCAACCCTAGTGAGCCAGTGCGTACAAGATCCCAACTTAGAAATTATGCACATTATGCATGTTTTGTTTCCCTTGTGGAACCAAAGAATGTAAATGAGGCATTGAATGACTCTCACTGGATTTCTGCTATGCAGGATGAACTTTTACAATTTTTCATTCATGATGTATGGTATCTTGTTCCACATCCTGATCACAAAAAGGTTGTTGGTACTCGTTGGATTTTCAAAAATAAAACTGATGAAAATGGGATAATAATTAGAAATAAAGCTAGATTAGTTGCTCAAGGATACTCCCAAATAGAAGGAATTGATTTTAACGAGACCTTTGCCCCTGTTACTCATTTAGAATCAGTTCGTCTGCTTTTCGCTATAGCTTGTCACCTGAGTTTTACATTATATCAAATGGATGTCAAATCTGCATTCCTTAATGGAATACTGGCTGAGGAAACCTATGTAGAACAACCTAAAGGGTTCATTGACCCTAAGCATCCTAATCATGTATTTCGTCTGAAAAAGGATTTATATGGCCTTAAACAAGCTCCTAGAGCTTGGTATGAGAGACTTTCCAATTTTCTTTTGGATAAAGGTTTCAAAAGAGGAGGAAATGACCAAACTTTATTTGTCAAACATTTTGACAAACACATTACGATTGCTCAAGTTTATGTAGACGATATTATAATTGGATCAACTTCTTCCTCAGAAGTAAAATCCTTTTCTGAAATTATGAGTAAGGAATTTCAGATGTCCCTTATGGGGGAGTTACAGTTCTTCCTAGGACTCCAAGTCAAACAAAATCCAGAAGGATTATTTGTTTCGCAATCTAAGTACGCTTTAGAGATCGTTAAGAAATTCGTCCTTGAGAGTGCTAAAAATGCCAAAACGCCCATGAGTACTACGCTAAAACTTTTTAAAGATGAAAATGGACCATCTGTAGATCCTACTCTATATCGTAGTATGATAGGCACTTTAATATATCTTACTGCCTCGCGTCCTGATATTATGTATGCTGTGTGTGTATGTGCTCGATATCAAAGTAACCCTAAAGAGAGCCACTTGAATGCTGTTAAACGTATCATTAAATATGTAAATGGCACTATAAATCTAGGACTTTGGTACACTAATGACACACCAAGCACTATAATTGGGTACACTGATGCTGACTGGGCTGGGTGTACTGATGATAGTAAAATCACTTCAGGAGCATGTTATTATATAGGTAATAACTTGGTAGGATGGAGTAGTAAAAAACAAAACTGCACATCACCCTCAACAGCTGAATCTGAATACATAGCCGCTGGCAGCTGTTGTGCTCAATTAATGTGGCTTAAACAAATGCTAAGTGATTATGGTATTAAAGAAAACCAATTACATCTCTATTGTGATAATCAAAGTGCGATTAATATTTCTAAAAATCCTGTTCAACACTCACGAACAAAGCATATTAAAATAAGACATCATTTTATACGTGAATTGGTTGAATCTAAGGAGTTAGAAATCAATTATCTTCCTACTGATCTACAACTCGCAGATATATTTACCAAACCTCTAGATTATAATAGATTCATTTCATTACGTAAATCTATTGGTATGGTTTATGCTGATTAATCTTTTTGTTGTTTATCCAAGTTTTTCCCTTTGTCCATTTGAGACAAAATGGGGGAGAAATTTGAGTCTATTCAACTCTTGCATATTCTAAACAGCTTGATCTTAGTGAATTATTGCAGGTTCTTGTTGTACAGTTACTCTCAACAGTTGTAATAGGGTATTCAAATGTACTTAGTTGAGTTATGTATTTTTTGATTTCTAGGTTTTGGGTAGATAGAATTTTGATAGGAATAAGTTTTTATTATTTTCTTATTGCCCTACGAGTCCAAGATGACTCAAAGGAGATTTTGTCTCATATTTCCAAAGGGGGAGATTGAAGCCCTTATACTTTTGACTCACTTGAGTCTATATTGTATAAAGTGCTCATCTAGTTTGGAAATTGTGACAAAATTGTGTCTTCCTATAAACCAAAGAGCCTCAGAAGTTGGATTGCCTTTTCATCTCTCTTTCTTGTTATGATCCAGAGACTATTGCCAACACTCACATTCTTAGAATTCATCTTTTGCACGTCATATTGCATTAGTATGTGTGTACATGTGTTGAGTGTTTAAATCCCTAAGTTTGATTTTTAATAATTTTTTGGGATTTTTTAAACAATTTTTAAATCATGTTTTAATAATTAAAATTTGATTTAAAAAGTTTTGGGGTCAATCTCCAAATATAACTTGTTGTATTTTATGGCCTAATGTTACCTTGGGTAGAATCCGAAAGCGGCAAAGACTTCAGGGTGTGCTTTGTAATTAGTTTTGACGCGCGTTTAACATCCCATATCTATCCAACACCTGTCTGCCTCTGATTGGTTAGAATTGTGTTTCTTTACAGAGACAACAGACGCGTGTGTTATTCGCCCTTGGATCATTTCTTATCAATGGTCTGCATGTTGCCTTGATGAATCCCCGTGTATCTTTTTAAGTTAATCAGCGCTCGTTTAAGCACCGCCTTGTGTGAGCCCTTAGATTCAAGTCAATCTAAATTGACTCGATCTCAGCCCTTGGTTTGGATCAGATATCTCAAACCTTCATCTCTCCCTATAAAAAGGGCCCTTCTCTCAGACTTCGAAGATTTTTGCCATTTCATTTCCTCAAAGAAATTAAGAGAGAGGAGAGAAACCAGAGAGAAGAAAGTTAGAAACCCTAACTTCGTCCAAATCCTCTTCAAACCTAACCCAAACACTTCTTCAAAACACCATAACGAAAAACACCATCCTGTGTGTTCTTGAGTGTTTGAGAGTTTGAGTTGAGTTATTTTTGTTTCTGTAACCTTGTGTTCAACTTAGACTTCTACTTAGATCCAGTTTCTGTTTCCATAGAAATCTCAGATCTGAGTTATTCATGTTACATTACACTTAGTTTCTTTTTATTTCTCATCTTGAGAAATATATTGTTGATTGTTTTCTCTAAAACGTTTTCTTACTTTGAAATCAACAATAAATGCTTTATGTTTCTTGTTCTTGTAAAACTAAACCTTTGACCTAGTTTGGAAACTCACTTGGAGGTTTTCAATCTGAAAAGTTTTTGTTTTAAATTCTGAGATTGATTAAGACCTTGTCTGTCTTCCTAGCAAGGTATCCGTGGATTCTGGGATAGTTTGAAAGGTCAAAAAGGTTCAAAGTTTTCTAAGAAGAAAGAAAAAGAAAAGATCACTGCATATAGTGTAGACTGTAATTTGTTAGGACTTTTTGTACTTAATAAGTGTGTGTGTGTGTGTGTGTGTGTGCATGTGTTAGAGAGAACCTTCACAAACACTTACACCCTACAACACGAAAAGTGTTGGTGATAAGATCTTGAGAACATAAGTCGACGTAAAGTGCTGGAACAAATCAAAAGTTGACAAATTGGGAGAACTACATCTACAATCAGAACTGGAGAGAAGTTTAAGGACACCAGAGGGTACATTCCTAAACTTATATAGGTCTGAGTTGTTTGCATGTTAGTTATATAGTTTGTAACTCATATATTTGTTTTAGTGGATTTTTCTTTTTACTCCGTAGAGGGAGTCGTGGATGTTTCCTCAATTGGTGAGGTTTACCACGTAAAAAATTGTAAACAAAAGTCTTCTACATTTTCTCATCTCATTCTTGGTTGTGCTGTGTTTAAAACTGGTTTAAATTATTTTTTAAACTTGTTGCTTAAATCTTGAACAGATCTCGTACATACTATTTTATTAAACACATCTTGTGATTAATCCTTTTTGATTTAAGAAAAGAGTTTCTTCAAAAAACAACTCGGAGTTACTTAAATAGTTTATTTTCATAAACGGCTTTAGTAACGTATTTTTCAATATATATATATATATATATATATGAAGCAAATTATATACGGACTTAAGACATTAAGTGTGAAAAATAATTTGATAACTACTGATAGTTATTGGAAACGAATTAGGTGATACGAGTTTTGTGAATATTGAATAAATAACTAATGAAAGTTATTTGAAATGAAATGATTCAATTATAATTGAGAATTATAATTGTCAAGCGGATATGAAAGCTAATTGTATAAGACATGTGTAACACATGGCAATGTGTGGACCTATGGTTACACGGAGACTAGTTAGGTGGGGTAGAATAACAAGAGTTACGATCATACGTTAGTTGCGCACTATAGTTGAGAGATGAGGATTATCTCATGTGAGTGTGACACCGACTTAAATATGGAAAGTTTTATTGCATATTTATTATTGCATTTTAATTACTTGAAAAATATTTTTAAAAGGTTTTGGGCTTTGACCCGTATCAAATCTGTTTCCCAAAAACTTTTAGGTGTCCAACCATATGGACGCCATGGATGACTATCCTTTCTAGGGACACGAAGTTGCGACTGATGTGGAGGCTTGCAGGTTGATAAGTAGACGCTTCACTTATTGCATTCTAGATCAGGTTCTTTATTTCGATATTGTTTGGGAGTGTTTTCCCTTTTCATTCAAACTTATGTATTTCAGATTTTTAGTTAGATGGATTGGATGTATTGGAACTTTATCCGATGGTTAATTCGGGGACTTTATCCATTTATATTTGCTTTATAATTTACATCGTGGTTTCATTTATATTGATTATTGTATATGGTATTATTGTGGTTTAGTTAATATTATTGTACATTGATGAAAGATAAAATTTGGTGGCTTATTTAATTGATATGTGGTTAGTAATTTAAAAAGGTTTTCGATGGTGATGCTAAGATTAACCAAATGAGATTCCTGTTTTATTTTAGTAGGGGATTCATCACCTGATATTTAAATAGGGAGGTTTCACAGCCCACCATGCTACCCCATTAAATTCAACGTCGCATGGATAAATACAAGATTGCATCACATGGATATTTAAAAACCCATATGGTTATCTACAATCTTAGAGGAGATGAACATGAATCATCAATGAGACAATGAGGAATTAAAAGAGTTACTTATACACCTCAACTACTCTTATTTCTATAAATACAACCCTTACCCCGGGTAAAGGGGCACGTAATTCTAAACCTCTGAGAAATTAATAAAAACTAAGAGACCCCTCCATGAATGTAGGCCGTTGCCGAACCACGTAAATAATATGTGTTGTAACCATTTTCTTTACTCTTGTAATCCCTTCGCTCTTTGAAATATTTAATTGTGATTTCTTGTACTCACATACACACAGACATATATATATATATATATATATATATATATATATACATATATAGAAAGAGAGAGAGAGAGAGAGAGAGAGAGAGAGAGTCGGGCTCCAGTAAGAGACACTACTTAAGGGAAATTTACGGGATTATTTATAAAAAGTAGCAAACAATATTTTTTTGAGGTTGTAAGGACATAAATTTTCAATTGAGTCCCTGTATTATTTTTGACTTAATTCTGTGAACAAAACTATGTTTGTAATATGTCATAGGGAGATGTTTATTTTGTCACGATCCCACTTGGTCTATGACGTATTGAAGAAAATTGAAGACGTTGCGACAAAGCTTCAAAGAATTTATCATGCCGATGTTTAATTGGTGCAAGTTTACTCGTCTTCAAAGTTAATTGCATTCCGAGATCACTCAGGTATGAATGAGTATAATTAATGGTGCTCGGAATTGTTTTATAAAAGATAAGGATGTAATTTTTATAAAGAAAAATGTTTTTAATATGTTTTAAAGTGTTTTAAAAGGTTTACACTACGTCTGTATTCTGATAAGTTCGAATAGGAGTTTGACTTATTTGGATCTCTCCTAGAAGAGATGTTTTGAACAAAAAGTCAAAAAGGCAACTCTATCGCTCGAACGACACCAGGTCTCGTTTGATTGAGATGCTGATGTAGCGCGAACGACTTGCATTATCGTTCAAATGACACAAAAATTGAGGTGGCATTTTTAATCCTATTTAAACAGTGTTTTGCTTCAAAATTTCGTAAGTGTGCAACTGGAAAAAACATAATACATTCCAGTACGTTGTTTGCACATGTTTTCTAAGGTTTACAAAGCTTAAAAACATCCTTAGAGTTTGTAAAGATCTGAGATATCGATCTTATATGTTTTCGTGATCTTGCGGCACCAAAGTTGTTTGTTCTACACTTGAACATCGAAGCGTTTTGTGATGAAGAAAAGAGAAGGACTTCTTATTCAACATCGTAGATGAATCAAAGCCAATCGGTGGACACCGAGACATACGTGGGCGCGTGTGTTGTGGACATGTATCGTGGAAGAAGGAATTTCTATGTGGGCACTATTGAAGAATGGTAGAATATCAGAAGGAGCGTCAAGACCCGTGGGGATTGAGTCTTAGTGTACGGCTAATCTATTTTTGTAAAACCATTGTTCATAGTGATTGTCTGGCTTGGGTCGTCCGAGGTTATTTTACCGTTTTGGGTTTTTTCCTCATACATCTGGCGTTGTGAGTATTCTTTACTTTATTTTACTTGCTTTAATCACTAGATGCATGTTTAGGATTAATCAAGATAAAATTGGTTTAAAGTAAGAATTTGGTTTTCACAACTTGGTTTGGTGCATAATTAAAAGTTGGATAATTTTCGGTGAAAAAAATGGTTTTGTTTGAAACACACATATCGGGCCGCACTTTCAAATTGGTGTCAGATCTAAAAAACATTTTTTATTTGTTTTGTGATCCCGTGTGTTTTCAAAGATGAATTCTGGATATAATGAATTTTCTCGAACTCCTATATTTGATGGCACTAATTACACTTATTGGAAGATGAGAATGAGATGTGCTTTAAAATCTATTGATGAGCGTGTGTGGATAGCAGTTGAGAAAGGTTGGACACCCCTTGTCACTATTGTAGGTGAGGTCACTAGTTTAAAGACTGTTGAGTCATGGACAGAAACTAAACAAAGACTTGCACAATATAATTCTAAGGGTCTGCACGTTATTGCTTCACATGTCACACAGGAAGAATATAATAGAATTATGACTTTTGAAACTTCAAAAGAGGCTTGGGATATTTTGACACTCACTCACGAGGGCACTAGCACGGTTAGGGTCAAAACTTCAAAATCTCACTACACAGTTTGAGACCATTAGGATGTTAGAGAGTGAGATTTTTGAATAGTTTTATGCTAGTTTATCCAATATTGTCAACTCGTCGTTTAACCTAGGTGAGAAAATTACCGACAACCGTGTCATTAAGAAAATCCTTAGGTCGTTGCCTAGTAGGTTTGATGCGAAAGTGATCATTTTTAACTCCTTGGGTAGGTTAGAGTCGATGAAAATAGAAGAGATTGTAGGTGACTTACAAACCTATGAAATCGACATGATTACCTCCAAGCAAGTGCCTAAGAAAGAAAAGAGTATTGCTTTGAAAACCAGAAAGGAGGAAATTAAAGTTTCGAATTCCGATTCCAATTTCGATTTTGAGGATATTGCTTTGTTGGCAAAGAAATTTAAAAAATTTATTAAGTTTCAAAAGCAATCGAAAGATGCCAAGAAATTTGAAAAATTCAAGAACAACAAAGTAGATCCCACCTCTAAGGATAAGTTTAAGAAGCCTAAGAGAGATGAGTTGGATAAGTGTTTTGGGTGTGAGGGTACGGTCACAAAGTTAAGGAGTGTCCCACTAGACTTAAGAAAGAGGGTAAGCAACCTGTTGTCTATAATGCCACTTTAAGTGATAGTGATCTAGAAGAGGGAGAGAGTTCCCCCATTGAGCGCAACTTTATTGAGTTTATGGCATGTCATGTGAGCGGCGATGATTCTCATGGTCATGACACTTCCGAGGACGTTTTGAGAGAATCCCATGTTAGTGAGGGTAAAGAGAGTGACGAGGAGGAGGTAGATGTGAAAGAATTGCAAAATACGTTTAATGAGTTGTATGCCAAAACGGTGAAGGTGAAAAAGGCTAACTCAAATTGCAATCTAAGTTGAATGAGAGTTCCATAGAAAATAATGATAGTTTGATTGAGGATCTTAGCGCACGAGAGAAGAAGTTTAGGGAGAAACTAGAGTTTGTGGAGAAAGAGAGAGATAATCTCCGTGGTTTGATGGAGTCCTTGAAAAGGAGATTTTAGAGTTTGAGGAGTCTAGGCATTTGCTTGAGTCTAGAATTCACGAGTTGGAGGAGAGATTGAGAGACTCGTCTAGAGTCAAGTTTGATTTGGAGGCTAGGTCGGAAAAGTTAGATAAGATCCTATGCATCGTCCAAATTAAGGGAGATAGGGGAGGTATAGGTTTTGATGAGAGAGTTGTTCCCATTCCCCCCGCACGTGTGAGAAACACTAGGAAGGTTAGAAAAGGTCCACATATAGGTAATCATTCCCACCACCGCTACACTTGTACGTTTTGTGGTAGGAAAGGTCACCTTAGGCGTTATTATTATGACCTTAGACATGCTCCTAGGAAGTTTAGGAATAAAGTTGCCCCGGTTCCTAAAAACCCCATTCATCGTTTTACACCTACTTGGGTTAGGAAATCGGATTTAGTGGCTTTAGGAATTAAACTTCATGATTCTCGTTTGGTTGCACTTGATTTTTCCCATGCTAAATCTAAAGGATGATAGTGTTGCCATGTTTGTTATATACTAGTTTGCTTCATGATATATTCATTGCTAATATAGTGACATGTGTATCATTTTGTATTATAGTTTTTATTTGTTTGTGTCCTATTTGAAAAATACAAAAAGATTTTGTTTTTGTTTTAAAACTTTTGAAAACCCAAAAAGATTTTTCTTTTATTTGAGTCAAAATATGAAAAGCCAAAAAGATTTTTGATTTTTATTTTTGAGTTTACATGTTTGATGTGGCATATTGGTGTGCTTGGACCCCCCCCCCCCCCCCCCCCCCCCCCCGTCGTTTCATTATCCATGTGGCTAGGACATTTGATCATTATTATCGATGCTTAGAATGATCTTAACCATTGTTTATATGGAATTATTTCAAAGTTGATATGCATTTTGATTCGACTTTGTATATATGCCAACATGGCACACATGCATGAGTTTATATGTATGTTTGACTTCTACTGCAGATTTGAATTTGGTGAGGCGTTCTTATCTCAATCTTGTCATCTATGAGTAATTTGACTTAAGGAGAAGTGTGCATGTAAAAACCGTTTACCGTGATGATTTAAATTGGTAAAAATAATGAATGATTCACGGGAAAGGGCTGCGAGAGTTCAAAATTAACTCGTTGTGAAAGTCACTATTTAAAAGAGCCCAAAAGAAAATGCAATATGCTAAGAAAATGGCCAAATTAGTTTAGTTCATTCCAAAGAAAATATTATATTATTGAGCGAGTTTGGATGGATTAAAAATTTAACGGGTTTGCACAACTAATCCTAAAGGTTGAAACATTACAATTTGACGCTATTGTTTATAAAATCGTCAAAATTCTAGATTTGTATGCATATAGTATGTTTAGTTCATTAAGCTCACACTTTTATTGTCATATGGCTATAATAAAGTTTGATGATTTATCGATATCAATTAGAGCTTCTTGATCGTTTTGATGTATTACAATTGTGACTCATTTGTTGTAGTTTCACGCCCATTCATTCCATGTCCATGTTTGAGCACATCGATACTATGTTTGCATGTAACTCGCATTTTTATGAGTTTTTGCATTTTGTGTTAAAAGCCTATTGTTTTAACACTGTATTGTTTCTGTCAGGCCCTTCCTGGAATTTTTTTGTGGAAATTTTTTCACTGGGCAATATTTTATCATATTTTTGGGAATCTGGGAAATTATGACAGGTCGCACGAAGTCGTTCAAACGACTTACCTATCTCGCGCGAACGACAACTGTACTTCGTTCGAACGACATCCTCAACTCGTTTGAGCGATGTCCCTGGCTCGTTCGAATGACAGGCTATTTTGGAGCTTCTAATTGGTTTGCAGTCCACTGGTTTAAATTGTTTTTTTGGTACTGCTGGAAGTGTTTCTGGACTGACTGGTTTATATGCAGGTTATAATTGGTTCAATATTGATTTTTTACATACAGTCCGTTTATCACACCTGATTATATTGCTATACTCTTTGTGTGATTCTTGGTTTACGAGCTACTGATTTGTCATTACATGATCATATTTAGTTGGTTATTTCATGATTATCTAGCGGTTTTGATTCTCAAATTGGTATCAAATTGATTCAAATTGGTACATATTCTCATGCTAGATATTTCAAAATTGGTTTATCTTTTCACCGGATTGTCTATTCAAAATAAAAAGGGGGAGAGATGTATGTGATGTAGGGGGGGGTTGTTGAGCGTTTCTATTGATATCTGGATTTACATATTGTTCGATTATAATTCTTCCTAATTGGTATCAAATAATTGCTCACATGGTTCAAATGATTTCTTCTTATTAGAAATATATATTGTTTCATTTGTTCCTCCATACTCCACTTGGTATTTGTTTGTCAGTTTCATTTGTGTAGTTATGCTTCGGCGATTCGAGATTTCAAGTCTACATCACATTCAGATAGTTCATGCTTGTCGGTGATACATATACTAGTTTGTGTCCTGTATTTTTTATTTTGGGTTTATGGGATGGGATTTAGGCGTCATATGGCTTGACGGCCTGATTAGGCATTTCACTAGTTTAGTTTTGTCCCGGAATAGTCAAAGGGGGAGATTTGTAAGGACATAAATTTCCAATTGAGTCCTTGTATTATTTTGACTTAATTCCATGAACAAAACTGTGTTTGTAATATGTCATAGGGAGATGTTAATTTTGTCACGATCCCACTTGGTCTATGACGTATTGAAGAAAATTGAAGACGTTGCGATAAAGCTTCAAAGAATTTATCATGACGATGTTTAATTGGTGAAAGTTTACTCGTCTTTAAAGTTAATTTCATTTCGAGATCACTGAGGTATGAATGCGTATAATTAATGGTGCTCGGAATTGTTTTATAAAAGATAAGGATGTAATTTTTATAAAGAAAAATGTTTTTAATATGTTTTCAAGTGTTTTATTAGGTTTACACTACGTTTTTATTCTAATAAGTTCGAATAGAAGTTTGACTTATTTGGATCTCTCTTGGAAGAGACGTTTTGAACAAAAAGTCAAAAAGTCAACTCTGTCACTCAAACGACATTAGGTCTCGTTCAAACGAGATGCTGATGTCGGGCGAATAACACAGAAATCGAGGCGTCGTTTTTAATCCTATTTAATCAGTGTTTTGCTTCAGAATTTCGCAAGTGTGCAACTGGAAAAAACATAATACATTCCAGTACGTTGTTTGCACATGTTTTCTAAGGTTTACAAAGCTTAAAAACATCCTTAGAGTTTGCAAAGATCCGAGATATCATTCTTATATGTTTTAGCGATCTTGCGGCACCAAAGTTGTTTGTTCTACACTTGAACATCAAAGGGTTTTACGGTGAAGAAAAGAGAAGGACTTCTTGTTCGACATCGTAGATGAATCAAAGCCAATCGGTGGACACCGAGACATACATGGACGCGTGTGTTGTGGACAGGTATCGTGGAAGAAGGAATTTCTGCGGGGGCACTATTGAAGAACGGTAGAAGATCAGAAGGAGAGTCAATACCCGTGGGGATCGAGTCTTAGTGTAAGGCTAATCTGTCTTTGTAAAACCGTTATTCATAGTGATTGTCTGGCATGGGCCGTCCGAGGTTGTTTTCCCGTTTTGGGTTTTTTCCTCGTACATCCGGCGTTGTGAGTATTCTTTACTTTATTTTACTTGCTTTAATCACTAGATGCATGTTTAGGATTAATCAAGATAAAATTGGTTTAAAGTAAGAATTTGGTTTTCACAACTTGGCTTAGTGCATGATTAAAAGTTGGATAATTTTCGGTGAAAATTTTGGTTTTGTTTGAAACACACATACCGGGCCACACTTTGAGAGGTGATTTTTTTTAATGTTATTTAAACATTCAACGAACCCCTAAAAATCATCTCAAAATAGTTGTTTTTTTGCTTTTTCAACAAAATTGGACGAAAATATGTTAGTTTTAAGTAGTTTTAAAGTGACATAGTTGGACTGATTTTTTTAAAATTGCAAAAAAAAATCTATTTTAGCTGAAATTTTTTTAAAAGTTTTCTAAAATGTTCAAAAATCATCTCAAAAAACCTTTTTTTTAGCATAAGTTCGTAAATTGCCCTTAAAGATTATACCTTACAGGCACCTCTCTCTCTCTCTCTCTCTCTATATATATATATATATATTTTCTTTCTTTTTTTGGTGCATGTGTGTCTCTATATATATACACACACATATATAAATAAATATGCATATGTATACACACACACATACACAGAGAAACACAAACATATACAAACACACGTATAAATAAGAAATCATGTAAATAAAAGAGAGTATTACCGATGAGTGAGAGGGAGAGAGGAAGTAGACGCCAATGAGGGTGGAAGCAGAGAGAGTCACCGTCGATGAGGGAGAACAGAGAGTAGAGATGGAGAGAGAAATCTTGGACGAAATGAAAAATCCCTAGTGGATTTTATTTATTGCAGAAACATAGTCACGGTCTTGAACTGTGACCCCTTTTGTGACCAATCAAAGATCCATACATGGTTACGGTATGGACTTGTGGCCCCTTTTAACCAATCAAATTACCATACATGATCACAGCCTTAAACTTTGACCATCAGGTGGTGACCAATTTCAATTAAAGTGCAAAATCATGATTTGGACAGGTTATGGACCGTGACCATAGTTGATTAGGATTGGTCATTGCTTGGTCACGATTGTGGACCGTGACCATAAACTTGACAAATCTGATGGGAATTTTGGTGACTAAATGGTCATGGTCTGGAGCTGTGACCACCATGGTCACGGTAAGGAATCATAACCCATCTACTGTCTATATGACCCCTTACTTTGGTCACAAACTTAGTCAGGGGTTTTGTATGGTGGTCTTGGATTTGGACCTTGACTACCCTGGTCACGGATTTGGACTGTGACCAACCTACTGTGACCATTCTCGATATATGGCATAGTGAAACAAAGGAATATGTTGGTAACTAGAATATGTATCTAAAAAACTCACTCACTCATTGTTCACTGTGGCATCAACCAACTCATCAATTTTCAAGAAAAGAAAACAGTATTTAGGGCATGCTTTGTTCATATCGGTGAAATCGACCCACACCCTCTATTTAACATAATTTTTGTACCAAAAATTTTTGGGAAAGGAAAATTATATTTAGGCAATTGCTTCAATTTAGAAAAGGGGAAATTCACATTTCCTTGACATCGCCTACCGACCACGAACTTTGAGAGGCGTCGAGCAATTACAAAACCTTCAAGTATGCAGTATAGGTTTATTTTATTTATTTATTATTTTTTTTATTCAATCAAACATAAATTACTCCAAATTAGTTGCTCCCATCGGAGAATGGGATACAACAATAAAGTATTACAAACTTGTCCCAAACAAGCCATTACAATCGATTTAATACAAGTGTCATTAGTAATGAAGTATTTGTTCATACTAAAAGGAAACTTAAAACGTAGCACTAGAAAGTCACAACTAAACCCAGCTACATGAGATATGTTGAATATGCTTCATGAGAATCACTTGTCAATCCTTCAAAAACCAGTTGATAAGCAAGGGAATATCTTTCGCATTTTAATCTTTCAAAGATTTTCCAAGGATCGCCTCTTAGTCACTAATTTGGCCGCAGTTAGAGTACCATTATGCCCCTTCTTCATGCTTTGTTTGTTCTCCTTTGTGTCAACCTCCGTGAATAGCTTATTCGATGTCCCTTCAATCAACTCTGGGCTTTCACATTATTCTTTTTCATTGTTGTAGAATAGAACCGCTTGGGAAACGGGGTGCTAACTTCTGCTTTCGGATTTCCCTGTATAACTGAGCCTCCTAATTTTTGTCCCATCTCAGCATTTTCAAAGGCAGTACCCTCATCAATTGCAAAATCAGCACAGGCAGGAGACGAAAACAACATGGTTTTTTGCATTTCTTCACATTTATCGTCAACCCATGGTTTGAAATCTTCATCTCTTAAAAGGGGTGTAGGTTTATAGCCTAAAAATATTAGGCCACATGGAACAATAAAATGATGACACCTATTATGACACCCCGCCTAATTAAATACCAAGTGATCAGTCATTTATTAAATTTAAAACAGAATATCCAGTTGGTTCAGTCTTAGCATCACTGTTGAAAAATATTTATTAATTTCTAACCACCTAGTAGTTAAAAAGTCTGGTGTCAAATTTTCTATTTTAAATTAGCATGCAACTAAATAAATAATTAACTAAACATTCACCATCCAATAAATAATCTCATAGCAAGAAAACGTCATAAAGAAACAATTGTGTCTGGAATAAACATTTCTAGTCTAAATCCCAAATACAATAGTCTGAAATGAAATAAATCCCAACAACTGGAACATAAATAAATGTCTGCAATCACTATCTCTAGATACATCTGAATAATGATGGGCAACATGCCCAACTGAAGTAAATAACTCAGAAAGGATCAAGGATAGTGTCACACCCCGCTAAATTCTAGCGCCGGTTGCCACCAAAACTAAGTCGGGCGTGAGTAAATTAAATATCATCCTTAGCATGTAACATATATGAGACATATAAAATTTTAATCCATAAGATAAATAATTTAAATAAATCCAATATACCAAGAACTTCCAACTGATTGAACACCAAAGTGCGATATAAAATCCATCACATGCAATCTCCGAATATCTCAATTATTAAATAACTAAAGTCCAGCTGAAATCTTAAGACAACTTTGGAACCGAAAGGCCCAATAAAACTCAAATATATTCTCATAATAAATACGACGGAATAGGAGAAAAATCTAACTACTAAAGAAATGCAATAGCTCCAGCTGCACCTCCAAAAATATCTCCAATAATTCTTATGCACCTAATCCAAATAAATCCCTGAAAACGATTAGTCAATGCATGTGTTAGAGCCAAAGCCCCGAACATGAATACCGGTTACTCCTTTAAATTAGGGTCCTTGAACCCAGTCAATAGTACAATATATATCTACCATAACAATAGAATCTTTTAATTAAAAGAAAATGTATAATCACTCAAAAGTAAATTTCTAAGTACCCGCAAGGTTTCTTTCAAATGTGCCACCCCAATATTATTTTAATTAACCCACATTTCCAACAATGTTAAATTTAATTAATTTAATCGTGACGATAATTTACCGAGATACACATCCCCTTGTCAAAACCGTCGTCTGACCCGTTTTAACTGCAGCCCTTGTGATATGACAAGATTCCACCCACACACACGTCCCCTTGTCAAGTCCGCCGTTTGATCCGTTTTTATCCTACGATCCTCGTGAAATGACAAGGTTCCACACACGACACGATATAAATCGCCCAAGCTGACCCGTTTAAACTGTCGGTCACTGACACATTATGTCGCCAATAAATTTTAATACCCGTTTTAGTCCTGCGGTATTAATTCCCCATAATTTCTCAGACTCATTATTCAAATTAATTTTCCCCACCCTTAAAAGCGATGTGAAAATTCTCAAATTTCCCCTTAGTCCCAACTAAGTTTTCCCAAAACACAATCTCATCCTATCTTAAGTAAAGGATGATTATAAAAATTTCACACCACCTAGATATCAATCATAAGTTATCATAACAATAGTGTCATGTAGAAAATTAGCCTCCACCCCAAATAATATAACCCACATAAACTCATACTAACTAATACCATACCTGATTAGCATAAATTGCAACTAAGGCCCATTTACTAGTCCCATACCTAACAAGTGTGCTATAACAAGGGATGAAACCAATTACCTACAATACCCAACATTCCCGAGATATCCAAAATTATAATATTTCATAAGTGGCAAAATCAACAATTTATAACAACATTCATAACAACACTAAATTCCCAATTAAACAATTTTAATCTAAATAGAGGAAATCAAGAACACTTAAATATTGTGATTTTCAGAATCATTATTACACGCAAGTTTCTATCTTAGATATTATTTTCTAGCACAAGTAATTTAGTTAATATAGGGTTTTCACATGAAACATCCAAATTTGATTTCTAAGGGCTCCTCTACATGCATATGCCCATAACATAACCGACTACCAAAATATAACCCAAACAATAACAAAGTTATAAGTATTTTGTAGCATTAATATTTTTTGCAAAACAATCCCGAAATTTATTTCTTACAAAATTAATTTCATAATTTATTTTAGAAAATATGAGTTTAATGGAGGCTATAATCAAGATATACAACACTTAGGGAAAAGAATAAGATAAACATGCCTGTGATTAAATGTAGAAACTCACTAGAGATTCGAGTTCCTCTTGAAAAATTGATCAGAAACTCCTCTTGAACCAACTTAGGACATATTTGTTTAAGCCTTCAAAGTTGTTCTTGAAAATGGTTTTAATGTAGGTTAGGACTTGGAGGTGGAAGATGATGGAGAAATAGAGGGTTAGCTGCTCTAGGGTGGGTGGAGAATGAGTTTTAAAAACTTAGCCCCGAAATCATATATATATATGTATATAAGTTTAAAGTTTTAATAAAAATATAAAATTCATCAAAATGACGACCTACAGCGCACAGATTCTACTGGTGTCGATCTATCGACCCTACAGAAAATCTGACAGTTCCCCCACGAAAATTACATAAGGCAAATATTAAAATCTCCATTAAAAATTCGTTTTAAATCCGATTTCAATTCCGCTTGAAGTTTTATTCTTCTAAAATTATAACCAACAAATTTTACTATTAAAAATAATAAAATCCAAAAAATTATTTTTCTCGAATATTCCAGTTTTATTTAAAAATACCCACTTAAAAATCCGGGTTGTTACAGATAGGTGTGGAGGCATCTAGTACTGAGGTCCTGTAACTTCCATAGCAGCTACAACACGTCAACTAATAAGAACTTATACGCTTGGAATACCTGTGGCTGGGCACCAAACAGGTTTTTACAAAAACAAATAGATTTGGGAGAAAACAGGTCAGAGCCCGAGTTGAAAATATTTTAAAATCAGCAAGTGTTTAAAATGCATTAAACAGTAAATATTATATACATGTTAGTTTCACGTGCCCTCACTTGAGATTCTCACCTCTCAACTAAATGTGCACGCCTAATGTATGCTCTAAACCCATCCTAATTACGCTATCCCACTTATCTAGTTTAAATCAAGTCTCTTACTATGATGCCCTAGTCATTGTGTCCACCCGTATTACATGCATAATACAATATTTCATTTTTAATATTAAGTAAATCAAATTCAAGTATCTCATTACTCATTTAAGTTTCCATATTCTTGATTATTATAAGATGGCATAATCTTCCTCATCTACTAAGCAACACAGTAGAATAATCACAAGTGTAAATATATAAATCACTATCATATATATCTACTAATACAGTACCCCAAAAGTCTAAACATGCGGTGCGCACATACTCTGCTACCAAATCCCGGCACATCACGTACGTATGGATTACAAGTTCTGAATCACTCTGAAACCGTATCAATACAAATCACACATATTGGAGGTGAACATAGTTCCCAGCCCTGTGGGATACGCACATACCTACGCACCCATGTGACACCCCACCTAATTAACCACGGGTGATCAGTTCTAAATTAAATTAGAATAGGTTTCTCAGTTGGTTCATTCTTAGCATCACTGTCACCTTTTAAATTACTAATCACCTAAGTGAAAAAATTAGACTGGTGCCAAGTTTTATCTTTCATTAATTTAATGAAATACTCATGCGGAAATAAAATAATTTAAACAATCACAATTAATCAAAAATCATCATTAACATCTAAATAAATGACCGCATAAACCATCGGCTCAAATCCAACAAAAGTAAAGACAAGTAATAAATCTTAACAAGTCTGACATAAGTACTGAATCAAACAGTGAGTGACATGCTCGATTAACTGATAGGAAATTTCTACACTAGAAATGAAAAGAACGAAGCGCCTATCAAACTCCCGCAACATCCACATGTGCTGCAGCAACGGATTCCTGGAATGAGTCAAGCCTGGTGTCCCTGTGGCTAGACACCTAAAAGGTTTTTAAAAGATTTTATAGCAAGGGTTAGTACCCAAAACATTTGGAAAACATTTAGTAATTGATTAACTTGCAGTAATAAATATGTATGCATGCTCTTCATATTTTAGTTAGTGCCTCACTCCCTTGAGGACATTCTCACCCCTCCTCTAATGTGCACTACTAACGCCTTAATTAATTTACCTAGTTATTTATCCCATGACTAGATAACTGATATAACCCTTGAAACCTCCCCACTTTAATCAAGTATGCCATAATTATGATTTCTAAGTTATTATCAACACTAACTTAATTAATCATTCTCCTTTTTAAATTCATATAACTTTCAAACCCATTATACATATAATACAATTCACGGTCTGTATTAATTAACCCGTATATAATTATTTACCTCATTATATACGTATAGTCTTATTACAACATTCATAAATATGCTGAAATAATAATTAATAATAAACATCCTCCTGAGAAATAACTCATCGGATGTATATTCTCTAAAGTACTATCCCACTAGGTGTATTCACATAATCTAGTTACCCCATAGCAGAATCGCTCACTAACTTGGTAAATAACATAAATATTGGAGGCGGTCATATTCCTTCCCTGAAAGTGAGATGCCCCTCACCCATATAATGGACGCTATGACCTGGGGTATACTCGCCCTACTTCTCAAGCTAGGGGATTCACCCTCTACGCGTAACCTCCCCTAATAGCACTAGAGTATATATAATAATAATATCTAGCCACTGATATTAATGTACACACCATATATATATACTATCGCACACCGTATATATATATATAAGTAAAAGCCTTGGATATACCGTATACTAAGTCCGTAACACAAGCCCATATAATTTATCATAAGTTTACGGCCCAACTCTGATTATTAATTAATTTGTACATTAATTAATTAGATTACTTTTGGTGTCGCTCCAACCAATATATATTCGGACTCACTCTCGTGGCCCGAAATTAAATAATACCCGAGTCTAAATCTCTGACTCCAAATTATTTAGCTTTCACTCTAAATTAATTCAACGCCTTGGTATCGCTCAACCAATATTCCCGAACTCGCCCACTCGATTCGTATTTAATTATTTCGAAATATTCTTCCCAAAGTTTAACCATAGTGTGTCACACGTAAATTCCCTCCAATCCCAATTACTTTTCCCTCATAATTAATTTGTTTGTGTGTCCTATATTTTTTCTCATTAAATAAGGTATGGGAAGAAATTTTAATTAAATTCTCCTTATATATATAAACTGGCCGAACTGCCAAAAATCCCCGACCATCGATCGATCGATCCCCAGCCATCGATCGATCGATCAATCAGGTCTTCGTCTTCCCCAGGTCTCTCTTTCAGCCATGGACGAAAAACTCCAATTCCCAACTTCTTCTACAGTCTAAACCAAGTCCTCTCATCAATATAATACACCAAGGACCTCATAAGGAACACCCATAAAGTCCCTAAACATATTTTAATTTTCATTCTCTACTGTTTTTCTAAATTGGGGAAAAACCCGTATTATTCGTTAACCCATCTCAACATAAAATCTTTATATCAAATTTGTTCCTAACTCGTCTGGGTTTACACATCTTACCAGATATATACAAATCTCATATTATACATAAATTTCTACACAATTTCGAAATCAGGAGATTGATTTACAAAAATCCCATTTTTGTACCACCTAAATCCCAAAAAACGAATTTTGATTTCTCACATCACATAAATATGAATCATAATACAAATTAAATTCTATAGCAAGTTAACAACTTGCCTTATGGTTTCGTAGGGTCTGATATGAAGTTATGAATATCAAGGTTGAAGATGAAATCCCCCTTTTTCTCTTTCCTCTGTCCCCCAACTTGCCTTTAACTGCTTCTTAGGGTTTCCTCTCCCACTAAGTGTTTTCTAATCTCCCATCAGTCGTTCCCCTTTTTTAATAATTAATTAATTAGGCTTAATCCCATTTTTTGCCTAATGGGCCAAGCCCAAGTGACCCAAATACCCCCGCGTGGGCCCGATTATGCCTAAAAATGTCTCGTGACCTGTTTACTACCCCCGGGTACACTTTTCCAACTATCTCAGCCCATCCGGACTCAATCGTACACTCAAAATTGGCATCCGAATTAATTTATAAAAATCCTTATCTCACACCCAAATTAGTTTATACCGACTCCCGACTGAGATAAGTACATACCCCGTCACTAATACCCGAAATGACATAAATAAATTATTACAATTCACTTAGAAATTAAATTTCCCTAAATATTAACCATTCACTCCCCGATTAATATTTAAATAAATATTACCATAATTAATTCAATCAAAATTACGACACACAAGTAATTTAGAGTTCCCGGATTAATTAAATGTTAAATGCATAAAATTACGGGGTGTTACAACCCACACAACTGCAAACTTATCAACTCACCGATAAGTCTTTCCCAGACCTATGTTCTGAGGCACCAATCTAAAATCCCCCCGAAGGCTCATCAAGATAAGACTGTCCCCTTTCTAAGACCTCCCGTGATAGTAAGTATGGTGAATATGTTATACATATAGTTTATCAATCATACATTAGGTATTCACACAACCTTAGTACATAAATATATGTCTTTAATATAGGTGTACGTACATCCTATAGCATATGTTTTAAACGTAGTATATCTATCTCACGAATATCCTATGTGTTAATGAAATACAATATTGCTCTCTTCGTACACTCTCGGGTAATTCTCGCCACTCAAAGTGTCTCCTTTATTTCCTAACATAATATCAATAAGTAACTCGCTTATCCTACTCGTCTAAGTCATCTTATCCCTTGGATTTACGGGATTTGAATTAGTCTCCGATTCGATATTTCTCTCGAATGAACCTAATTTAGCTTAGCCCTTAATCCGTTATCCGGGAACTAAGACCAAATTATCATCTAGGTATATCGGTATTCCCAAATACTCTTCAATATATTTAAATTAAAGTCGACGATTAAATCCCTAACATCTCTCAAAATTTTAAATAAAAAGGGAAAGAAAAATAGTTTCGAGCAACCGAATCGATTCGGCCTGGTCCGAATCGATTCGCTCGTACAGGTATGGAAAATCTGCATATGTGTTTCTTACGGGTTCCACCCATTTTCAACCTCAAATCCTCAATTTAATCATCCCAAATTCCCAATCACTCATACTAAATGTTGTACTAACATAATTACTCAAGTTCTAACGTATAAGAATCATAAAATTATCATGGGGCATCAATTTCTTGGATTAATTCATGAATATTTCTTAAGAACCCTAGTTCCACAAATTGTATTCAAGAACACCATAATTCTCATATTTAATCCGTGATTTCTAACATTTAGGTTATAATTTCATTTTTCCAATGATTCCACAAATTCATCTACATGCAAAACCTACCCATAATCGTGATTCAACTCTCCAAATTTATGAAATATCAGTTATTCATGGATATTTCTTTCAATCTAAACTACCATGTATAATATATGCACTGAATCTTTGCAAGATAAATCTCTTACTTTTAATGGAAGTTCTGGTCCATTGAAGAAAATGGTATAGGGGTGATGCTCTCTTTCCGATCTACGTAACGGTGGTCTCGGTGGTGCAATTGGTGTGGGAATGGTGGTTCTAGCATTGGGGGTGGTTCTCCTTCCTCCTCTAATGGGTTCTGTGAATATGGAAATTGCTAACCCTTGAAAATACAACTCCTCATCTGATATAAATCTCTTAAATTCGTGGGTTTAATTCCCTAAAAAATGCAAATGACTAAATTATCCCTTCGGGGTGCCGGTATGGCCTAAAAGTGCCCTGGGACCCAAACTAAACCCCCGGGTAAACTTTTCTAATTATTTCGACCCTTACGGACACTTTGGCGCACTCGAAATGACCATTTGGATGACTTAAAAATAAATCACCTTTTTATTCCATAAAATTGAGTCCCGACACGACTGACACGTGTGTACCGATTTAATTACTGAAACGATCGTATTGTCTACTCGCGATAATTTTTTTATAGATTCATAATCACCTATTACTTTATTCACTCAGTAATATTCAATATGATTTGCATCAATAAATACTAACCCTCGTCTCTCTAGTTAATATTCATTTAAATCCGTATTGATTTCAAGTAAATTTCTCATGTTTAATTCGATTAATCCCACAATTAAAAATCAATAAAATTACGGGGTATTACATACTTCCCCCCTAATAGCAAAATTGTGTCCCAAAATTCAAAAATAAAAGTATACCTGGTATGAACAACTCTAGATATTTTTCATGCATCCCATCCTTGCGCTCCCAAGTAGACTCCTCGACATTATGATGTCACCACTGAACATACACTAACGGCACTACCTTTGACCTCAATTTCCTCTTTCTACGGTCTAGTATAGCAACTGGACCTTCCTCGTTGGAACTATCAGGTTGTAGATCAATATCCTCTAAGGAAATATAAGTGCGGGACAACTCATCCCGAAGATATCTCCCAGTGAAGAAATATGGAATACATCATGAATCCTATGTAAGTGCTCGGGTAACCCAAGTCGGTAAGCCACTGGCATAATCCTATCAATAATAAGGAATGGCCTTACATACCTCGGCGCTAACTTATCTTTATTCCCAAACCTCATTATCTCGTTCATAGGAAATACTCGTAGTAATACTTGGTCCCCTACACTGAACTCCCTAAAGAACCTCTTGACATTGGCGTAGCTCTTCTGTCTATCCTGAGCAACCCGTATACGGCTCTGAATTACCTCAATCCTGGCTGAAGTATCCTAGATTACCTCTGTCCCAAGTAGCTTATTATCCCCCACCTCTAGCTAACACACTGGAGAACTACAAGGCCTACCGTATAGTGCCTCAAATGGAGTCATTCCAATAGTAAACTAGTAAGAGTTATTATAAGAAAACTCCACCAGTGGAAGATACTAATCCCAACCCCCACTAAAATCAAGGACATGCATCTACAACATATCCTCTAACATCTGATTCGTCCTATCAATCTGCCCATCAATCTATGGGTGATAGGCCATACTCAATCGTAACTCTATACCCATGGCCTCCTGGATGTTCTGCTAAAATTGAGATATAAAAGTATTGTCCCTATCAGACACGATATTAAGGGGCACCCCGTGAAGTCTCACTATCTCTGCTATAAAGATCTGGGTTTACTGTCCCGTAGTGTAATCTGTTCGGACTGGCAGAAAATGAGCTACCTTAGTCAATCGATCCACAATCACCCATATGGAATCGTGACCCCTCTGAGAAGTAGGCACCCTGTAATAAAGTCCATGGAAATGCTCTCCCATTTCCACATAGAAATCTCTAGCGACTGAAGAAGCCCTACTGGATTCTGGTGGTCCACCTTCACCAGCTGACAAGTGGCACATTTTGAAACAAACTCGGCAATGTCATTCTTCATCCCATTCCACCATTACTGACGTCACATATCCTGTTACACTTTATCCTCTTCGGGATGTATCGCAAAGCATAAATCGTGCGACTCTATAATCACCGCATTTCGTAAGTCCTCCCCTTCTGGAACCACTAGTCTCCTATTGAAGTGCAATCCCCTATCTGAATGCACATAATAAGACTCGGCTCCCTTAGTTAGAAGTTATACAATTCGATCCTGGAAGAATGGATCTATTGCCTAAGCCTGTACAACCCTTATGACTATCTGTGGCGTAACGATCATAACTAACATAAAAGATCGGGCCACTTCATCCTGGTGTCCTAACTCCTTCTATTTCGCCCTTCGTACCTCAGCCACCTCACCTGTTGGCCTACGGCTCAACGCGTCTACTACAATGTTAGACTTCATCAACTGATATTGGATATCAAACAGATAGTCCTTCACAAATTCAAGCCACCTCCGTTAGCGCATATTCAGGTATCGCTGAGTGAACAAGTACTGTAGTGATTTGTGATATATGAACAGGCAAAATTTCTCCCCAATTAGATAGTGTCTCCATATTCAAAGTGTAAACATGACTTTAGCTAACTCCAAGTTGTGGATGGGGGTAATTCCTCTCAAGAGGCTTAAGCTTACGGGAGGCAAAAACTATTGCCTGATCCTGCTGCTGAAGCACACCTCCAAGTCCCTATAGGGACGCATCAACATAGAATAAGTACTCCACTCCAGACCTGGGCAGTGCTAGAACTAGTGCTGAAGTCAGCTTAACCATTTGCTCATCGAAAGCCAACTGACAAGCCTCATCCTAAATGAATGGCACCCCCTTGCGAGTCAAGTTAGTCAATGGACCTATTATCTTCGAGAATCCCTGAATAAAGCGCTTGTAGTATCCAACCATCCCTAAGAAACTGCGAACCTCCATCAGTGTCATGGATTGTCCCCACTCCCTCATGTGACACCCCATCTAATTAACCCCGGGTGATACTCCTAAATTAAATTAAAATAGGTTTCTCAGTTGGTTCATTCTTAGCATCACTATCGCCTTTTCAATTACTAACCACCTAAATGAGAAAATTAGACTGGTGCCATTTTTCTTATCTTTCATTAACTTAAATGAAATACTCACGCGGAAACAAAACAATATAACAATCACAATTATCTAAAGTCAATCAATCACAATTAAATAATTGACCGAATAAACCATCGGTACACAATCCAACAAAAGAAAAGACAAGTAATAAATCTCAACAAGTCTAACATAAGTACTGAATAAAATTGTGAGCGACATGATCAAATAACTGATAGGAAGTCTCTATACTAAGAGTGAAAAGAACGATGCGTCTATCCAACTCTCGCAACATTCACACATGCTACAGCAACGGATCCCTGGAATGAGTCAATCCTGGCGTCCATGTGGCTGGACACCTAAAAGGTTCTTAAAAGTTTTTATAGCAAGGGTTAGTACCCAAAACATTTGGAAAAAAGATTTAGCAAATGATTAACTTGCAGTAATAAGTAAATATGCATTCTCTCCATATCTTAGTTAGTGTCGCACTCCCTTGAGGACATCGTCACCCCTCCTCTAATATGCACTACTACCGCCTTAATTAATTTACCTAGTTATTTATCTCATGACTAGATAATTTATATAACCCCTTGCAACCACCCTACTCTAACCGAGTGTGCCATAATTATGATTTCTAAGTTATTATCAACATTAACTTAATTAATCATTTCCCTTTTTAAATTCATATAACTTTTCTCACCCATTATATGTAATACAATTCACGGCCTGTATTAATTTACCCGTATACAATTATTTACCTAACTATATACGTAAAATCATATTACAACATTCACAAACATGCTGAAATAATTATTAATAATAACATCCTCTCGAGTAATAACTCACCGGATGTGAATTCTCTAAAGTTCTATTCCACTAGGTATATTCACATAACCTAGTTACCCAAGTCATAATCGCTCACTAACTTGGTTAAAACATATAATTGGAGGCGGTCATATTCGTTCCCTGAAAGTGAGATCCCCCTAACCCATATAAAGGACGCTATGACTTGGGAATATACTCGCCCTACTCCTCAAGCTAGGGGATTCATCCACTACGCACAACCTCCCCCTATAGCTTTAAGTATATAATAATAATATCTAGCCACGGATATTAATGCACACACCATATATATATACTATCGCACACCGTATATATATAAATAATTAGTTATCCCGGCTATACCGTGTACTAAGTCCGTAACACCAGCCTATTCAAATTATTTTGAGTTTATGGTCCAACTCTAATTGTTAATTAATTTGCACATTAATTAATTATATTATTTTTGGCATCATTCCAACCAATACATTCGGACTTACTCTCGTGGTTCGAAATAAAACAATACCCGAGTCTAAATTTCCCGACTCTAAATTATTTAGCCTTCACTCTAAATAAAATTAACGTCTTGGTATCGCCCAACCAATATCCCCGGACTTACCCACTTAATCCGTATTTAATTATTTGAAAATATTATTCCCGAAATTTAACCATAGTGTGTCACCCATAAATTTCCTCCAAATCCCAATTAATTTTAATCATGACGTGACACACAAAATCTCCTCCAAATCCTAATTAATTTTACTCATAATTAATTAGCTTGAAAATTCTATATTTATTTCTCATTAAATAAGGCATGGAAGAATTTAACTAAATTTCCCTTTATATATAAAACTGGGCCAACTGTAAAAGTTTTCGGACCATCGATTGATCGATGGCCAACCCTCGATCGATCGATGGCCAACCCTCGATCGATCGATGGCCAACCCTCGATCGATCGATCGTTCTGGGAAGCATCTTCTTCCCCTTCTATTTCATCCATGGACGAAAAGCTCCAAACCCTAACTTCTTCTACAGTAAAAATCCATCCTTCCCATCAACAATATACACTAAAAACCTTATGAAGGACCCCCATAAAGTCCACAAATACTAATTAATTTACGTTCTCTACTGTTTTCACGAATTGGGGAAAAATCCGATTTTAGTCTTTGACCCATTTACACAGCAAATCATTATCTCAAATTCATTTCTAATTCCTTCGGTTTAAACATCCTGCCAGATATACATGATGATCTCAGATTATACATGAATTTCTACACAATCTAGAAATCAGAATAATGGTTTACAAAACCCTATGTTTATACCCTTTAAATCCCAAAACGAATTTCTTTGATTTCACACATCACATGAATATGAATTGAAATACACTTTAAATTTTACAACAAGTTAACCACTTGCCTTAGGGTTCGTAGGGTCTGATTTTGGAGTTGTGAATGCCCCAGGTTGAAGATGAACTCCTTAGTTTTGGCTCTCCTTTGTCCCCCAAATTTGCCTTTAACTGCTCTTAGGGTTTATTAACCCCTTAAGTATTTTCTAAAATCAATTCAGTTATTCCCCTATTTCTTATCATTGTTTAATTACGCTAAATCCCGTTTTTCGCCTAATGGGCCAAGCCCAAGTGACCCAAATGCCCCCGTGTGGGCCCGACTATGCCTAAAAATGTTCCGTGACCCGTTTACTACCCCCGGGTACACTTTTCCGACTATCTCGGCCCATTCGGACTCAACCGTACATTTAGAATTGGCATCCAAATTAATTTATAAAAATCCTTATCTCACACCCAATTTAGTCTATACCGACTCCCGGCTGAGATAAGTACATACCCCGTCATAAATACCTGAATGACGTACATAAATTATTACTATTCACTTAGTAATTAAATTTCCCTAAATATTAACCATTCAATCCTCGATTAATATTTAAATATATATTTCCATAATTAATTCATTTAAAATTACGACACTCAAGTAATTTTGAATTCCCGAATTAATTAAATAATAAATGCACAAAAATACGGGGTGTTACATACTCCCCCCCTTATAAAAAAAATTTGTCCCAAAAATTAGGTCATACTTGTGGTGAAAATTTTTGGATATTGTTCCCGCATATCCTCCTCCCGCTCCCAGGTAGACGCGTCAACGTTGTGATGACCCCACTGTACTCTAACTAGTGGAACAATCTTGGATCATAACTTTCGTTCACTACGGTCCAAAATAGCCACCGGTCTCTCCTTATGAGATGTCTGGCTGTAAATTAATTTCCTCGAGTGGAATGTGCCAGAAGGCCCTCTCGCTCCTTCGATATTTCTTCAGCGATGCCACATGGAACACGTCGTGTATCCGCTGAAGATGCTCTGGAAATCCCAATCTATATGCTACCGGTCCCACCCTCTTAATAATAGGGAAAGGTCCCACATACCTCAGTGATAACTTACCCTTATTATCGAACCTCATCACCCCTTTCATAGGGGACACCCACACTAGTACCTGGTCCCCAACCTCTAACTCCACATGTCTCCGTGAAGCATCAGCATAACTCTTCTTCCTATCCTGAGCTATTCGAATTCGCCCTCGAATCAACTCTATTTTGTCAGACATCTCCTGGACAATCTCCGGCCCCAATAGCTTGTTATCCCCCACCTCTAACCAATAAGCTGGTGAACGACAAGGTCTCCCGTATAGTGACTTGAACGGTTCCATCCCGATCGTGAATTGATAAGAGCTGTTATACGCGAATTCTACCAAAGGAAAATATCACTCCCATCCTCCCCCCAAAGTCTAAAATGCACATTCTGAGCATGTCTGCCAGCATCTAATTGACTCTCTCAGTCTGTTCGTCGGTCTGTGGGTGATAGGTTGTACTCAGACGTAGCTCCGTGCCCATGGCCTCCTGAAAGCTCTACCAAAAATGGGCCACAAAAATCTTGTCTCTGTCAGACACAATGTTTATTGGCACCCTGTGCAGCTTAACAATCTCTGCTATGAATAGTTGCGCATAACGCATCGTCTCAAAGTCTGTGCAAACTGGCACGAAATGGGCCACCTTGGTCAACCGATCCACAATGACCCATATGGAATCGTAACCCCTCTGTGATGCAAGTAACCCTGTAATAAAGTCCATTGAGATGCTTTCCTACTTCCATACGGGAATCTCCAATGGTTGTAGTATCCCTGATTATCTTTGATGGTCAACTTTCACCAGCTGACACGTGGCACATTTCGAAACAAACTCTGCTATGTCCCATTTCATTCCTGCCCACCAATACTGCCTCCTCATATCCTGGTACATTTTATCCCCACCGGGATGTACCGTAAATCTCGAACCATGGGACTCTGCCATAACAGCGTGCCTCAACTCCTCATCCTCTGGCACAATTAGCCTCCCATTAAGGCATAGGCCTCCTTCTGCGCTGATCGAGTAACCCTCTGCTCCCTCAGCTAACAACTGGATCACCCTATCCCGGCAGATCTAATCATCTGCCTGAGCCCTCACAACCCACATAATGATCTCAGGTGTGATGGATAATGCTGACATGCAGGCCCTGGCTACATCGTCCTCGTGTCGAAACTCTCTCCACTTCGCTTTCCAGACTTCTGATATTTCCCCCGTCGGTCTCCGGCTCAATGTGTCTGCTACCACATTAGCCTTACCAGGATGATATTGAATATCAAACTGGTAGTCTTTCATGAATTCTAACCACCTCCTCTGCCTCATATTCAGATCCTTCTATGTGAAGAGATACTGAAGTGAATTTTGATCCATGAATAAAGTGAACTGATCTCCCAAAAGATAATGTCTCCATATCCTCAAAGCAAAAACGACTGCTACTAGCTCCATGTCATGGGTGGGGTAATTCCTCTTGTGGGGCTTTATCTTTCTGGACGCATACTCTATAGCCCTTTCCTCCTGCTGAAGCACACCCCCAAGTCCCTGTATGGATGCGTCAGTGTCAACCCGATACTCTAGTTCTCCCTTCGTCAATGCAAGTACGGGTGCAAATGTCAACTTATCCTTTAGCTCGTCGAAAGATAATTGACAATGATCACTCCAAGTGAAAGGTGTCCCTTTCCGAGTCAGATTCGTCAAAGGGCCCGCAATCTTTGAGAATCCCTAAATGAACATCGTGTAATAACCAGCCAATCCCAGAAAACTGCGCACCTCGATCGGTGTCGTGGGTTATCCCCACTCCCTCACCTCCGACACCTTACTCGGATTCACCGCAATACCCCGGTTTAACACCACGTGGCCAAGAAACTGTACCTCTCCCAGCCAAAATCCACACTTCCTGAATTTGGCATAGAGTTGGTGATCCCGTAGTGTCTGTAGAACCATACGCAGATACTTTGCGTGCTCCTCCTCGGTGTGCGAGTAAATTAGGATGTCATCAATAAACATGGTGACAAATTTATCAAGATACTCCCTGAAAACCCTATTCATGAGGTCCATGAACATTGTTGGTGCATTGGTGAGCCCGAATGGCATCACCCTGAACTCGTAAGATCCATACCGTGACACGAAAGTGGCCTTAGGAACATCCTCCTCTCGGATACGCAGTTGATGATACCCTGACCTCAAGTTGACCTTGGAGAAGTAAGACGCCCCTCTCAATTGGTCAAATAGATCATCAATCCTAGGTAACGGATACTTATTCCATATCGTCACCTTGTTCAGCTCCCTATAGTCCACGCATAATCGAAGTGAACCATCCCGCTTCTTTACAAACAACATCGGTGCACCCCACGACGATGTACTCCGCCGAATAAAACCCTAACCTAAAAGCTGCTGAATCTGCTCTCTTAACTCACGCATTTTAGAAGGGGCCATACGGTATGGGGTTCGAGCAATTGGCCTCATCCCCGGTACTAAATTGATGACAAACTCGATTTCCCTACTGGGTGGCAACCCTGGTATTTCCTGGAACACATCCTCAAAGTCCCTAACTACTGGGATTGATTCCAACGGAACCACCACCTCATGTAAGGTTTCCTCCTCGATGTAATACAAGTGTGTGTGTGACCCTCCCTCAGGTAACGGCATCGCTATCAAGAACATCTCCTATCCTGGAATGGAGAACACGATTTTCCTCTCGTAACAATCCACAGTCGCCCGATAACCTGCCAACCAATCCATACCCAGGATGACATCATACCCCTCCATATCTAACACTAAGAGGTTTGCTGCTAAACTAAGCCTCCCAATCAAAATGTCCACGCCCCGACAAATTGAGTGAATAAAAGCCCCATTGCCAACTGGTGACTCTACACACATCCGAAGACTACCCGCGGTCTCTAGTAACCCGACCCATTTAGCAAAATTATATTTAATGAATGAATGTGATTCTCCCGTGTCAAAAAGAATACTACCCTTATGACCATGAATGAGAAACATACCCTCAATTACTGGCGGCGCCTGCTGTGTTGGAGGATTGGGAACATCCCAAACATTATACACACGCTCGTAGTGCATTTTTCCCTGCTGTGGTGGGGAGGGTGGAGCTGGTGCTGCGGGCAGCATCTGCCCCTGTTGGGCACCCTGCTGATGACCTCAGCCCCTCTGCCCCTCTGCGAGCACTCTCTCTTGAAGTGTCCTGGTCGACCATAAACAAAACATCATTTCTGACCGTCCCCCTGTCATTGGCCCGGTTGGCCCTGATATGGCTGGCCCTGCTGGCCTTCCCTATTATTCCCTTGGCCCTGACGGCCCTGAGGAACCTGCTGCTGCTGATTCGGGCCCGACTGCCCCTGCCTGAACCCCTGTCCTCCCGATAGGAACCAACCAGGCCTAAATTTCTTAGTCTGATTCCCCTGCTGACTGTTAGTCTGCTGCTGAGTACCACTCGTGTCACCACCAGTAACTGCCTTGCCCTGCTGGCTCGGATCCCCTACTCTCTTGCTCCCCTTTGCATGGAAGTGATGATCCTGGCAATGTACAAGTGCGTCATTAACGACATCTGTATAAGTTACTAACGTCGGATTCCCAATCAAATGCTTCCTGATCCGCCAGGCTAGGCCATCCATAAATCTCGACTTCTTTCGCTCCTCATCGCTCACCTCATTTGGCACAAAGTTTGCCAAATGAGTGAACTCTTCCTCATAGTCTGCTACTGACCGGTCACCCTGCACTAACTCGCTAAACTTCTTTCTCATCTCAGCCTCTACTGCTGGTGGGAAGTACTTGCGATTAAATCGCACCCAGAATTTGGATATCGACATCAAATCCCGCTCCTCAATTGTGGTAACTGACTCCCACCACTGTAGGGCTGCCCCCGATAGACAAAAGGTAGTAAGAATATATTTCTTCATATCGGTACACTCCAGCATGCGCAGATGGCGCTGAATATTCTTTTTCTAGTCACAAGCCTCTACTACATCGGTGCTACCCCGAAACTCGGGTGGGTGACCCTTCTGAAAGGTCTCCCTAACTCGCTGGCAGGACGGTGGCCCCATTGGAGCCTAATCTACTGGTGCCACTGGAGGTGGTGCGTGGGGTTGTGGAAAATGATCTGCCATAGCCTGCATCGCTGTCTCGACTGCCTGAGCCACTATCACTGCCACCTGAGTAGGGGAGATCAACTGAGGTGCGGGTGGTGGTGGTGGTACCTGTGGCTCCTAATGAGCCTCCCTGAGCCCATCCCTGGCCTCTTCCCTCTCTGCTCTTTGCCTCTTCGGTGGCATCTGAAAATAGATCGAATTGTATAAGTACACAATTTATACAAAAACTAATAACAAAAATACGATATTACACAAGCGAAAAATGAATCAATAGTCCTAATAATAGGGCTCTATAACAATCAAACACTACGCTAAAATGTAGTAAGCCGAACAGATCCTAAGGACACTAGAACCTGATGCTCTGAGACCATCTGTGACACCCCGTCTAATTAACCCCGGGTGATCAGTACTAAATTAAATTAGAAGAGGTTTCTCAGTTGGTTCATTCATAGCATCACTGTCGCCTTTTAAATTACTAACCACCTAAGTGAGAAAATTATACTAGTGCCATTTTTTTTGTCTTTCATTAACTTAAATGAAATACTCACGCGGAAACAAAATAATATAACAATCACAATTATCTGAAGTCAATCAATCACAATTAAATAATTGACCGAATAAACCATCGGTACACAATCCAACAAAAGTAAAGACAAGTAATAAATCTCAACAAGTCTGACATAAGTACTGAATAAAACTGTGAGCGACATGCTCGAATAACTGATAAGAAGTCTTTGTACTAAGAGTGAAAAGAACGATGCGTCTATCCAACTCCCTCAACATCCACACATGTTGCAGCAACGGATCCCTGGAATGAGTCAAGCTTGGCGTCCATGTGGCTGGACCCCTAAAAGGTTTTTAAAAGTCTTTATAGCAAGGGTTAGTACTCAAAACATTTGGAAAAAAGATTTAGCAAATTATTAACTTGCAGTGATAAGTAAATATGCATGCTCTCAATATTTTAGTTAGTGTCACACTCCCTTGAGGGCATCCTCACCCCTCCTCTAATGTGCACTACTACCGCCTTAATTAATTTACCTAGTTATTTATCTCATGACTAGACAATTTATATAACCCCTTGCAACCACCCTACTCTAACCGAGTGTGCCATAATTATGATTTCTAAGTTATTATCAACATTAACTTAATTAATCATTTCCCTTTTTAAATTCATATAACTTTTCTCGCCTTTTATATGTAATACAATTCACGTCCTGTATTAATTTATCCGTATATAATTATTTACCTTACTATATATGTATAGTCATATTACAACATTCACAAACATGCTTAAATAATTATTAATAATATCATCCTCCCGAGTAATAACTCACCGGATGTGAATTCTCTAAAGTGCTATTCCACTAGGTATATTCACATAACCTAGCTACCCAAGTCAGAATTGCTCACTAACTTGGTTAAAACATATAATTGGAGGCGGTCATATTCCTTCCCTGAAAGTGAGATGCCCCTAACCCATATAACGGACGCTATGACCTGGGAATATACTCGCCCTACTCCTCAAGCTAGGGGATTCATCCACTATGCCCAACCTCCCCCTATAGCACTAGAGCATATAATAATAATATCTAGCCACTGATATTAATACACACACCATATATATATATACTATCGCACACCGTATATATATAAATAATTAGTTATCCCGTCTATACCGTGTACTAAGTCCGTAACACGAGCATATTCAAATTATTTTGAGTTTATGGTCGAACTCTAATTGTTAATTAATTTGCACATTAATTAATTATATTATTTTTGGCGTCATTCCAACCAATACATTCGGACTTACTCTCGTGGTCCGAAATAAAACAATATACTCGAGTCTAAATTTCCCGACTCTAAATTATTTAGCCTTCACTCTAAATAAAATTAACGTCTTTGTATTGCCCAACCAATATTCCCGGACTTACCCACTCAATCCGTATTTAATTATTTGGAAATATTATTCCCAAAATTTAACCATAAGGTGTCACCCATATATTTCCTCCAAACCCCAATTAATTTTAATCATGATGTGACACACAAAATCTCCTCCAAATCCTAATTAATTTTACTCATAATTAATTATCTTGAAAATTCTATATTTATTTCTCATTAAATAAGGCATGGAAGAATTTAACTAAAATTCCCTTTATATACAAAACTAGGCCAACTGTCAAAGTTTTCGGACCATCGATCGATCGATGGTTAACCCTCGATCGATCGATCGTTCTGGGCAGCATCTTCTTCCCCTTCTGTTTCAGCCATGGACGAAAAGCTCAAAACCCTAACTTCTTCTACAGTAAAAATCCAGCCTTCCCATCAACAATATACACTAAAAACCTTATGAAGGACCCCCATAAAGTCCACAAAAACTAATTAATTTACGTTCTCTATTGTTTTCACGAATTGGGGAAAAATTCGATTTTAGTCTTTGACCCATTTACACAGCAAATCATTATCTCAAATTCATTTCTAATTCCTCCGATTTACACATCCTACCAGATAGATATGATGATCTCAAATTATACATGAATTTCTACACAATTTAAAAATCAGAATAATGGTTTACAAAACCCCATGTTTATACCCTTTAAATCCCAAAACGAATTTCTTTGATTTCACACATCACATGAATATGAATTGAAATACACTTTAAATGCTACAACAAGTTAACCACTTGCCTTAGGGTTCATAGGTTTTGATTTTGGAGTTTTCAATGCCCCAGGTTGAAGATGAACTTCTTAGTTTTGGCTCTCCTTTGTCCCCCAAATTTGCCTTTAATTGCTCTTAGGGTTTCTTAACCCCTTAAGTATTTTCTAAAATCAATTCAGTTATTCCCCTATTTCTTATAATTGTTTAATTAGGATAAATCCCATTTTTTGCCTAATGGGCCAAGCCTAAGTGATCCAAATGCCTCCGTGTAGGCCCGGCTATGCCTAAAAATGTCTCGTAATCCGTTTACTACCCTCGGGTACACTTTTCCGACTATCTCATCCCATTCGAACTCAACCGTACACTCAGAGTTGGCATCCAAATTAATTTATAAAAATACTTATCTCACACCCAATTTAGTCTATACTGACTCCCGGCTGAGATAAGTACATACCCCGTCATAAATACCTGAAATGACGTACATAAATTATTACTATTCACTTAGTAATTAAATTTCCCTAAATATTAACCATTCACTCCCCGATTAATATTTAAATATATATTTCCATAATTAATTCATTTAAAATTACGACACTCAAGTAATTTTGAATTCCCAAATTAATTAAATAATATATGCACAAAAATACGGGGTGTTACACCTCATCGTTAATAGTTTCCCCGGATCTACGGATATCCCCTTTTCAGATACTATGTGCCCCAAAAACTAAACCTCCCTCATCCAAAACCCACATTTCTCATATTTTGCATACAACTGTTTCTCCCGCGGTGTCTGCAATACCTGACGCAAATGCTGGACATGCTCTTCCTTACTCTGGGAATAAATCAGGATTTCATCTACGAAGACAATGACAAACGGATCTAAGAACTCTCTGAATACCCTATTCATTAATTCCATGAACACAATTGGTGCGTTGGTTAGCCTAAATGGCATAACTCGGAGCTCCTAAGACCCATATCTCGTCAGGAAAATAGTCTTCATCATGTTCGTCTCCCTGATTCGTAATTGATGATACCCTGACCTCAAGTATATCTTCGAGAAGTAGGCATATCCTCTCAACTGGTCGAATAAGTCATCGATTCGGGGTAACGAATATTTATTTCGTATCGTGACTTTATTCAACTCTCGATAGTCAACACACAACTGTAATGAACCATCTCTATTTTTTACAAATAGCACGGGAGCACCCCAAGGTGAGGTACTCCTACGGATGAAACCCTGTCCCAACAGCTTCTCAATCTGATCTCTCAACTCCCTCATCTCCGTTGGAGCCTTACGATAAGGCACACGGGCTATCGGCTGAGTGCCTGGCATTAAATCTATCACAAAGCCTATCTCACTCCTAGGTGACAACCCTGGTATATCCTAGAATACGTCAGAAAACTCACAGACCACTAGAATTGAATCAAGCAGGATCACCACCTCCTTAGAGGTCTCCTCCTCTATGTAATACAAGTGAGTAGACGATCCGCCTTCCGAGTGAGGCATCATCACTAGGAATATCTCCTAACCCGGCATAGCAAATACAATACTACGACTATAGCAATCAATCATGGCTCTATACGCAACTTTCCAATCCATCCCAATAATATCATCATACTCTGAAACATCCAACACAAGCATATCGGCAGGTAAAATGAATCTCCTAATTTTTATACCCACACGCTGACAGATAAAATAGTACTATTTGTTGTATCTAATAATAGTACTATTTGTTGTATCTAATAAACCCAAAGCACGTGAAAATCTAGTGATAATAAATGAGTGTGAAGCCCTCGTGCCAGATAAAATACGCCCCATAGTCCCCTAGATAGAAAACATAACTATGGGTGGAGCCTCTGGGACTGTGGCCTGGTGGACGTTATAAACATGCCCATACTGTAGTTTCCCCTGCTGAACCAAAACTGTTAGAATAGAAAGCGAAGCTTCCATCTGTGGTGGTGTTGGGAGGGCGGTGGAAAATATAGGTATTGGGGATCCTAACGAGCACCCTGCTGCTACTGATGTTGTGGGGATCTACCCCTCTCAGGACACTCGTGGTGCTTGTGGCCAGTCTTACCATATATGTAACATTTACCAACAAAGTTTCCTCCTCTCTGTCCCTACTGACCTCGGTCCTGTTGGCTGTTACCGCCCCTTCATTGGCCCTGCTGGCCCTGTTGTGCACACTACTGGTCCCGCTGATTTTGTTGACCAAGATGGCCCTGGTGGCCCTGCCTAAAGCCTACTTATCCCTACCTGCAATCACCGGGTATGTGTCGCTTAGCAGGGTTCCCTGATGGGAACTCTGCTCACCCTTATCTGGTTATGCCCCACTGGCACTACTACCTCATGTCCTGCCAGCTGAATAGACTCCTATACTCGCTTGCTTCCCTTTAGGTGGAAGCGGTGATCCTGGTAGTGTAGTAAGGCAGTATTAAGAACATTGGTGTATGATCCCAATGAAATATTTCCCAAAAGGTGTTGATAAATCCTCCAAGTCAAGCCAACCATACACATTTGAATCCTCTTCTCTTTAGTAGGTACCTCATCTGGCACCAGGTTAGTCACTCTTGTAAACTCCTCCTCATATTCAGCAACGGTCTTCCCCTCCAGGGTGGGGTCCAATAATTTCTGACTCATTTCAGTCTGAATGGTGGAAGGGAAATATTTTCGACCAAATAGCACCCAGAAGTCCTGAATCGTCATCGTATCACACTCCTCTACAGTAGTAGTCAACTCCCACCACTTTAATGCTGCCCTTACTAGATCAAAAGTAGTTAGTATCCGCTTCAGCATCTCTGTGCACTCATGCATCCTCAAATGCCTCTGGATATCCTTCTTCTATTGGCTGGCTGCCATAATATCGGAACCCCCTGTGAACTTCGAAGGATGTGCCTTCTGTAAGGCATCCCTGACTCACTCCCAATCGGAAGGGAATGCGAGAGCTGTGTAAAATGTATGACTATGTGATAATTGATTAAATTCCCAAGTTTCCAATTAAACTTTATTTAATTAGAGTCTATTTTTAAACCAAATTAATTCAGCCCCTAAACATGCGACTATGTGTGTGCGTGTGTCAACCCATAAATAAATAAAGCATGCGACACAAATTTCAGGAAAATCCCCGCAGGACAAAACCATTAATTTCTAGAACTTTGACAAGTTTACAAGACCATTTACTTACATACCATCTTGTTTTCACCCACAAGAGTAACGCACGGTGTCTTCGTCAAACCTTTAAAGCAACGGCTAGAAATCAGTAGTGGTTCACACGCAGCTATACCACAAGGACGCGCAGTCCAGACACGCAGTCTAAAGTCTTCACAAGGATCCCCTCCACAATAGCACGCATCTCTCCAGTTGTAAAGTTCTCCTCACAGAGAATGATCAATAGCAAAGTGTGTTCTTGAACACCAAAACAATTCACCAAAGCATACAGGATTTTTGTGAATTGAAAACAAAAAGGGATTAGACCCTAAAAGAAGAAGTCAAAAGAATTCTACAGTTTCACAGTTTTCTATCTTTCAAAATGTTGGGACTTCTTAATGAAAATGAAACCATTTAATGAGTATTTATAGAAAAATGCATCGCCTCAGTCGCTCGAACGAAAATGGGATATCGCTCGAACGACGTACACGTGTCGTTTGAACGACATCGCGCGATATCACCATGTCGCTCGAACGAGATGAGATCTCGCTTGAACGACCTGGGCGTCAAAATCGAGGTACGCTACAGGAGTTAGAAAAATTACTCATTCTCAAATTTGACAAAAAAAGTCCGCTCCAACACTTATAAAATATTTTGAAAAAATATCCCAAAGCTCTAAGTGCAAAGTTAAGGTATTTAAAACATAACCTTACCAAAGTAAACTTTGCGGAGTCTTTTTAATGAAGAACCTTGATATATTCGGATTCGTCTTGATGTAGATTTCTCTAGAACTTCTTCGACGGTTGTAACAGTATACGATATAATTAATTGATAACGGACTTATAAAATAATGTCCTTACAAATCTCCCCCTATGTCTATGCCGGAACATACATAAAAACATCTGAATTATCAAATATCAAAATGCTTATACAAATCTACCCTCCCATGAATAAATTTGCAAGATCTCAAACTGTTCTTCAAAAATCTTCATCAAATCTCAAAGCTTTTCTCATCAGGGTGTGCAACATAATGATCTTCAATCTTTGTACCTACACACATGAGATAAAGCAAAAACCTTCGTGACGCATCGAGTTCGAAATGATATAAGAATAAATCATTAATAAATCAAATCTCCCCCATAATGTAAAAACACCCCCATGATAATTCTTTCTCCCCCTTTTTATGATGTCCCCAAATAGACAGATAAGAAGAAACAATCAAAACATGGAGTGTCATGATAAAATGCATAGAAAACATGAATCAAACTACGCACATGCAAAGGTATATCTCAAAAACATTCACAAACTATTTTTGATTTTTCAATTTTTTCGTACAAAAATAAGATACCAAAAATCACACAGCATGGATTTATACTAAAGCAACCAAGTCATGGAAATGTAATTAATGGGTGTGAACACATTCGATAGGTAAATCAACTCAATCAATCATATGTGCACAATGAATACGTGTACCCCTAATGAATGAACATCAAAAGTACCCTTAGGTGTAAAAATTGTTGAATTTAGATGACATTGTCTTATGCAAATCAACCAATCAAAATCAACGTGATTTTCGGACCAATAACGTCCAAAACTATTTAATGATTTTTAAGACTTTCAAGGACGTGAAACCTCGTTTTAATTCTCCATCCAAACTCCCTCATGCATATTTTCTTCTAGAGGTAATCTAAATTCTCAAACATTGGAGAATTGGTGCAAAAACCTAATGGCCCCTTCTTGGCATGAATTCCTTTTTATTGCCTTTAAATTTTTTCGGTCTCTTTTAAACCTCTTTGGACCCCGGATAATAAAATTCCTCAATTTTTTAGGTCCGATATAACGGTGGCTTAGTATTCGCAAAAGCCAAATGAACCTTTCACAACCCTTTCCCGTTTTCAAACAAAGCACACAAACTCACAAACGGCTCTTACATGCACAACTTTCTTATCAAGTGTTATCGCACTTGGTTCGTTTTAAGGACATGATTGAAGTGAAAACACCCAACCAACATGTGATAAGACAAACACAATAATCAAACAAATCCGTGCATGTGTGCAACAAAGGAAATCATAAGTCAACCATGTAGGAAGTAACAACTAATTACATCTTAATGACTCCAAACATTATAAAGCACATGGATGAATTGACCTATTATCTCAAAACACTATCAAATAGTCACATGAAAAGGAATGATGTTGTGACTCGATCATCCTAAGTGTTCATCCATTAAAGGTGCAAACAAAATACAAAAAATCTTGTTGGATTTTCTCACAAATTTTATCAAAATAAAATCTTTTTGTATTTTACAAAAAATTTCAAAAGCAAAAATTTATACAAAAAGTACATGTCACAACGCTAGTAAACATATATATCATGAAAAAAAACTAGCGTATGACAAACATGCGAACACAATCATCTATATGATATGGTAAGAGAAGAATCATGTGCAAGCAAACGAGAATCAACTTGTCTAAAATCTAGTGCCTCTAAAAGAGATTTCCTAACCCAAATATATGTGAAACATCGTGTGGGGAATTTAGGAACCAAGGGAACACTAGATATAAACTTCCTAGGACTTTTTCCAAGATCAAAATAAAAACGCCTAAGGTGACCTTTCCTACCATAATATGAACATGCGTAAACGGGAGGAATGTTACCTAAAGTGTGATCTTTTGTAACGTCCTTGGGATTAATTGACCCTCTAAAACTAATAATGGTTTTGGCTTTTGCACTACAAGAATGAGAACAAGATGAGTCATTACCATCACTATCAAACCTACTTGAATCATTTAAATCATTTTTCAACTTCAGAATATTTGATTCAAGCAACAAATTAGACTCTTCCAAAGACAGGGATTTCTTTTTCAAATTTTCAACAATTTGTAAAAGGGTATCTCGCTCCCCCTCAATTAAAGCAAACTTTTCCATAAGAGTCTCTTCACGTTCCACAAACTCATTGATTAAAATACTTTTTTCTCTTTGGCGCAAACACAACCACTAGAATTTATAAAGTCCTCCAATTATTTTTCTAAAAATAGGACTCTATCGTCACTCTCCTTTTTGGACAATTTTAAATCATTAAAGTCTCGGTCCAAAGAAATAAGTTTCTCACGATAAAAATCTCTTTGATTTTTAACCGTTTGTAAAAGATCCATCGCGGATTTAAAACGATAATTTTCTTTTTCCAAAAAATAAATTCTTTTAGTAAACGTCAAATTCAAACGATTTATATCATCAACACTCTGACTCGTGGCATCAAAGGGGGGCATCCGATTACATAAGTGCTCCATCGGAAAATTACGATTTTTGACAAAACAGATTTTTCAAAAAAATCAATATCACACAGATTATGCGAAAAATAGGAATACGCGAGAAATTAGTGCAACCTGCTCTAATACCAATTTGTAAAAACGTATGACTCTGTGATGATTGATTAAATTCGCAAGTTTCCAATTAAATCTTATTTAATTAGAGTCTATTTTTAAACCAAATTAATTCAGCCCCTAAACATGCAACTACGTGTGTGCGTGTGTCAACCCATAAATAAATAAAGCATGCAACACAAATTTTGGGAAGAATCCCCGCAGGGCAAAACCTTTAATTTCTAGAACTTTGACAAGTTTACAAGACCATTGACTTACATACCATCTTTCTTTCACCCACAAGAGTAACGCACGGTGTCTTCGTCAAACCTTCAAAGTAACGGCTAGAAATCAGTAGTGGTTCACACGCAGCTACACCACAAGGACGCATAGTCTAAAGTCTTTACAAGGACTCCCTCCACAATAGCACGCAGCTCTCCGGTTATAGAGTCTCCTCACAAAGAATGATCAACAGCAAAGTGTTCATGAACACCAAAACAATTCACCAAAGCATATGGGATTTTTGTGAATTGAAAACAAAAAGGGATTAAACCCTAAAAGAAGAAGTCAAAAGGATTCTGTAGTTTTGCAGTTTTTTGTCTTTCAAAACGTTGGGACTTCTTAATGAAAACAAAACCATTTAATGAGTATTTATAGAAAAAAGTGCCGCCTCAGTCGCTCGAACGAAAATCGAATCTCGCTCGAACGACGTACACGTGTCATTTGAACGACATCGCGCGACATCACCATGTCTCTCAAACGAGATGAGATCTCGCTTGAACGACCTGGGCATCAAAATAGAGGTACGCTACAGGACTTAGAAAAATTACTCATTCTCAAATTTTGATGAAAAAAGTCCGCTCCAACACTTAGAAAATATTTTGAAAAAATATCCCAAAGCTCTAAGTGCAAAGTTAAGGTATTTAAAACATAACATTACCAAAGTAAACTTTGTGGAGTCTTTTTGATGAAGAACCTTGATATATTCAGATCCGTCTTGATGTAGATTTCTCTTGAACTTCTTCGACGGTTGTAACGGTATACGACATAATTAATTGATAACGAACTTATAAAATAATGTCCTTATAAGCTGGTGCTGATGCCACCGCCTGTGCCTGGGGTGGTGCCTGTTGTACGACTGCTAAAGCTTCATTTACCGCTTATGCCACTATAGCGGCAACCTCCGCAACATTCATAGTACCTAGGGCCGGAGCTAGCTGAAGCTCAGTCTCTACACCTCTACGAGCTCTCTGTGCAAGTCTGGGAGGCATATGAAATGAGCGAAAAGTTTTATAAGTCCACAATTATTATCTCAAAATAGTTGAAGGCGTAAAATGCGCAATTAATGAATACAACAGTCCTAAATGTAGGACTCTATATCAAAGAAATGCTACACTGAAACGTACAAAGTCGCACAGATCCTAAAGACTCTAGAACCTGATGCTCCCATACCACCTGTGACACCCCGCCTAATTAAATACAGGGTGATCAGTCCTTTATTAAATTTAAAATAGAATATCTAGTTGGTTCGGTCTTAGCATCACTGTCGAACAACATTTATTAATTTCTAACCACCTAGTAGTTAAAAAGTTTGGTGTCAAATTTTATCTTTTAAATAAACATACAACTAAAGAATTAATAAACTAATTATTCACCATCCGATAAATAATCTTATAGCAAGAAAATGTCATAAAGAAACAACTGCGTCTGGAATAAACATTTCTAGTCTAAATCCCAAATATAATAGTCTGAAATGAAATAAATCCGAACAACTGGAACATAAATAAATGTGTGCAGTCACTATCTCTAGATACATCTCAATAATGATAGGCAACATGCCCGACTGAAGTAAATAACTCGAAAAGGATCAAGGATAGGTGTGTAGGCATCTATTACCGAGGTCCTGTAACTTCCACAACAGCTACAGCTTGTCAACTGATAAGAAATCCTATGCTTGGCATCCCTGTGGCTCGAAACCTAAAAGGTTTTTACAAACACAAAATAGATTTGGGAGAAAACGAGTCAGAGCCCGAGTGGAAAATATTTTAAAATCAGTAACAGTTTAAAATGCATTAAACAGTAAATATTATCTAAATGTTAGCTCCACATGCCCTCACTTGATATTTTCACCTCTCAACTAAATGTTCATGCCTAACGTATGCTCCTAACCCATCCTAATTACGCTATCTCACTTATCTAGTTTAAATCAAGTCTCTTATTATGATGCCCTAGTCATTGTGTCCACCCGTATTACACGCATAATACAATCTTGCATTTTCAATATTAAGTAAATCAAATTTAAGTATCTCATTACTCATTTAAGTTTCCATATTCTTGATTATTATAAGATGGCATAATCTTACTCATCTACTAAGCAACACAGTAGAATAATCACAAGTGTAAATATATAAATCACTATCATATATATCTACTAATACGGCACCCCAAAAGGCTAAACATGCGGTGCGCACATACTCTGCTATCAAATCTCGGCACATCACGTACGTATGGATTACAAGTTCTGAATCACTCTGAAACCGTATCAATACAAATCACACATATTGGAGGTGAACATAGTTCCCAGCCATGTGGGATACGCACATACCTACACATCCATATAATCGTAAACTTATCAACTCACCGATAAGTCTTTCCCAGACCTATGTTCTGAGGCACCAATCTAAAATCTCCCCGAAGGCTCATCAAGATAAGATTGTCCCCTTTCTAAGACCTCCCGTGATAGCAAGTATTGTAGGTATGTTATACACATAGTTTATCAATCATACATTAGGTATTCACACAACCTTAGTAGATAAATCTTTGTCTTTAATATAGGTGTACGCACATCCTATAGCATATGTTTTATACGTAGTATATCTATCTCACGAATATCCTATGTGTTAATGAAATACAATACTGCTTTCTTCGTACACTCTTGGGTAATTCTCCCCACTCAAAGTGTCTCCTTTATTTCCTAACATAATATCAATAAGTAACTCGCTTATCCTACAGGTCTAAGTCATCTTATCCCTTGGATTTATAGGATTTGAATTAGTCTCTGATTTAGATATTTCTCTCGAATGAACCTAATTTAGTTTAGCCCTTAATCCGTTATCTTGGAACTAAGCCCAAATTACCATCTAGGTCTACTGGTATTCCCAAATACTCTTCAATATATTTAAAATTAAAGTCCACAATTAAATCCTGAACATCTCCCAAAATTTTAAACAAAAAAGGAAAGAAAAATAGTTTCGAGCAACAGAATTGATTCGGCCTGGTCCTAATTGATTCGCTCGTACAGGTATGGAAAATTTGCATATGTGTTTATTACGGGTTCCACCCATTTTCAGCCTCAAATCCTCAATTTAATCATCCCAAACTCCCAATCATTCATACTAAATGTTGTACTAACATAATTACTCAAGTTCTAACGTATAAGAATCATAAAATCATCATGGGGCATCGATTTCTTGGATTAATTCATGAATATTTCTTAAGAACCCTAGTTCCACAAATTGTATTCAAGAACACCATAATTCTCATATTTAATCCGTGATTTCTAACATTTAGGTTATAATTTCATTTTTCCAATGATTCCATAAATTCATCTACATGCAAAACCTACCCATAATCATGATTCAATTCTACAAATTTATGAAATATCAGTTATTCATGGATATTTCTTTCAATCTAAACTACCATGTATAATATATGCACTGAATCTTTGCAAGATAAATCTCTTACTTTTAATGGAAGTTCTGATCCATTGAAGAATATGGTATGGGGGTGATGCCCTCTTTCCGATCTACGTAACGGTGGTCTCGGTGGTGCAGTTAGTGTAGGAAAGGTGGTTATAGCCTTGGGGGTGGTTCTCCTTCCTCCTCTAATGGGTTCTGTGAATATGGCAACTGCTAACCCTTGAAGACACAACTCCTCATCCTATATTACTCTCTTAAATTCATGGGTTTAATTCCCTAAAAAATTCAAATGACTAAATTACCCCTCTGGGGTGCTCTACTCGCGATAATTTTTTTTTATAAATTCATAGCATATATTACTTTCTTCACTTAGTAATATTCAATATGATTCGAATCAATAAATACTAACCCTCGTCTCTTTAGTTAATATTCATTTAAATTCGGACTAATTTTAAGTAAATTTCTCATATTTAATTCAATAAATCCCACAATAAAAATTAATAAAATTTCGGGGTATTACACCTATCAATATCATCTCTAAGATTTCCACAATGGGAAAAACCTGGTCAGCTCAGGTACCCTCTGGTTGGTCATCCTACAGACCAGATCCGGGAAGTTGGACCATCAGTCGAGTGGGATATTCAACGCTCACCATGTACATACACGTGAAAGAAGTTCGATTGCATCTTATTGTTTAAAGGTCTAAATGCTTGAAACTATAAAAGCATTCCACCTCTTGAGTTTCCACTTATTATAAAGACGCCATTTCCCCCAGCTGATGGGGACAGGTATAAACATTCCAGCTATATTCTAAACCCTTAGATTGTAACCCGAAGATTGGAACTAAACCCAAAATACTATTGCCCTATGGATGTAGGCTCCACTCCTGAGCTGAACCACATAAAAATATCTGGTGTCTTTCTTTATATTTTCATTTTCTCTTTTATCTATGATAATAAATTTTGTAACTAAAGTCTAAGATAAATACTTTAATTTTAAACATCAACAAATCGACGATGTCTGTGGGAACGACAAGTCATTGTTATTTATTACCCGTTTCCTTCATAAACCATTTTTCATACCCTTGAAGTATAACAGACATCCCTGAAAGTAGTCTTCTTAGAGTTCATTATTTCAATCCTTTCTCTCCTCCTGGTATGGGACACTTATAGGGAATTCTACTCAACATTATCAAAGGAAAGGAAAAAATGCAGGAAATCATGAGGTAACTTACTCAACTGCTTCATGCTAGATCCACTGCTACCCCATGCTATAGGAGGGAAATTTTGTCTCCACCTCCAGGAGATGATAGAAGCAAGTCCAGATATTCCAGATCTTCATAAGACCAAACCTACCATTTGGGTGTAACCTCTTCAGTCATATCTACTGACTACTATAATGGTCGATCTCTCACACCAAAACGGTTAAGCGCCCTGAAAAGGTTAAACAAAGCCTTTACTTTCGATCGTTTGGGTCCCTAAGCAAATAAAGGTTAGCATGGGGAACCTTTTGGGTCGTGAGCTCACCAATAAGGGTCTACTAGATCTAGGTCTAGTATAAGAGGTTTCGTGCATTCTGAGTAGACTTATTCAGAGGAGAACTGAACACAAATTCATGGTAGAGCTGCCTCAGTCAAAACTAATCCGAAATATCATCCTTAGAAAGGATCAATAAAATAATTGGAAGATCACTTAGGAGAAATAACCAAGTCTAAAAATCCTTTACAAAGGAACTTTGTGAAAGGATATCCTTTTGTTCTATCCATTGTGGATTTCCTCACACCATCCAAATTCAAGCCACATGCAATCACTCTGATATATGACAGTAAAACTGACCATGCCGTTCATATTGAACAATGCCAAATTGCAGCTAAAATTTTACTTAATTCAAAATGAGATGCATTATCGAGCATTCTCAAGTACGATCACTGACTTTGTGCATATTTGGTATAATAATCTACCCCAAGGATAAATCCCTAGCTTCCAGTAGCTCGTTGAGCTATTCATCGACAACTCTTGCTTCGAGGATAAACCCAGCAAAAAGGTATCCCACTTAAAAAGTGTCCGTCAGCGACCAGGGGAAATAACACTCGAGTTGATTAGGCATAAATTCTGCCCAATTTATCCCTTTAATTTAGTTACTTTTAGCACCTCGAACAACTTAATCGATTTGATTTTATCTCATAATCCTGCTACTGACTTGTTCTAACGAGTACACCGAGTTTCTGAAATTTTTACTAATTTTACAGGTATTCAATGTCAATAAAGAAAGAAAGAAACCGAAAGGATCGAAAAAGAAAAGAAAGAAAAGTCAAACGGGCAAAGTCATAATTTTTACCCAGAATTCGGATGTGGCATCTAAAGAAAAGTTGAAGATATCAAGTTCACGAGCACATAGGAAGAAATAGCACCTCAATCGGAATCCCGGTGTGAACATTATGAGCAGTCAAAGGAAATTCGTACCGATCCAAAATCCCAATTTCCAGAGAACCCAGGACCGAAGACGGATCAAAGCTAAAGGAAAATAAAAGAACCGATCCATACTAAATCGATCCGGCCAAATAATAAATGAACCGATTCGGATTCCAGCCAGACCGAACCGAAAGAAGACCGGACTGGTCCGATTATCGAATTTTCATTTTCTACTCTTCCTCTAATGAAGAGTCCTAGTTCAAATAAAACTCTTGGAGACTTGTAGGGTATTTAAACCCGATTTAGTATCATTTTAAACAACGAAGAATTTATCTAATTTTCCATTCTTTTCAGTAAAACCCTAGTTTGAAGATATATTATAATTTTAATTCTAAGATTGAAGATTGTTCAGATTTATGTGATTACAAATACTTTTAGATGATGATTTCAGTGCTTTGGTAAGATTATTGATTAGTTTCTTCTATCTAATATTCTTTCTACATCATTCCATAATTCTCCCTTAGTTTAATCATGATTTCCTGCAATTCAAAAATAGTTTTCATTAGTTTCAGCATGTTAGGCTAGATCTTCTAAGGTCGGGATACATGAACTCAACCTGATGTGGTAGTTGCATGTGTATAAAATTAGTCCTCTAAATTTAATGATTTGATTACGACCGTATTGCGTAGAAACACGACAATTGTATATCTTTGGATCTCATTTGCTTCAGGGTAACCGGGATGCTTTATAATGCAATTCGAGTGTAACTATCGAAATACCGATTTACCCGGCCTCTGATTAAGTATGGTGCGGGCTTGAACCTCATATACGTAATGCTTGGGAGTACTAAATCCTGGGTCTAATTAATCATTTATATTTAAGATTAGTTTTATACTAGCAATACACTAGGCTTGATGGATTGTATTCCCGTCATGTTTCTTTCATCATATAGTTCAAATCTCAGCTCAATCACTTTCAGTAATTTAGATAATTTAGAATAGTTGCATCCCATTCATATTTCAGTGCATTAAATAAATATTTTCAAAAATTGCATTTAGTTGTAGTCAATCTCCAAAACCAATCATCTTTTCCTTTTTCTCTAAAGTCAGAGTTAGGATTCATTCATCTGTCTAACGTCGTCATAATTCCATTGTCCTATTTCCCTGTGGAAACGATCGCGACTTACCGAGTTTATTACTAATGTGACAGGCTTGCACTTGAGCCTAAAGGGTACGCACTTATGAGACACATTCTTAGTCGCGTCACGAGTATATAACTTATTTTAATAATGAAAAGCGGGAAGTGGTGGATTGCAAAGAGAAGATTGGTGTTACTGATTTAATGAGAGGATTGATCCATAAAAAGTTATACTATGCGTTGGCCAAAGACCTCTTAAAACCATGAATGAGTTGATGGCTAAATGTGGTAAAATCATGAATGCCGAGGAGAATACAGCTGCTAGGAAAACTCTAGGTGCTAAGGCCGACAATCATAAGGCTTCTAAAAAGAAGGAGAAAAAAGATAAGAAGGTCGAGAAACCTAAGAAGTATGAGGAATACACTCCTCTCACTGTTGGTGTGCATCACATCTTGGAGGAAATCAAAGGAAGGAGAGACCTCAAGTGACCCTAAAAGATGAAGTCCCCTTAGACAAGTCCAAGCATTGTGAGTTTCATAAGGACATTGCTTTAAAAAATAAGATTGAGAATCTACTCCGGCGTGGTAAGTTGTCCAAGTTCATTGGCAGTCAGAAGAATGGGACTCCAAGAGGCTATCAGAATCTCCTTGCAAAAGAAGATATGACAAGAAAAGAGGTTGAAATAATGATTCAAAAGATGGCCTTGACCTACCAAAGAAATCTCAGGAGGCTAAAATTGAGGGGAAAATGATACTTTATGGAAGTAATTTTATTGCATGAGGAAATACTAGTAGTGGAGATGAGATAGCTGAAAGAAAAACTTATTTGAACAAAGCCAAAGCATGTTTCTATATTCAGCAGACTAACTTATCAGATGATAATGATGATGATGGTCAGCCAAGGAAAGTAAACAAAGATAAATTGGTGATCGGTTTCTCCAAGAATGACCTGTCAGGAGTGCTTTATCCCCATGATAATACTTTAGTCGTCACGATGAGAGTGCATGGGAAAGGATAGCTAGAATCCTAATTGACAATGGTTGTTCAGCCGACATCATGTTTTATAATTACTTCCATGGATTGGAATTACATGACAGCAAATTAGAACCTTATCATAGGCCTCTAATAGGCTTCTCGGGTGAAAAAGTATATCCATATGGGACTGTCAAGTTAGAATTTTTTATCAAAACATAGCCAGCTAGTAAGACTGAAAGGATCCGTTTCTTGATCTTTGAAAAGGACGTTTGATTAGCCTAAGATATGATCCTTTGCATGGTTGGCATGAAAAAGTTTAAAGCAGTACCGTCTACGGTCCACCAGTGTCTAAAGTTCCCCACTTATTATGGGGTCAATGTTGCTATAAGAAATCAAATTGAGTCTAGGGAATTATATTATACTTCAGTTGACGAAAAAAAGTAAAGAAACTTACTGTCACCTACCAAATTAAAAATTTAGATCCCTGTGAGAAGGATAATTTTATTAAAGGACGAGTTATGGAGGCCACATAAATAATTTTCTTGGATAACGAAACACCAAAAAGAACCACACAGATTGGCTCAACTCTGGAGCCAACCCTTAAACAAGAATTGATCAATTTTCTTAAAGAGTAGAAGAGCGTGTTCACATGGATCCATGAAGATATGACAGGAATTGATCCAAAATTGATATACCATGAGTTGAATATCACCAAAGATGCCAAGAAAATCAAGCAAAAGCGATGAGTATCGAGTGTTGAGAAGAACATGACTATTCAAAAAGAGGTGGACAAGCTATAGAAGGAAAATTTCATTGAAGATGTCAAATACCCGGACTGGTTAGCCAAGGTAGTGATGGTGAAGAAGAACAATAAAAAATGGCACAAGTGTGTTAACCTCACGAATCTCAATAAAGTTTATCCAAAGGATCATTTCTCTTTGCCCATAACTGATCAACTAGTCAATGATACAACAGGACATGAGTTACTCAACTTCATGGATGCTTATATAGGATACAATCAAATTAAATTGAAGCCAGTGGATAAGAAAAATGCATCATTTATCACCATCTAAGGTACTTATTGCTACAACGTTATGCCATTTGGGCTTAAAAATATTGAAACAACATACAAAAAGCTAGTAAAAAGGTCTTTTAGTAGTAGATTGGCAAGAATATGGAAGTTTATGTGGATGATATGCTAATAAAAGAAAAATAGCTACCAACCACACCAAAGACTTAGGCCATACATTAAACTAGCTAAAGAAGCATCAAATGAAACTAAACCCAACCAAATGTGTGTTCGGCATATAGGAAGGAATGTTCTTGGGATTCATCATAAATTAAAGAGGAATTGAAGCCAATCCAGACAAAATCAAGGCATTGGTCGAAATGCAATCTCCCTCGCGCAAGAAAGATGTACAGAAGTTAACAAAAAGAGTAGTTTCACTCAACTGATTTATCTCCAAAGCAACTGATAAATTCTTACTGTTTTTCAAGGTTCTTAGGAAAACTTTCGAATGGAATGAAGAATATAAAAATGATTTTTAGGAGTTGAAAAAATGTTTAGGATCTCCACCACTGCTCTCCTGACCAATCATGGAAGAAAAACTATACCTATACCTTATTGTATCTGAGTCATCTATCAGCTCCTCCCTTATCCGATTAGAAAATGGAATTCTAAAACCAGTTTACTACACTAACAAGTCTTTTAGGGGGCAGAGATTAAATATCCTCACCTGGAAAAATTGGCTTTAACACTTATTAAAGCATCGAGAACAATGAAGCCCTACTTTCAAGCACATACCATTGTGGTCTACGCATATTTACTATTGCGCCAAGCTATCCATAAAATAGAAAAATTAGTGAGATTGATGGCTTGGGCAGTGGAATTACGTGAATATGATATACTCCATGAACCCAGACCAACATTGAAAAGGAAGGCTATAGTAGATTTTATAGCAGAATTTACCTAGAAGAAATAACAACTGATTACGAGCCCATTAAGAGGTGATAGATTGAGCAAACTTTCTTGGAAGAAAACTCATAGCCAAACCGAGCGGAACAAACTTCTCCGAAAGATAGTTCTAAATTGGGCAAACCGAAATCATCTACTACCCAAGATGTCGCCAAAAAGTATGAAGAGAAGAGAAAAAAGTTATTCACTGAAGGATTTCTGAGTGATTAGGGCTTTGACGAAGAAATTCTTATCTAAAAGTTGTACATTAATGGGTCTTCATGTGCCTCTGGAAGTGGATTAGAATAATTTTTAAAAAAACTGATGATATAGATGTGGTGTATGCTCTTCGTTTTTAATTCTAAGCTTCAACAATGAGGCAGATTATGAAGCATTGATCACTGGGTTGGAACTTGCTTTGTTATTAGGCACTGATCAAATAGTCGCTCATAATTACTCTCATTTAATCGTCAATCAAGTATTAGGGGTATATAGAGTTAGAGAAGAACTGATAACAAAGTACCTGGACAAAACTCAAAGAATCGGTAATAAGTTTTCGGCAATCGGAATGGTTAAAACTCCAAATATAGAGAATGCGCGAGCAGATGCACTTACTTGGATAGCCTCAGCATCCAAGACAAAATTAAATAGGAACATTTCGGTGGAAATAGGAGCATTGATGAAGATTGTAAAAGGCGAAAGTTGGATCCCCGGTGATTAATTTATCACAATTAAAATATATAATTTCCTTTTTAAACAAATAAATGCGGAAGCGTTGAATACAAGTGATGGTTCCACAAAACAACAAGGCCGGGTTTTAATATCTTAAGAAACAAATTAAAACAACATAATTCAAGTCCTAGAATTTGCCTAAGTCATCATTAACAATTATTCAAAGTTAGGCGAAACCATATTAATGCAAGTGACTTGAATAAACCAAATTTAATCCAATATTAAATTAAAGTCTCAATTTAAATTAGTGTGAATGTAAAACCAAATTTTATCTTGAAATTATCCTAAGCATGCGTTCTAAATTATTGTGCAAGATAAAATAAACAAGGTAACACTACACCGCGATATACGAGGAAAAACCCACTAACGGGAAAAAACCTCGGGACGGCCCTAGCCTCAAATCCACTAAAAACGGTATTACAAAATACAAGACAAAAGACTTACTTCCTAAACTCGAACCCTCTCAAGCCGTGATGCTCCTTCTTGTATCAACCTCCAATTAGCGGATAACCAACGGAGCTCCACCGTGGTCTCGGAATACACCGATAGGACTTTAAACGGTCACCGTCACTCGAACATGGAGCCTTTCTCCAAACGGGTAGAATCTCAACAAAGGTCTTATTTGTGATGGGGTGTAGAAGCAAACCCGAAATGTCTCTTGAATTCGGTAGAGAAAACGTGCCAAAAACTCCAAGTAAGGATATGTATATATAGAACTTGGAATAAACAACAATGGGTGTAAACTAGAGTGTGTATGAATTTTCCATTAAAATTTAACACTCAAAACTTGAACATTTTCCCTAAATAAATTTGCTCTCAAACTCTCTCTAAGAGATGGATATGGAATGGAAAAGTTGTCTTGGAAAATGTGTTTCCCGCACATAATATTGCATGAAAAATGTTGGTTGAAAACCAAGTGGAGGAGTGAGGAAAAACTGCAAAAAACTGCCAAATAACTGTTCCCGCTGGAAGTTCGTTCGAACGAACGTGATTCTCGTTCGAACGAGACTTCTAACGAGTGACCAGCCTGGGCTCGTTAGAGGTTCGTTAGATACCTCGTTAGAACGAACCTTCGTTCGAACGACATATCGAACGACTGTCCAGTTAGGGTCGTTGGCAAAACTCGTTCGAACGAACCTGGTTCGAACGACAAAACTCGTTCGAACGAAATCTGGTTCGAACGAAAAAAACTCGTTCGAACGACATTTCAAACGAACAAACAGAAAGATTGAAAAATTCGATTTTGGCCCAGAAACTTTTATAAACTTTTATATACTTATTTTTAAGTTTCTAATTGATTCTTTCTGAAAAATAAAATGCAGTTTTAATTCACCTAACACCCAATAAAAATTGTTCCAAGCTCCTATATACATATAAATACATTCATACCTTGGGAGCATGGAACCTAAGTTGATGACGTACAAACGAGGCACATAAACTACGGCATGTTGATGATGCTTTATACTCTTTGCCGCTACGTCTTCAACAAACACTTCATAGGTCTTGAATATTACAATTAAATAAAATCCTATGAATAAATATTTTTGTCTGGAATTGAGCCAAAACTATAAGAGGACTCAATTGGAAATTTGTGTCCTTACAAATCTCCCCCTTTGGCTATTCCGGGACAAAAACCAAACAAAAATCCTAAAGGGCCGTCAAGCTCTACTAGACTCAAAACATAACCCGCCCAATCTTGACTCAACCCAAGGATTAAACTCTTTGCCATAGAAAGATGCCGCTATAGAATAATTCCTGCACACTTAAGCAAACTCATCAAATGCATAGGGAATATCAAAATATTAAATGCAATTTTTAATTAATTACTCCCCCTAAATTAATTCTCCCTTTAAACACATGACCTACTTAGAAAGACGTCTCCCCCTAAGATAAATCTCCCCCAAACGAAGATATGATAATAATAGGATTAGATACCATTTCTCCCCCTATCATCATTCTCCCCCTTTTTGTTCGGGAATAGGCAAAGGATAAAGAACTAATAAACAGCAAGTGAAAGCTTAAAGTGATAAGACATGAAAGCATATGGGCAATTAAAAACAAGGCAAAGACAAACAAATATCATATATATATATACTAGAAATATATCAATGAACCACTTGCATATATATATATAGATATAAACACACACATGACACAAAATACAATAAGTTTGCACACTCGTATGGCAAAAATGTGTCATATGGAAACGGAAGTGTAGGGGTGTGAACAAGCAACAATTAAATTTAGACCCAAACACTTAAGAAACGTTCACGGAGTTCTCATTTGATTGCAAACTTCATCACAGTTAAATATAACCTCATGTGACAATATAAAGATTGAACTCAATGAGCAAACATACACAATGCATACAAGCCTAGCATGATGATGATTCTACAAACCAAATAGAGTCATGACATTAAAGACAACTAGGATAAACGGACATTGTGCAAACCGTTGATATACCATCCAATTCTCCCTCAATAAGCATATATATTCTTTTGTTTTTGAATGAATATATCAAACAAACATAGGCCTTGGCAATTGCTTTCTTTGAATGCCAAATATTCTGTTTTTAGGCCTTTGGATCACGTATTTCTTTTAGATCCAATCAACGGTGGCTTACAATCGCAAAGGATTTAATTCATCCTTTCGGAGCCCTTCCCCGTGCATATATTAATTTATCATGTTTTCATTTTTCTCACAAATCTCACATGCAACGGATTTTGACATGCACTAGTCCTCCTAGGTCATAGATATGTAGATGACTAGATTGATAGGAGAACATCTCAAAAAGCTCAAATATAACATGTGACATTAAGATTTCAAAAGAGCTCGTGCATGTGTGAATAGAGGCATATAGAAATAGAATCCATTTAAACAATACAAAATCCAACTACTCCATATAAAACATGGTAAAGAACATTTTAAGGATTGAAAATCTAAACCAAAAGTTCTAGCCACATGGGAGCGTAAACGATAGGATTCAAACACAAATATATGCCACATAAAGTGTGTCAAACAAAAATACACACAAAACAAAATCTTTTTGAGTTTTTAACATTTTAATCAAAAATAAAGATATATACTCAAAAGACTAAACAAAAATCATTTGTATTTTTCATTAAGCTTAAATGAAATAAATAAAACACAAATGATAAACAAAAATCTTTTTATATTATGCAGTCAATTTAAACACAAAATAAAATACAAAAAGATAAACAAGTCATAGTTTCTAGCATGTGATATGAAATAAGGCAATGACTAGAAAATGACTAAACAAGCATACATTTAGCATATGAATATAGCATGAAGTACAAACGCTAAAGTATGCAAACACTAACACATTTATCCTTTAGATTTAGCAAGGGAGGAGGCATGTGTAAGTAAATGAGAATCAAAATCCCTATTTTGTAAGGCAACCAAGTCGGATTTCCTAACCCAAATTAATGAAGAATTACTATCTTGGGGTGTAGAAACATTAGCTATCGTGGTTACTTTACTATGGGATTTTCTAGGAATTCGTTTAAGATCTAAACAAAATTTCCTAAGATGACCTTGTCGACCACAAAGTGTACAAGTGAGAACATGTCGAAAAGATTTACTTAAGGAGTGATCTTTAAAGGTATTCCTAGTTGATTCTCCTAAAACATTGGTTTGGGCATTATGAGTAAATTCATTACAAGGATTGAAGCCTAAACCACAAGTGTCATTTTTAATTTGGATTGTTCCTAACATTTTATCAAGTTTTTCCGAACGACATTCCAAATCAAATTTGACATTACTAGAATCTTTTAATTTATTTTCCAATTCAACAATGTTAGATTCTAGCAAAGAATTACGCTCTTCAAAAGCAAGAAGCTCCTTTTTCAAGGATTCCATTAAACCCCTAAGGATATCTCTCTCGCCTTCTACATATTCAAGCTTCTCTTGAAGAGCCCTCACATGTGTCCTAAGGTCTTCTATTAAGGCACTTTCATCAATGACCTTGACACTCTCTCTTAAACTCGCTTCTAACTTCAAATTAGCTCTTTTCAATTTAATAGATTCTTTATATAATTCATGAAAAGCATTTTGAAGTTCACTCATATCAACCTCTTCTTCATTTTCACTCTCTTCTTCTTCACTCTCACTATCATCAAAAATAAGAGAATCATGTACAATGACCTTGGAAGTGGCATGTGCTATAATTTCATCATCCGATGAGTTCTCATTATCACTCACATGTGCCATGAAAGCCACAAAATTTTTCTTAGTGGGGGAATCGGGCTTCTCTTCCTTATCACTATCACTAAGGGTCGCATTATATGAAACGGGTCGTTTACCCTCTTTCCTTAGTTTAGTGGGGCACTCAAAAGCCCTATGGCCATAACCTTCACAACCAAAACATTTATTAGACTCGTCCCTATCAATATTTTCATTACTAGGTTTAGGGATCTTATCGGCTTTAGAAATCTTCTCGTTTTTATCATGTTTAGAAGATTCAAATTTCTTAAAATCATTTTTAACTTTATCTTTGTTAAATTTAAGAAATTTTCTAAATTTACGAGCAAACAAAGCCATGTCTTCCGAGTCACTATCACTATCGCTCTCTACTACTTGTTTGACCTCTTTTCGGGCTTTTAAAGCAACGCCCTTTTCAATTTTCTTTTCAGTTTTAGAGGGAAACATATCTAGTTCATAGGTTTGTAAATCACCTACAAGCTCTTCTAATTTCGTAGAGGCTAAAGTGGGTAAAGAATTTAAAACGGTCACCTTTTGAATAAATCTATCGGGTAGGGACCTTAAAATTTTCTTTACAACACGGTCGTCAGGTATTTTCTCTCCCAAGTTAAAGGATGAATTAACAATATCAGAAAGTCTAGCATAAAATTTATCAAATGTTTCTTTTTCATCCATTTTGATAGTTTCAAATTGAGTAGTGAGGTTTTGGAGTTTGGAAGCTTTAACGACACTCGTTCCTTCATGAGTTAATTGTAAAATATCCAAGCTTCTTTAGCGGTTTCACACGTCATAATACGTCAGAATTCATCCGGTGCGACAGCGCTAAACAAGGCATTTAAACCTCGGGAATTAAAGTTTGCTAGCTTAAACTCATTTTCAGTCCATCTATCAACGGGTTTGGGAACATGTACATTTTCAATTAAATGTGTTGGTGGGGTCCAACCGTTAACAACAGACATCCAAACACGTTCATCGATAGATTTAAGGGCCGATTTCATTCGCGCTTTCCAATACGCGTAGTTAGAACCATCAAAAATAGGAAATTTTGAAAATGGGGAAAAATCCATATTTAGCCAAAAAGTAAAGGATCTTTAACGAAATAATTTATCGTTTTTGGCTCTGATACCAATTTGTAAATGGCGGAAGTTGGATCCCCGGTGATTAATTTATCACAATTAAAATATATAATTTCCTTTTTAAACAAATAAATGCGGAAGCGTTGAATACAAGTGATGGTTCCACAAAACAACAAGGCCGGGTTTTAATATCTTAAGAAACAAATTAAAACAACATAATTCAAGTCCTAGAATTTGCCTAAGTCATCATTAACAATTATTCAAAGTTAGGCGAAACCATATTAATGCAAGTGACTTGAATAAACCAAATTTAATCCAATATTAAATTAAAGTCTCAATTTAAATTAGTGTGAATGTAAAACCAAATTTTATCTTGAAATTATCCTAAGCATGCGTTCTAAATTATTGTGCAAGATAAAATAAACAAGGTCACACTACACCGCGATATACGAGGAAAAACCCACTAACGGGAAAAAACCTCGGGACGGTCCTAGCCTCAAATCCACTAAAAACGGTATTACAAAATACAAGACAAAAGACTTACTTCCTAAACTCGAACCCTCTCAAGCCGTGATGCTCCTTCTTGTATCAACCTCCAATTAGCGGATAACCAACGGAGCTCCACCGTGGTCTCGGAATACACCGATAGGACTTTAAACGGTCACCGTCACCCGAACATAGAGCCTTTCTCCAAACGGGTAGAATCTCAACAAAGGTCTTATTTGTGATGGGGTGTAGAAGCAAACCCGAAACGTCTCTTGAATTCGGTAGAGAAAACCGGTGCCAAAAACTCCAAGTAAGGATATGTATATATAGAACTTGGAATAAACAACAATGGGTGTAAACTAGAGTGTGTATGAATTTTCCATTAAAATTTAACACTCAAAACTTGAACATTTTCCCTAAATAAATTTGGTCTCAAACTCTCTCTAAGAGATGGATATGGAATGGAAAAGTTGTCTTGGAAAATGTGTTTCCCGCACATAATATTGCATGAAAAATGTTGGTTGAAAACCAAGTGGAGGAGTGGGGAAAAACTGCAAAAAACTGCCAAATAACTGTTCCTGCTGGAAGTTCGTTCGAACGAACGTGATTCTCGTTCGAACGAGACTTCTAACGAGTGACCAGCCTGGGCTCGTTAGAGGTTCGTTAGGTACCTCGTTAGAACGAACCTTCGTTCGAACGACATATCGAACGACATATCGAACGACTGTCCAGTTAGGGTCGTTGGCAAAACTCGTTCGAACGAACCTGGTTCGAACGACAAAACTCGTTCGAACGAAATCTGGTTCGAACGAAAAAAACTCGTTCGAATGACATTTCAAACGAACAAACAGAAAGATTAAAAAATTCGATTTTGGCCCAGAAACTTTTATAAACTTTTATATACTTATTTTTAAGTTTCTAATTGATTCTTTCTGAAAAATAAAATGCAGTTTTAATTCACCTAACACCCAATACAAATTGTTCCAAGCTCCTATATACATATAAATACATTCATACCTTGGGAGCATGGAACCTAAGTTGATGACGTACAAATGAGGCACATAAACTACGGCATGTTGATGATGCTTTATACTCTTTGCCGCTACGTCTTCAACAAACACTTCATAGGTCTTGAATATTACAATTAAATAAAATCCTATGAATAAATGTTTTTGTCCGGAATTGAGCCAAAACTATAAGAGGACTCAATTGGAAATTTGTGTCCTTACAAAGATAATATTAGCAATAGATTTAGGCTCATCATGGATGGATCTAATCAAGGGGTATATTGAAATGAAACTCTTCTAATATATCCAAAAGAGGTGAGGAAATTAAGATACAAGGCAGCCAACTACGTATTTGAACGAGGAGTCCTTACAAAAGAGGATTTATTATTTTCTTACTCTGATGCATCCATCTATCTGAAGTACCAGAACTGATCAAGGAATTACATGAAGGATCATGCAAATTCCACTCAGCATGATGATCATTAAGACAATGGATATCTGTGCATGGGTATTACTAGCCAAGTATGAAAGAAGATTGTTCATCATATGCTAGAAAGTGTGATAAGTGCCAAAAGTTTACTGCCATACATAGAAGACCGGGGTTACTCTGATTCCAATCAAATCCCCTTTGACCTTTTCTATTTGGGGGATTGATTTAGTCAGCCCATTGTCAAGGATAAAAGGATGATTTAAATATTTGGTTATGGGGGTTGATTATTTCAAAAAGTGGGTGGAGGCGGAGCCATTTATGGAAATAACTTATGAAAGATTTTTCTATTTTATATGGAAAAATATTATATGTTGATATGGCACGACATATGCTTTCATCACGGATCATGGAACTCAGTTTGACAACCAGGAGTTTAAAGATTGTTGTATTCAATCAAAGATCTAAAACATGCATTCTTCCCCTGTATATCCTCAGTGCAACGGTCAGACATAGGTGACCAATAAAAAATTTCTCGATGGTTTGAAAAAATGCTTTATATTATGAAAGGAAACTGGATCAATGAGTTCCATAGTGTCTAGTGGGCTTATAGAACCACCTCAACGACATCCATCGTAGAAACTTTGTACTGCTCACATTTGGAACTGAAGTTGTGGTTCCTACAGAGGTTAATCTGCCTATCCATAAGGTGGTCAACTTTAACTCTCCAAAGAGTGACCTCATAGGAAGGCTGGATTTAGAAATGGTGGAAGAAGTAAGAGAGAAAGCTACACTTCGGACAGCTACCTATCAACAACGTATGGTTAGGTGTTATAATAGAAGGGTGAAGTTGAGTAACTTGAAGTAAGGAGATTATGTTATGAAGAAATTACTCCAAAAAGGAAACAAATTAGAGGATAATTGGCATGTTCCATATCGCATATGTGCAATTATCCGATCAGGTACCTACCGTCTAGAAACACTTGAAGGAGAACATATCAAGAACCCATTGAACACCGAGCATCTTAGGAAGTATTATCAGTAATTATGGATTGAAGTTTAAATTACATTTGTAGTAACTTTTTTCATCTTTAACGAGAATTCATTGGATTGTCATCAGTATACTTCCTTTTTATATTTTTTTTTAGGGGGGGGGGGGGGGGGATGGGAGATTGGGAGATATAACTATCTCAATAGCCGAAGAACTATTGTCACAAAAATAATCAAATAATGAAAATTTAAACAAGAACTAACTTCATGTATGACTTCGTCTTTAACAAGTCATGAATAAGAAGTCTATAACTTTAAAATTTCTTGTTTGTCTCAAAGTCAATAACAAGAAATTTTACCAGGCCAAGTTAAGGAAAAAGCCTATAAATTTTGGTCACCTATGGTAACTAATTCATATACTTATCCTAGAATGGCAAAGATTCATTTGAGCAACCATAAGTTGTAAATGCATGATATCGATTATCAATTTAATTCACAAATTTCCAATTTTAAAACTTATTTAATTAGAGTCAATATTATATCCAAATTTTATTAATCCCTAAACATGCATCTATGTAATTAAATCAATCATGCAAATCAAACAATCACAAATCGCGGGGCAGACAAATTTCAGGAAAAAAAACCTTTCGGGTAAATCATTTATTTCACTATATAACGTAAATCACAACTTACAATTACACAGCAAAATCTGCAATGAATTTACTGCAGCAAACCCACATAGACCTCAATAACAGCAGTCATTCATCGGCAGTGAACACCCTCGAGTATCCCCAATAATCGCAGTCGTGAACAAGCAACTCCCGTAAGAACCACCAATCCAGTAGTAGAGATGGTACCCTAAAAAGATAAAACTTTAAAGAAGTATTTTGGGTGCCACAAATGACTCACAAAAGAAAAAAGTTTCCAAAACATGTATTTATAGTTGAACAAAAATTTTGATGCGGTGCATGTCATTAGAAGTCATTCTAATGATATGTTCATGTCATTTGAACGACATTAGATGTCATTACTAACGACCTTTAAAAACACAAAACAGTACGAGTTCATTTGAAGCAGTAAAGAAATGACCCTTCTCCTGACCCTTCAAACGACATGTGATGTCGTTAGAAGCAGTCATTTAAACGGCATGTCAATGTTGTTTGAACGACATTGCCTTGTCGTTTGAACGACAGGAGCGAAAAATATTATTTTAAAAAGCTCGCCTACATGTCTTGAAAAATTACTTTGACTTAGAAAAAATACCAAAATGATTTTCAAAAACTATTTCAATACTAAAGTAAAACATTTACAAAACTTAAACACATTCTATACAAAATTTATATCCAGTCATTTGGATCGTCCTGGGTTGTTTATGAAAATGAAAGGTCGATCGATCAACCTTATCAGTTCACTTATTTGGATCTTGATCAAAACTACCTGATCTGCTAGAGTTTTGTTCGTTATCTCTTCTTAAATATTAGGTCGAGCAATCATTATTTGCTTGGATGACTGGCCACTCTTAGTTTTTTTCGAAACTTCTATCTCCTCCCTCAACCTGGCGTTCTCTTGCTCTAAAAAAATATGCATTTTCATCTTGCTCAGAACTTGTGGATTTCTTTAAACTTTTTAGCTCATTATTTAATGAATTATTTGTAGTTCAAGTAAGCTTGCTACTTCTCTGGCAGTGGTCAATTCACTATTTAGCAAAAATTCTCTCTTCTTATGTACCGACAAAATGACTTCTAATTTTTTGTCAAAACTTGCATCATTATTGAGCCGAGCATACTTTACTTCCTATTCGGAATGCAACCAAAGAATCTCTATGATTGTTCTACATGTTAAGAACCATATCATAATAAGCATCATTGGTCACTACAACTTGGTCAAATAGCTTTTGCAGGTGAATATACGTTTATTTAACATGTTTAAAGGCCTCTAAGTCAATAAATTCTTCCAATTCATCTTAATCCAGGTCCGTATGACCAACCCCAAATAGATGAACACTCCTACTATAAAGGTCACTCTATGTTTCTACTATAATAGGTATCCTAGATTAAAACTGAAGAACAAAATATGAGTACAAAATTCAAGAAGCAAGTTTATTGACATCAACACTGTCAAATAAAAATAAAGAAAAATCATATTAAAATTGTGAGGGAGTACATCAAAAGGATAGTTGTTCAAGGTTACAAAAAACCATGCATTCCAAAGCAAAAAACTAGAAATCTAAAATAATCCTAAGGAGTCTACACATTCTCCTTGTCTTGGGCCATTTCTTCTGCCGACTGAGCGACCACCATTGAAGCCTCAAGCACCACTGAAGATTCACCAGTACCCTACTCTTCTATTTATTCATAAATAATAGGAGGGGTACCATGGTTAAACTGCTAGAAGAGGTCTGAGTCGACCGTAATGTTGACCTATTTCAGTGTAGAATCCCAACCTTTCTTGAAGGAGGTATTCTTCAGATAGTCGATTTATAGGGCAGTAGGGGCAAAAGCCTTATCCCAACTATGGGTATAGGCATCCTCTTTACCTTTATTCATGGAAGCCTTAAAGTTTTGGTATTCTTTCTCCACCTCAGTGGTGGACTTAGCAGTATCAGAAGTAGCCTTCTCGACATCAGTCCTCTTTTTCTCGACAATGTTCAACTGGCCCTACCACTTTTTTTGGTCTTTCTTAAAGGATACTTTGATAGTATCCAATGATTATTTAAGGCCTTTGAAATACTCTTCAACATCATAGATGACTCCCTAAGTCGATCGTCCCTTATTAGGAGTTGGTTATAGTCTACCAAGAATTCTAAATTTTGAAGATAAAAAGCAATCAACAAAAAATAAGTATAAAGTTTGACCAACAAAGAATAAAAGTATGTCAATATATTTACCAAGGAATAAAAGTATGTCAAGATAGTAACCAGAGCCAGATTTTGGTTGTCTCTCTCCAATAAACTTGCCGTAGATAATAGAGCAGTTGTCAACCTGTCAATATAGAGAAGTCTGAAACCAATCAAACCCCTGGCCAAACCAAGGTTCACTACCAGAGAAGTAGCTTCTATAGAGGCATTATTGGTCTGAGTCTTTTGAATTAACTCATGCTGGGTGGCAGGACCTTTCCTCAATCTCTCAAATTGAGGATCCGTGCTCTTCATCTCCTCAGTAGTCACTACTACTGGTTGTTTGGAACCATCCCCTGCAGCTGTTTCCTTCTCAGCATGAGGGGGAGACATGGCCCAGCAAGGAGGTTTAGGGTCTTTCTTTTAACCATTTTTCTCAGGGAAGATAAAGAGGTTACAATGAGGAAGAAGTTCCTCCAAAGTCATAACCAACTTCTTCTAGCGAAGGGGACTCAAATGCTGTAATCGAGGGAGATAAAGGTGAATCTTCAAAGTTAATTGGAGTAACAAGAATGTCTTCGATAGGTCGATGTACAAAAAAGTAATGGCACTTTGGACCGGGGATGGTCCTCACCAATTCTCTGCTGAATGGACAAATAAACTTCAAGTCAACAAAATTGACTTTAGAGTCATGGGGCAATCTTTTTTCTTCTCTCTACAGAAAAATAAACATAATATGTTAGTTGGAAAAATAATAAGAATAATATATATATATATATATATATATATATATATATATATATATATATATATATATAAAGAAAATATACAAATGTGGAACAAGAGGCCAACCTATGTCATGCCCTTCCTGGGGGCACCTGGGTCCAATATACCTTACCCCCCAGGAAGGGGAACATATTGCCAATTCTTTAAAATAATCCCAATAGTCCTTATTGGAATCAAGCAAAATTCACCATCAGAGCCTCGTTGGCATGACGTGTCTTTAAATAGTAAGTGTTGTCCCCAGTGGCCCCCAGATATAACAGTTTATTAATTCTTTTATTCCTATATGAGTTTTGTACAATTCATTAAGGCGAATAACCCCATTTATTACTCTCTAACTATTTAGGACCACTTTAGCAAGGACCACATCATAGTATTGGAAAAATTCTAAAAATAGATTATTTAGAGGGAAAGTAACTCCACATTCAGCAATAAATATGGTGGGTAACCAATGACTCTCATCCAAGTCACACAAATCACAAGGCCCGAAAACCATCTCCATAACCACCTAATCTGGAATTTTTCTCTTCTCCCTAAACTCCTCCAAAGAACTCTCGTCAATAATATAAACCATTCAAATAGCTAAGAAAGAAATGAAACCCTTCAAGCGGCAAGATGGAGAAGCAACAATGGATGAAAGAGAAGTCGAGATCGTAAAAGTGAAGAAAAATGGAGGGAAAATAAACCTTTTATAGGAATAATGACGACTCTTAATATTTGGGACTTGAAATGATAAAATGTACCCACATTTGGACTGTCAACGATGTACCAGATCCTAAAAAGATAAAAAGACCAGCGTACCCTCCGGCGGTTCTCTATTTTTCAAGTTATTTACAAAATTACCACCACTTCAATACAAGAAAAGGGAAAATTTACAAGTCCTTGAGGTCGGATGCCGACCACGAACTTTGAGAAGCATTGAGAAATTCTAAAAATGAATACTCCATTCTTTCATTCAACCATCAAGTATGCAGTATTGGAGGCTTTTGTTATACCCTAAAAATATTAAGCCACCTAGACTAATAAAAAAATAACACATGTTGTAGACACCCTATCCTAGGAACCCCTAAGCACCTTCTTAGGTCCCTAACACTCACTCCTTTAGCGTAAACCCTATGTCATACTCCGAGTACCGATCTAAAGCCCAACGAGCTCTCCCAGACCCTATTTGACTTCGATCAACTTTCTCGCTTGAGTGAAGGCTAATGAATCTTCAAAAGGCTCTGAATACCCTTTCCAATGGTCCACTTTATGTGCAAATTAGTCTTACGGTATGGACAAATGACCCATTTCACTCAGAAGGATCACCGGGTGCTTTGGGGCCCTGTTTGACCTAGGTCAACTCTCCAAACCAAATGAAGTCAAATGAAATATCAAAGGTCCCTGAATACCCTTTTTAACGATCCATCCCTTGCACGAATCCATCTTAAGGTTTGGATGAATGATCCATTTTCCTTTGGGAATTGTATGTCCATTGAACAACGGGCGCTTCCAAGCCCCGTTTGACTTTGGTCAACTCTCGAACCCTGGAGTGGCTCAATGAATTCTTAAAAGGCTCTGAATACCTTTCCAACGGTCTTCCCCGTGCATGATTCTGGATTACGGTTCGCATTTTACGCCCATTTTTCCAAAAAACTACCTCAGACTACCGAATGGCACCCCTAGAACCCTGCCTATCAGTAGTGTGTCTGAGGGGCTATATCGATAGGTAGGTCCAGGACCATACTGATAGGCAAACCCCCGGTCCTATCAATAGAAACCATGACCTCGCGTTGAAAAGTCACCCCTGAACATCCCTCTCAGCAATTCAGAGAACATTCTCTCGAATTCAAAGTTGTTCCCCCTTAAAAGTTCAAATCCCACATTCCTTCCATACTTTTCATACTCTTTTCAGTAAATTCTCACCATCTCCTCATACCACCATCATCTCATGGTGAAGCGAGTGCATCTAAAATCAAGATCCACTTCAAGTCTTCATAAAGAGGTCTAATTCTTCCCATTAGTCTTTCAATTCTCTTATTTTTTGCATTAGTTACTTCATTTCCCCTTTAGTACTTTACTTCATTATATCACATACCTTAACTTAAAATTTATTATCATTAGTATTTGCACATACTTTATTTTCATAAAAAACCAAAAATAAGAAAAATAGGGTTTACTCATAAATTACAAACGGGGATTTCTCATCACATTTTCTCACATTAAAACACCTTTTTATACACACACACATATAAGAAAAGTCCCCAATTGGATTTATGGATTAAACCCCACCTCGTATTATCTTAGAACTATGTGGACTTTGATTCCCCTCGGGCTACAGAGGTGACTTGGGTAAATATCTAGACTTGAGTCCTCCCACATACAATTTCTCCTTTGTTCTTATAATATATTCATAATATATGTATTTTATATGCTTGCTTGCTTATGTCTTGTCCGATATATGCAATCGTTCTTTTCTAACGACTTGTAAATCAACAAACACTTATGTTATACTTTTAATTACTATTTTGGGAACACTCCTAAAGATGACCTCCCTCCACCTTTTTCCATTATACGAGCCGAGCGATTCCATCCTCCATTTATATTATGCACACAATCACACACACCACGGAGTTCTACGAGATAATATTAACGCATGCCCATGAGAGACCGAAAGGGATGGATGGGTCCCTAGCACCTTCCCATTCCGTAACTTATTCCCCTGCCCCTTGAACTACTTGGTTTCGCAAGCATCAGTATTGTCCTTAATGTAGTTCTCGTGAGGCGGCAACATTTCTTTTGCCTATTTTATGAAAAATAGGTTGTCCACTCTATATCTACATATCACCCCACATCGGAGACGGTCGAACGCCCCGATAAAGAACGGGATCCCCCACGCACGCCGAAAAAAGGGGAAGGAAGGATGGATGCACCTCGGGAGAACACCCAAAAAACCTCGAGATGGCCACAGTGGCGACTCTGCTGGGGATATTTTTAGAGGACTGGACTCTATTTCTGTATGGGTGTTATTCTTTTCTACATGTGTGCATATGCACCTACCTATATGTTCCCTTTTCTCCTCTTTTTTCCTTTTTGTGTATATCTCTCTCATGTATATATCACTTTCCACTCGCTTATATACTTCACACCCTTATATATACTCTCCATGTACACTTCACACACTTGCACTTAGCTTCACTCTCTACTCACATGCTTCACACACCACTTACAAAATCTATGTGTAGGCTTCACTAGCACACATCCACACTTCCTACACTTGTATATATGCTCAGTTGCACATATTACACATCATTTTTAGTGGATCTATATAGGCTCACTACCACACATACTCACTTGTATATTCCCATTTCACCTACTCATTCACATGTATCCATGCGTAGTATAATCTCCATGCTAGATTTACTTGTCATGATACTTGTACATGCTCTCCATTAGTGTATTTTTCCCTTTATTCATCATGCCAACAAAAAATACGCGCTCTCCATATTATGTTAATTAAAACTCGTGCATTTTTTAACACTACATCACCAAGAGCATAGTCATATTGACCAAAATGTTATCCCGTTCTCGGGGGTCACTTTTTTTATGGGCGTTAGCCTTGCGGATTGCAGTTAACCTAAGCGATATGACTCTCACCTTCCATTGGCCTTGTACCTTCGATGTATATCAAGTCCCCCCTCAGCATCGTTCTACTTGACCAAACTCATGATAGCAGGGAACTCGTTCACACACGTCGAGTATATCGAATTTGCTCTCACACGTACTATCCCCATGAGGTATATAGTTAGGCAATTCACATACACTCAAGTATATCAAATGTCTTGTCCACATGTACCGATGAATGATTGCCCTTATAGGCAAGAGGTATATCGTGGAAGTCAAGCTAAAGTGGGGGACCATTCCCCTAACCCAACAATTGCATAAACCTCATATAGGTGTCGAACCTAGGACACTCATATTTAGTTTTTCGATTACCGTGCGAAACTCTTTCGAAATTTTGGGTCGGCAAGCTGCCCAAATTTTTGAGCTATTTCGCATCTTTTTTAATAAGACCCCATCCGTGAGCCTTGAAATAAGTCAAATCGCGTCTTACATATTTTCAAATCCTATTTTCCCAGGCTCGGGTTCTGTCCAACATTTTTCTGCTTCTAGGTAAACATAATACAAGTAAAAACCTAATAATAACATTAATAATAATCATGCTAAGATTACTCTCCTTTTTCCCTAATTTTCTAAAAATACCAAAGAATATTTTCATCCTCCTCCCCAAATACCAAAATTCCCCCCCCCCCTTCTTTTAAAACTAAATGTGAACCGCTTTCCCTCTCAGGTCGATCGCATACCCGATTTTGGCCTGACTCCCTATTGGCTTCAGTTTTTCATCAAATCGCCCTGAAGCTCCACCAATTTTTCTGTTACTTCATCTGAGTTTGAAATTTACCTTCATGAGCTCTTCATATAGAACATCGACCAAGCACCAAATGTGTAGCTCGATCTGATGACCATTTTAGCCTAGCTCAATGCCAAGATTAACAACCTTCAACTCGAGGTCCATGAGATGCAGCATCACCGAGCCCAGATTCTCAAAGAACCCGAGGTTCTTTTACCTCATGCCATGTGTCCACCCGCTCTTAAGCTCGTTTGGATCCCAGAAGAGTATAAGCATGCTCTGCATGACCCTCTTGCCAATGGGCCATGGCTACCTCAAACCCCATTCCCAACCTTTCCCAACCAGGGGCTAACCTGCCAGTACCCACAGATCCTGGGGTGGGGGGACTGAACAAAGGAAGACCTTAAACTGTTGTGAAAGAAGTTAAACCAAGTCAAGATATCCGAGAACTACACGGTCTACACCCATATGTCTCCCTATCCTAAGGCCATATTACCATAAAAATTCAAGATGCCAGACATCGAGAAGTTCGAATGAAGCGAACCCTTAATTGTTCACCTTCGAATCTATCACCGAGTCATGACCCTTATAAAGAGATAATATCCCAGATCTTTTAGCAGGCCTTGAAAGAAAGTTCCCTCCATTAGTTTATGTCCATTGAAGAATCCAGGATCCGTAGTTGGGAGGATTTAGCCCAAGAATTCATATCTCGATACAAGTATAATAAGGAGCTAGAGGTTATATGCCGAGATCAAGAACTTCTTAAGCAAAACCCTGGGGAAACAGACAGTAACTTCATAGGAAGGTGGAGAGAGAAAGCTTCTACCATGACCAACAAACCCTTAGAGTAGGAATAAGTTAGTGTTATGAAGAAGAACTTCTTGCCTCATATTCGAGCATCTATAGGAACACATTAATACCCACACTTTTGATCCCTCTGAGAGGTTGGTGTAGAAATTAGGGAAGGCATTACCAAATTCGAATCTGAGATAAAGAAAGTGACCAAACAATTCATTCCCCAGAAGTATGAGAAGCTCACCAGTGCTACAATCTCAACCATCAATAACATTTCCCAACTTGCTACCTCTTGGGCACCGAAAATCACCCCAATACTACCAAGAAATAATACACTGAACTCCATGCTCCCTTGTCAAAAGTCAACCAAGCCTTATTGAGCCGAAACCTCATTAAACCCATGGACCCTCATCCATTACCAATCTGCTCCATAAAAATTTCAAAGTCGATGCCCATTGTGATTTTCACCAGCCTACAGTCCATACTACCTGTGAGTGCAAGAATTATCACAATAAATAATCAAAAAAGAAATATCAAGATGCAAGTGATTAACCACACACATAATAACAGATATACATGGTTCGACAATTTACCTACGTCCACAGAGAGGTTATTATATTCTTGTTAGTGTTTCTTAATGCTCCAGGTTACATCCCATTTCCCTGAGTCAGGGTTTACAATTTATAGTTATAGAAAGTAAGAGAATGAGTTATGTAAGTAACTCAATTAGTTCGTGGATAGCGCGTGGTGTCCCTGAATATATCCTCAAAGATTATTGGTAACTGATTTGAGTATATCTCTGTGTATTTAAACACAGGTTAAATACACGGGTTCAAATAAATAACTAATTTGGGTCGGGCAGTTTACTATACACACTGGGTTGGTCAACTACTCTCTTAGGCTGAAATAAATGAGACCAAATAATTGCCCTTAAAAAATTTGGGCTAAAAATTTGCACCAATAGATTTTAAGTCCAAGGCCCATGGCCTAAAACTATTTTAAAACCAAAGTGGCAAGCTCGTAATACTCATAAAATTGAAAGGGTCGCTCGTCCAAGGTCAAACACCATTGCAGTTTGGTGGTTTCACTGAAGAGGTTGAGGTACGGGCCAAAATCCTCATCAATGCTTGTGCTTCATCATTAGCACGAAGTTCAAATATAGATATATCACTTCCAACCGTCATCTTTCAAACATTTCTCGTCTACGAAACTTTCTGTGTTTGCTTCTTCGGTTCTTCGTATTCTTAGAGCCTCCATTCATTCCTGTAAGTTCTTCTCATCTCTTCCTTGCTTTCACTATTTTGACTGTTCCTCTTTCAGTTGTAGAATTTCTTTTTATCATCCATGGTTCTTTTAGATAACAAAACGATAGTAGATTTTAGGAAATCTTACAATATTCCTCAATGGGTAGAAATTGATTATGCCTCTATCCCCAAGGATGTTCATGACATTGAAGGGGGGAACTAGATTCATACCCTCTTGATCACACATGGGGGTTTAACTTTTCCCCTAAACCCTCTTTTTCTAAGGTTCTTCAATTACTTCGACGTCCTCCCTGCTCAGTGTGCCCAAAATGTTAGTAAAATTATAAATGGGGTCTATAAAATAAATGAGTTATATGGGTCCAATTTATGACTTGTGAAGCTCTGCTACTGTTATGTCTGGCCGCACACTAATGACGGGAATTTGTATTTGAAGATAAGAAAATCTTAGAGGGTATTAGTTGTGAATGACCCTGATTCCTATAGAAATTATTAAAGTGATGTTTTATTGTTAAGAATTATCAACATCCTCCCCTACCTGAGGGCGAGAGGTACCGAGGCCCTTGGATCCCTGACTAGGGAGGATCATATAGGTCATCTTCTCTTTACTTCTGTTTGCTTGCTATTTATTTTTCTTCTATTTACTTGCTTGCTACTTCTATTTCCTATCCTCTTGGCTTATATTTTCTTCCTCGACTTTGCAGCTCGCAACAAAAATTAAGAACCTGACATCTCCTCAAAGTTTGGAGAGTTCAACGGAGACTTCCTGATGGAGAGTACCCTCATTTTGTAGCTGATCTTCTAGAATATAAGAATACTATAAGTAGCTTCATTGCTCGATCGATTGATAAAGTCTATGTATTGGAAGTTCCCGAAGTAGGTCCTTCTGAACCAATTGTGTTAAAAGAGGAAGAAGAATAAGAGGAAGAGATGACACCCCTGTAATGAGGAGAGTACTTAATGTTTATGATGATGATAAGGTTGTATTATCTTATTGGATGAACTCCTTGAAGAGATCGATGGGGGATTACCCTAATGTCAGTGGCTCCAACCTGGGGGTTAAGGAGAGAAAGAGAGGGAATAAGAAGAATAATAGAGAAGAAGAGGAGAAAATACTAGAGGGAGAGAGAGAGAGAGAGAGAGAGGAATAAAGAAGAAGTCAAAAAGAGGTTGACCCGAAAGGCTCTTGTCAAACCTTTTTTTACCATGGCTGCAGAGGGGTCTAGTGTGGCCAATACTCCATTACTGGCTCCTGATTTGCTAAAAGTAGCCATGCTCATGACCGATCGTGAGCATTTCTTGTGGCTAGGTTCGACCTAGCTGGCACTCAAGTCCCACTAAGGACTTACCCTAGTAAGTTTACTCTTTCCTATTGTCATTTCTCTGTGTTCGTCTTTTGCGCACTAATCTTTCTTTCCTTATTCTATGCAATTTTCGGTTGATTTTACTACTTTCTTGGATGGTCATGATGACCAATCCAAGAATAACTAGGACCTAAAAGATGCCCTGAAGAAATTTGAAAAAGACTTAATTGATGCTTGTGCTGCTCTAGGGTGGGAAAATGAGAGTTCGACGAAGGCCTATGTCGATCTGCAGGCAGCCAATAACTTAGTGGTCACTGAGAAGGAGAAGCTTGCTAAAAAATATTTGGACCTGTTCAGAAAGGTTCAGAAATTAGAGGAGGATCTCCCTAACGTGAAGTACAGTAGGTACATGGAAGGCTGGAATGTGTCCTATGGTGATGTTGATCTCTAGATCACGTATGCTAAAAAACTATCCTTTAAAAAGTGATGGGATCAAGCTATACGAGCAGTGGGAGTCCTTTTAAATTCTAAAATGTTCTGTCTCTATCCTCCTAGACCCAATCCATTCATTAAAGAGCCTACAATTAGTCAGCCTTCCGACTAGATTGAGAAGGACTCAACTGAGTTCAAGACGGCTACCAATTAAGAGAGAAGGGCTATGGAGAAAGGGAAGGTAAAAAGTAGCTCTGAGTAGGTGAAAGAATATAGTTCCCTAATTGTAGGGCTTTTCCTTTTCTTTTACTTGTTCATTGTAATCTTATTTTCTTTCAGTTGTACTGGCCTTTGGCCTACCCTCATTAACTAATGAAAAGGACTTTGCTTTTATTAATGCGTTCTGCCCTTTTAATTATGTTGATATTTGTTGAATTTCTTATTTATTGTGTTATTTGTAGACTACTGTCCTAGAGGACTACATTCCCCCTTCCTCAAAATTGGGGAGGATTTTGGGACTAGGAATCAGCAACCAAGCTTGCAAGGCGTTTATAAGGCTTTACAAGCAACTGGAAGCGAGGATTGAGCAGTACAAGGAGCAGTCTGAGATGGTCGCCAAACTGAAATATGGTATCCAAGTTATGGAGGACATCGGTTCCTTAGTGCAAGAGGAGATAAATGGTTTAGGGCCTAACTCTTGTAGAATAAGGATGTGAGCCAAGTAGGCGAGGTGATCCAAGCCAAGAATGATGCTCAGAGGAAGGAGGTCACCGAGATGAAAAAGGATGTCCAAAGGGGATGTGTCATTATGGCAGACTCCAAAGATACATTACAAGGTTGAGGAACTTATTCAGAATGGGCCCTCGAGAAGTATGGGCAGCAGGTTATGACGAAGGCTATACTAATGCACCAATAAGGATAAAGGAAGCTTAGGATGTTGCATTCAAGCGCGAGTCGCTAATTGCCTTTAGGGAGGTCAAGACCCCTAAGGAATTCGACCTGTAGTATAAGTACCTGGTAGAATGCATTACGTATCGTCACAATGCTTTATCAAAGGACGATAAAAGGATCCCCATCGATGCCATTCCTCCTTATCTCCTAAACCATTACCTTAAAGACGATGAGGAGATGTTCTATCCTAACCCAGATGATGGCCGAAGAGCACGTATAACATATTATCTTGCTCGTCACCCATAGTTGGTCTAGGTCTTTTATTTAGTCTCTCTGTATTTTGTCTTTTTGTAATTGTACTTTCTAATTTTTGTCAATTTATAAAGTTTAATTATCAACTTATTCCATATTTTGAGCATGTGCTAACTAAATATGAGTTAATAATTGCCTTTGTGTTTTGACTGCTAACTAGTAAGAATTGACATTTACCAACCACTTAGTACCTTTGTTGACCAAGTAATATTGTTGATCATTTTAGGCTTCTTGTCAATTAAATGATTTAGTATTTAAAATCAATCATTTTGGGCTCTTAGCCAACTAAATGAATCAAGAACAAGTGTTAACCAATTTGTACCCCTGCCCACTAAATGAGTTTGCTAATTTGTGTTTGAACATTATCCTAGCCCAATGCCTTAGCAGTATAATTCCATCCGCCTTACCGTTTAGGTTATGTCGTCGCATCCCTTAGGCCTAGTTGAGATGACGGCGAGAATGTACCTAGTTAATGGGCCATCTTCTCGATTAGGTTTTAACAACCAACACTATTGGCGACCAACCAAAGTTGGAATTTTCGCCTAAGGATCCCCTGCAGGACTTTTTCTATTGTCGGGGCAACTCATGAGGTCTATTATATTTTTTACGAAGACCTGAGGGTTGTAGTAATTGAAATACTTTATTAACTTATTGTAATTATTGTGAACCTTGTTAGGCACAATGAAATCCCTTGATTGAAATAAGTTGAATGACCTATTATAATCCACAGGAGTTTTGTTATGCATGAGGAAGTTCTTTAGCTAAGACAAGTTGAGCAGCTATGTAAGGGCAAATTTCCGATCGAGTCATTTGTAGTATTGGCTATTCCGTTGGACAAAACATTTTTGGGTCTTAACAAGTCACACATCTATCATCCATGGAGATTTGGGTATCTGGATTTTCATGCTTCATCGAATCGCATTCCATTCTCTTTTCCCAAAAGGTATATGACCCAAATTCAATTTTAGTGTTGGAGTTAATTTTAATTTACTTAAAATATTTATGGAAAATTTTCAATTTAATTTTAAATCATTTTTTGAGAAAATGAACTTTTCGTTCGAAGTCAGCCCAGGTCATTCGAACGACCTGGGTCCAACGAACCTGGCTTGATTACACTGACATTTCGTTAGAAGGTTCATTAGAATTGTCATTCGAACAAATTTGTTCTAACGAGTTTTCTAACGACTTGCCTTATATTGCACTGGATTATCGTTAGAAAACTCGTTCGAACAAGTTTCGTCAGTTATGAAATTTTTTTAAACATAAGGGCTTTGGTCCACTACTTTTCTCAGTTTCATAAAGTGGACAAAAATACAGTTTTTGATAAGGAACTTGGACATTTCAAAAGAATAATTCTTGTCTTCCTTTTTTATGAGGAACTCTCCAACACAATTTTGATTTTTGATTGAACCAAAACCCCATGCTTTCAACTTGAATTTCATCGTGAACATATGCGGTGGATTTCTGAGCCCTACTTGATTGGAGACGGTACTTTGGCCTTCGGTTGATATCAAGACACGAGCAGTGTCATGAAATGCGTTGGAGCTTCGCGTATTATAAACGGAGGGCGAGGAGACGACATCAGCATGTCTTAGTGAGTCAAGTTTGTAAGACTTTTGAGTCTCTTGTAAAACCTTTATTTGTAGTGGATTTGTCTAGGCCCAGCCATCCGAGGTTTTTCCCGTTTGGGTTTTCCTCATACATCAGCACGTTGTGGTTGTGATTTCTTATTTTATATCATCTAATTGCCTAGATGTATTTGTAGGATAAAAAGGATAAAATTTGGGTAAATTTATATCTTTTAATCAAGTTGACAATTACATCACTTTAATTGATAATTGTTCTTGTTAACTTCTAATTTGCAAAGGATATTAAAATTGGAATATTTCTCTCTTTGGCAAATTTTTATATAGTATAGTGTGTGTATTCTACGAAATAACCTTAGTTCATATAACATTACAACTTCAAATTGGTATCAGAGCTAGTCTCTAAAATTTATTCAGCTTAATCATGGAGGTTATATGGATAGTTTTTCGTCGAATAGGCATCCTATGTTTGACGGAACTAATTATAATTATTGGAAAGCACGTATGAAACGTGTTTGGGTAGCTGTTGAAAAGGGATGGTCTCCACCTACTATAGTTCTTGGAGAAGAAAATGTTTTAAAATCCGTAGAGGATTGGAGTGAGGATGAACTAAAATTCTGCAACTTTAACTCTAAAGGTTTGAATGCCTTGTTTAGTGCTATGACTCCCGATGAATTTCATCGTATAATAACGTGTGAGACGTCAAAGGAGGCCTGTAATATTCTCCAAGTTACTCATGAGGGAACAAGTGTAGTTAAAGCTTCAAAACTTCAAAACTTAACAGCCCAATTTGAAACCATCACCATGAAATAAACTAAAACTTTTGATGAGTTTTATGCTCGTATATCTGACATTTTTAATTCTTGATTTAACTTAGGTGATAAAATCCATAAAGATCGTGTTGTTGAGAAAATACTTAGATGCCTTCCTAAGTGTTTCATACCAAAAGTCACAGTTCTTAATTCCTTAGGAAAACTAAATACTTTAAAACTTGAAGAGCTTATTGGTGATCTTCAAACATATGAATTAGATATGTTTCCTAAAGATAACAAAGCCGAAGATAAGGGTGTATCCTTGAAAGTAAAGAAAGAATAAGTGTCTAAGTCCGATGGGTCTGATATCGATCCTAATGATATAGCTCTATTTGCAAAAAAAATTAAAAATTCTCAAGTTCAAAAAGAAAAACTCAAAATTTGAAAAATCAAAATTTAAGAAAAATAAAAACAAAGGTAATAGAAGTTTTAATAATCAGGATTCTAAGAAGTTTAAAAGAGACAACCTTAAAAAGGATGATTTGCAGATATGTTTTGAGTGTGAGGGGCGTGGTCATAGAGCGTTTGAGTGCCCCGCTAAACTTAAGAGACAGGGTAAAGAAAAGGGAGTTTATAATGCTACACTAAGCGATAGTGATATTGAGTCTGAAGACTTCGATGACTCTACCCGTCTAGAAATAATTTCACTGCTTTTATAGTAAGTTATGTTAGTGATTCAAGTGAGTCACTTCCTAAAGTTGACAATTCAGAGCATGAACTTGAGGACTTATCCATTCAATCTGAAAGTAGTGATGTGGAAGAAAGTAAGAGCGATGTTGATGAAAGTGAGTTACAATCCTCCTATACCGAGTTGTACACCGAATCCATGCGTATTCAAAAGGTTAATAAGAGATTAATGCTTAAAGTGTTAACATTAAAAAAAGAGTTGAAACGCCTAAAGGAGAATGAGGCTTTAGTTAGTCAACTCGACGCAATTAAGATATCTCTTTCTGAGAAGCTTATCTTGGTAGGTAAAGAAAAATGTGATTTAATTAACTCCTTAGAATGTGTCAACAGATATCTTCTTGAGTCTTTAGAGATTAGAAAATATCTTGAAGCTAAAATTTACAATTTGAAAAAGATCTCGAGTCCTCTCGTGAAGTCAAAGTCACTCTCGAAGATAATTCAGGAAGAATGGGAAAATTATTTCTAGGTTCTGTTTTGGGATATAAGGAGAAAGGTTATCAAGGGAGAAAGGGCATAGGTTATGAGGAAGGTGAGTCATCCAATATTAATTTTGAACCTGTAGCCAAGTTTGTTACTAAAACAAACCCTCCAAAACCTAATCTACCAAAAAAATCCCTCCTAAGCAATATACAAAAGTGACTACTAACCAACCCTATATGTGTACTTATTGTCGCAAAAGGGGTCACCTGAGAGATTTTTGTTACAAGCTTGGGAAGAATTCCTATTTTACTACTTCTAATCCACACTATAGCTCATTTTCTAGCCTTAAGAACTAAGTTTAAAATCTAGTTAACACTTTGAAAGATTTAATGGGAAAATTTCTAAGGTTTTCTAAGGATCGAGGAAATAATTCTAATCAAAAGACTAGAATCAACAAAGGGAAATACACAACTCAAGCATGGGTTAAGAAAGATAATACCAATAAAGATTTTGTTGTTCATGTTGCACTTAAGGCTCAAAATACCACCCAATGGTACTTTGATAGTGGTTGTTCGAGACATATGATCGGTGATAAATCTTTGTTTACCACTCTTGAAAACAATAAAGATGGTAAGGTCACCTTTGGGGATGGAAGCAAATCTCGAATTATGGGTAGAGGTTCGATTGAAATTTTTGGGTTTCCTAAACTTGAAATTGTCCTTTATGTTGATGGTATTAAGAAAAATTTGATAAGTATTAGCCAGTTACGTGATGAAAATATTGATGTTAAGTTTAGTCAATCGGAGTGCACCGTATATGATAAATCGGGTGAGGCTATTTTACAAGGTGTGAGAACTAGTGACAATTGCTACGGAATAGTTCATAAGTCCTCTTTAGTTTGAAATAATGCAAAATCCTTTCCTCTCGATCTTTGGCATCAACGGTTAGGTCATGTTAACTTTAGAGATCTTGATCATTTAGTGAGAAAAGAGTTAGTTCGAGGTTTACCACATCTAGGAAAACCAACCTCCACTATTTGTGAGCCTTGTCAATTAGGAAAGCAAATTAACAATCCACATAAAAATTTGAACTCAATAACTACCTCTTGGGTCTTAGAATTGATACACATGGGCCTTATGGGTTCCACTCGTACCAAGAGCATAGGAGGAAAGAGATATATTTTAATGATGGTGGATGATTTTTCAAGATACTCCATAGTAGGTTTTCTAAGAGAAAAATCTGAGACTATTGATTTTCTCACTATTAAATGTAGAGTTATTCAAAATCAACACGGTGTTATCATAAATCGCTTTAGGAGTGATAATGGAACCGAATTCAAGGAATCTGGTGTAAATGCCTTTTGTGATGAAATAGGAATTAAGCATGAATTCTCGATCGTTCGAACACCACAACAAAATGGTATATTTGAAAGAAAAAATCGAACGATCTAAGAAATGGCAAGATCTATGCTCCTAGGAAGGAATGTGCCTCATAGGTTTTGGACTGAAGCGGTTAACACCGCATGTCACATCGTAAATAGGGTTTATTTGCGTCCTAATACTAATAAAACGCCATATGAATTGTGGACTAGCAAGAAACCTAATTTGGCCTATTTTAGAGTTTTTGGTAGTCCTTGCTATATCCTTCGGGGTAGAGAACTCCTAGGTAAATTTAACTCAAGGAGTGATAAAGGTATTTTCCTAGGATATTCTCAAAACAGTAGAGCTTTTAGAGTTTTTGACCTAAGTAGTTTAAAAGTCATGGAATCAATAAATGTTATAATAAAAGATGAATGCTCCCGCCACATTTAGTGAAAATGAGGAAGATTTGTCATGTGAGTGTGATGTTGTTCCCGGTGTAGAAAATATTGAGTCTCACACTGACTTGGTTATTCCCACTACTGAGAGAAAGGATCCTTCTCCTTCGGTTCGTAAAAGTCATGACCCTTCAAAAATTATAGGAATTCCTAAGGTAGGTGTCAAGACTAGGGCCCAATTAGAAAATGAAGTTACCTATTTGTGCTATACTTCTAAAATCGAACCTAAAAATGTTAAGGAAGCTCTAAAAATGAATTTTGGATCAATTTTACGTAGGAAGAATTGTTGCAATTTAAGAAAAATGATATTTGGGAATTAGTTCACCGGCCTAGTGATTCTAATGTCATTGGCACCAAATGGATATTTAAAAATAAAATGGGTGAAAATAGTGTCATTATTCGAAATAAATCTAGGTTAGTTGCCCAAGGATACACCCAAATAGAAGGTGTTGACTTTGAAGAAACTTTTGCTCCAGTTGCTAGGTTAGAGTCGGTTCGCCTTTTACTAGCCATAGCATGTCACCTTAAATTTAAATTGTATCAAATGGATGTCAAAAGTGCATTTTTAAATGGTATTCTATAAGAAGAAGTCTATGTTGAACAACCTAAAGGGTTTGAGGACCCGAAGCATCCTAATCATATCTTCTTTCTAAGAAAGCGCTATATGGTTTGCCCGTGCTTCGTATGAAAGGCTCGCTTCTTATGTCCTTTCTCTTGGGTTTTTGAGAGGGGGAGTAGACCTCACATTATTTATCCGGCGTGATGATAAAGCTATTTTAGTTGCACAAGTGTATGTCGACGACATAGTGTTTGGTTCTACGTGTGGTAAACATACTCAATTTTTTTCAAAAGAAATGAAAGATGAATTTGAGATGAGTATGGTCGGTGAGCTTACCTTCTTTTTAGGTCTTCAAGTGAAGCAAATCGATCACGGGATATTTTTATCCCAAACCAAGTATGCAAAAGACCTTGTAAAGAAATTCAATTTAGAATCCGCTAAGCATGCACGTACTCCAATGAGTTCGTCGGTTAAACTTAGTAAAGACACAAAAGGAAAGGATGTAGAACACACTCTATTTAGGAGTATGATAAGAAGTTTACTCTCCTTAACCGCTAGCCGTCCTGATGTTTCCTTCAGTGTAAGAGTTTATGCTCGCTATCAAGTAGCTCCAAAAGAGTCTCATCTTCTTGCTATTAAGCATATCATTAAATATTTTAGCAAAACTTTATCATTTGGGATTTGGTACTCGTTCGACACCAATGATTGTCTATCGGACTATTCGGATGCCGATTGGGCAGGAGATGTTGATGGTTATAAGATTACTTCTGGAGGATGTTTCTATTTTGGTAGTGCACCTGTCTCTTGGATGAGCAAGAAATAAAAATCGATCTCCTTGTCCACGGCGGAGGCCAAATACATAGCCGTCAGGAGTTGTTGCACTCAACTCATTTGGATGAAATAAATGTTGGATGATTACGGTATTTCTCAAGGCACTATGATTTTATATTGTGATAATGCAAGTGCAATTCATATTTCCCGTAATCCCATTCAACATTCTAGAACCGAGCATATTAGGATCTGTGAAAATTTTATTCATGAATTGGTTAAAGAGAAAATCGTTTCCTTAAGCTTCGTAGGCACCGATCAATAATTGGCTGATATCTTTACCAAACCTCTAGATGCCCTTAGGTTTGAAAACCTTAGGAAATCGATTGTGGCTTGCTCCATTGATTGAGATCGAAGTCATCTATCTAGTTTAAGTTATGTTTCATGTCTATCTTTTTACCTATGAACTAGATTATAATTTGTAGATATTTTATTAAAAATTCCAAAAATATTTTTTTTTTCAAGGAAAAAGGTAAAGGTTAGAAACGGTTTCACAAATTTTGTCCATATGGTTTTGTGTTCGATGTGTTCGGATCTCTATTCCCTTTCATGTCCAAGTAGCTTTCGATGAGTAGTTAATCCGGACTTCATTTCTCTTGTGCGCATTGATGCTCATTTATGATATATATTTCTGTGATTGCCTCATATATTTACCTTCTTGCACACACTTTTCACGAAATATTAAGGATGTCTTTTTCACATTGCACTCGTGTGGTGAGATTTGATGTTGTCTTATCAATTTTAGTCACCTCTCTTATAAGCAATCGAAATTGTGCATGATCATCCATTGCCCCAATTTTAAAAAAATGTAAGAATATTCATCCGGTTGTTTATTGTTTTTAGCAATGGACTCGGGCTGCAAAAAACAAAAGTTTTTACATGAATAGCCTCCATTTGCATTATAGAAAAAAGTCCTTAAATGTATTGAAGCATTGAAAAAATGATATATATAGCACAAAGAAAAATTATCTAGCTTGATTGATAATTCAAAAGAAATCTCTCAACATAAAGTTGTTAATTGGAGACATAAGTTGAAGACCAATGGGCGTGCACATTCAATCGATATATTGCTTTGTATTTGTGACAACATTGGCCAAAGAATCATCAATCTTCTATACGTTTTGCTTTAATGATTTAGTGTCCTACGGTATTTCCTTTATTGACACAAGGCATATGTGAGTGCATATTATGTTTATATATTGTTTTCATTTTGCACTTGTGCATTGTCTTAGGTCATGCTCTCAATCGTATTGTTCAAGCCCCTACATTTCCGCTCCCACGGTTCGGATATGTCAACACTTCCTAGGACATTTAAAATTTTCATTTTGGAAAGTTTATAATCTTCCCTAGTCCTTTTTCTAAGTTATTTATGAGTTTTTAACTTTCTGGTTTTTTGTCAGAAAACTCGTTCGAACGAGTTTTCAAATGAAAATGTGCCTAAAGTGGTCTGATTTATCATTCAAATTGTCGTTTGAACCATGTCGTTCGAACGAACTTCCAATGAGGTAAGTTTCTATCCTTTGACTTTTTGTTCTTTAATTTTTCGAATGAAGTAGTTCGAATGACTTTTCTTGTTTGAACAAGCTGGGTATATTTTAGGCGGTTTCTTTCTTTTTGGTTCAGTCGTTTCATTTTCTTCAAGGGTTTCTCTCTCTACTATTTCCCACGATCCCCACTCGCCATTTTTGCCCAACTCGTCCACTTCTCCTCTTTCCCTCTCCTCTATTACTCACCAGTCATCCCTTCAACTCCCATTAAACCTATTCCATACCTTCAAAACCCCATTTTCTTCCAACACCCTTCTTCAATCAAGGAATCTGAGTTCTTCCTTTATTTTTCCTCTTCTAGGTATTCTCTGTCTTCTCTTATATATATATATATATATATATATAGTGTTTTGTTTTGGGGCTATATACTATACCTTTAATTTTATTTTTTTTTGGCCCTAATTAAGTTTGAGCTCCATGAATATTATCAAATTTTCTTATAGTACAATTTTTTTTTAATAATTTCATGGAACTTCTCTTACTTATTTCATTTTTTTCTATATATTTTTGTTTATTGCTAATGGAGGATGAGATTGTGTTGTTGTTTGGTCTTGATGGTGTTGTTTGGCAGTTTGGTTGGCATTTTTTTGGGTAGGTTCTAGTTTAGTTCTCTTAGTATGACGAATCGTAGTCGTCGTTCCTGTAGAATAAGCACCTCTCCTGAGGAACGTTCTTCTTCCTCTTCATCTTCATCTTCCTCAGATGAGGACACCAATGTTGATGCGTCAATTCCAGATCTCAAACTGCGTTGAAGAACTCTATACAGTCATACCCAATACCATACCCAAGGATTTTTCACTCGATCCTATGATCGAGAAAAAACAACCAAACTCTCTACTCTAGCTGGCACTTATGTTTACTCTTGGCTTTCTGATTTGGGTTGGGACCCGCTGTTCAATCTCACTGACTCTATTTATTCCGACCTTATTAGAGAATTTTTCTTTTGGATGACTGTTCGTGAGGATCATATTTTTGCTAGAGTGCGAGGTCACGAAGTCATCGTATCTCTTGAATCCATCGGTCGTCTTATCCCATTACCCTGTGTCATAAATCCCTCTTATCCTTGGCCTCCCAACTCTCGTCCAGCCTCTAGTCATATCATGAACACCATGAGTCACATTATGCAATCCGATACCATTACAATTTATCATAAGATTTTAAATCCAGATTTTATGGTACTCAATTGGATTGTTTGTGCCTGTCTCATTCCTCGTGTCAACTCCACTCAAATTAGCAAGTTGCACGTAGATCTCATGTTTGCTATTAGCATTAGACCTTCGATTGACCTCCTCGCCTTCATTTTTATGGCTATTAAATCAGTAAAAATTAACCCATTAGGTCCCTTTAGGCGAGCACTTCCTTTTGTGGTTATTATCACTCGACGTTGTCTTGATACGCGCTGCCTTCTTCTTCCCTCAGATGTCCCTGTGACCCGATACCAAAAAATTGATATGTCCTCCGTTGGCTGATTTCGTGGTCACTTACCCCCTGATACTCCACAGATCACTACCTCTCAATCCGCATCATCACAATCCACCACTACCTCAACTCCTTCTCCTACTAGACCATCATCTTCTCGTGCTCCCCCACCACTTTAATCAAAGGATATTAGGTTTGTTTGTTCATGAGTGGAGAAAATTCAGGAAGATAGGCACCAGGACAGGGCTATTATGTAGTAACTTTTTCTTAACATACAGCAGGATCGTGATGCTCAGGCTCGTCGGGAGGAGGCTCAAGCTAGTCGAGATGAAGCCCAGGCTCATCGTGATTCCATACTACTTAAGCATCTTGAGGCAATTCGTCGGATGGATATGCGTTGTGGTGCAGGCTCATCCGGTACAGGATCCCTTCCAGATGATTCCCCCTATGATGCTCCAACTCCCTAATTTTCTTTATGTTTAAGTTTATATCAACCTTTATACTTTTGAGGGAGAGAGAATCATATTTATTTGAGTTATCTCACTTATACTAGATTATGCACTTAGTTCGATACTCTTTCATTGTGTTTGGATATTTGTTTTTCCCTATTTATGGTTATTGATTTCACTTTCCTGTTTTGATTCTCTTGTTGAATATAATGATATTGGCATATGTTGGATATTTTTTACTGCTATTTTATTCCTCGTGTCATCTTCTCTAACCATGCAGGTTTAATTTTATCCTTTTGTATTTTCCAGACAAAAAGGGGGAGAAACATTAATTGGGGGAGTTTTGATTTAGGGGGAGTTTATCATATGTCATACCATGATTCTCATGATTACTTAACTTGATTTATATTATCTGTTTTCCCCATGCGTTTTATGTGTTTGTTGTTTCATGTGTGTACGCCTTCATTTTCATTTGCCAATATATTGCCTACTTCTCTGCACCTTATAGTCAGTCGAGTCAATTAGTCCGTTATTTTTTTTGTGCTTTTGGGACGGGCTTTAGAATCGGCTTGACGGTTGGCTTAGCAAATTCAGCGTCTTTTTGGTTATATTTTTTATTTTATTTTGTCTCGGAATAGCCAAAGGGGGAGATTTGTAAGGACAAATTTCCAATCGAGTCATTTGTAGTATTGGCTATTCCGTTGGACAAAACATTTTTGGGTCTTAACAAGTCACACCTCTATCATCTATGGAGATTTGGGTATTTAGATTTTCACGCTTCATCAAATCGCATTCCATTCTATTTCCCCAAATGGTATATGACCCAAGTTCAATTTTAGTGTGGGAGTTAATTTAAATTTACTTAAAATATTTATAAAAAAATTTCAAATTAATTTTAAATCATTTTTGGAGAAAATGAATTTTTCGTTCGAAGTCAGCCCAGGTCGTTCGAACGACCTGGGTCTAATGAACCTGGCATGATTACACTTATATTTAGTTAGAAGGTTCGTTAGAATTGTCGTTTGAACGAATTCGTTCTAACGAGGTTTCTAATGAATTGACTTATATTGCACTGGATTATCATTAGAAAACTCGTTCGAACGAGTTTCGTCAGTTATGAATTTTTTTTAAAATCTTTTCTACAGTTAATTTGCATAACTGCTTTGGTCCATTACTTTTCTCAGTTTCATAAAGTGGACAAAAATACAGTTTTTGATAAGGAACTTACACATTTCAAAAGAATAATTCTTGTCTTCCTTTTTGATGAAAAACTCTCCAACACAATTTTAATTTTTGAATGAACTAAAACCCCATGCTTTCCACCTGAATTTCATCATGGACATATGCGGTGGATTTCTGCGTCCTATTTGATTGGAGACAGTACTTTGGCCTTCGGTGGATACCAATAAGTGAGCAATGTTGTGCAATGCATTAGAGCTTAGCGTATTACAAACGGAGGTAGAGGATATGGCATCAGCATGCCTTAGTGAGTCAAGTCTGTAAGTCTTTTGAGTCCCTTATAAAATCTTTATTTGTAGTGGATTTGTCTAGGCCCAGCCGTCCGAGGTTTTTCTCATTTGGGTTTACCTCGTACATTAGCGTGTTGTGGTTTTGATTTCTTATTTTATATCATCTAATCACCTAGATGTATGTGTAGGATAAAAACGATAAAATTTGGCTAAATTTATATCTTTTAATCAAGTTGACAATTCCATCACTTTAATTGATAATTGTCTTGCTAACTTCTAATTTGCAAAGGATATTAAAATTGGAATATTTCTCTCTTTGGCAAATTTTTAAATAGTATAGTGTGTGTATTCTACGAAATAACCATACTTCATATAACCTTACCACTTTAAGCTAACTGTAATCAAAGGTAATTTCTTCTTGTGGTTGGGGGAGTTATCATTTGGAAAGGGTGCATAATACCGAGATACATAACAAAAAATTTGAAGCAGCCAATGTACGAAATCAAAGTGTGAGAGCCACTAGGACTTTATTCATGAATAATAAGTTGCAGGCGACATCAGTTTGAAATAAAAAATTGCATAAACTAAATGTACCGATAAAAGATAAAGAAGACTAAAAATAGAACTTCTTGATATTGGCTATGTTCCATGCTCTTGGTATTTTCATAAGCTAAATGTCCTGATAAAAGATAAAGAAGACTAAAAATATAACTTTTTAAGATAGGTTGTGTTCCATGCTCTTGGTATCTCCCTTCCTTCCAGCATTTCCAAATGATATGCTCCTTGAAGGTCCTCCCTGATTACCTTAAAAGATCTTTCCCAGTTTGGTCCTAGCTTTCCAAGTGACTGCCTTGCGGCACTGCCGAAGACTTTTCTTAGGACATAATGTACCACCAGGAATTTCCTCTGATTGACTTTTTTGTTAAACTTCTTAGCCAGCTGCTGCTGATAGGAAGCCATCTTGATCATGTCCTTTTATCTTCGTTCATCTACTAAGTCAAGTTCAATGCTCAATACATCATTGTTTAGCCCTTGGTCAACCAAATTATTTCTCATGGTAGGGAGACCAACTTCAAGCGGAATAATAGTTTCCATTCCATAAGTGAGTGCGAAGGGTGTTTCCCTAGTTGGTCTCCTAGGAGAAGTATAGTAGGCCCACAGAACATGGGAAGCCCGTCCACCCAGGCATCCTTTACTCCTTTCAGCCTCTTCTTTAGGCCGTCGAGGATAGTTTTGTTGGAAGCTTCTACCTGACCATTGCTTTGAGGATATGCCACAGAATTGAAATAGTGCTTGATGTCATGCTCATCACAGAAGCCTTGAAATAAGCTACTTTCAAACTGTGTATCATTGTCGATGATGATAGTTCTTGGTACCCTGAAGCATGTTATGACGCTCTTCCAGATGAACCCTATAATGTTGACATCACGAATATTTGCCATGGGTTCTTCCTCTACCCACTTGGTGAAATAGTTTGTGCTGACCAGCAGATACATGTGATTTCTAGGTGCGGTCGGTAGTGGTCCCATAATATCCAATCCCTATTGCACGAACAACTAAGGACTTGTCAAATATTTGAGGTCATTAGTTGTGAACCATAGGAATGAATTTATGGAATTTTTCACATCTACGAATATAAGTACTTGCATCCTTTTGCATGTGAGGCCACCATAGATTGCTCGAAAACCAATTACGTCCCACCTGTGTGACTCCCACAAATACCATCATGAAGGTAACTGAGAACTTGTTCGGTGTCATGTGGGTGAATGTACTGGAGGTAAAGGAAAAATTAAAACGGGATGCTTTCACCCTTACTTGATGAGTAAATATCTTGTTATCAGGTAGCATGTCACTCCGTAGATATGCAATAATGGGATCAATCCAACTAGGGCCCATTCTATAAAGAGGACCTTCTTGGTGACCACCATCTAGTCAATGATTGGCTGGTCGAGGAACTCTATCTGAATGGTTCTTTTGAGATAGGAGGTTGCCAAGGCATCAATGTGTAGGAGGTTGCCAAGGCATCAGTGTGACTATTTTACCCCTAGCAGAACGGTTGAATATCAAGTTTTCTAAATCCTACCATGAGACCTCTTACTGCAGCGAGGTAAGTTTCCATCACATCGTCTTTTGCATTGAAATCTCTACTTACTTGGAGACCAGTTTGGAATCACCGAATATGTTGAGATGCCTTGACCTTAACATTTGGGCCTTGTGCAAGCTACCAATCAGTGCTTCATATTCAACTTCGTTGTTCGAGAATTTAAATCCCAACCCGATTCCTTGTTCAATGACAACTTCTTTTAGTGTGACGACGATGATTCCTACTCCTGCCCCTTATAATTGTAGGCTCAATCAATGTATAGGATCCAATCCTTAGATTGTGCTTCCTTATTTATTGCCTGGTCCATTTTCTGTTGGTCGATAGGCTGGTTTCTTATAAATTCGATAATAAAATTAGCGAGGACTTGTCCTTTAATTATTATTCTTGGATGAAAGTGGATATCAAACCTCCCGAGCTCGAATGACCACTTTGAGAGTCATCTAGAGAGGTCGACTTTTTGAATAATAACTTTGAGGGGATATGAAGTGATTATTGTTATTGAGTGATATTCAAAATAATGTTTCAGCTTCCTTGAGGCAACCACTAATGCATAGGCAAACTTTTCCAAGGGAAAGTAGCATTGTCCTGCATCCAGAAGCCTCTTCCTGGCATAATAGATGGGGTATTGTCCGCCTTCCTTCTCACATATCAGAGCCGAGCTAACAGTGCAATCCGATACTATGAGATAAAAATAGATCTTTATCACCGAGAATCACCAATAGGGGCGGTTCACTGAGGTAGGACTTTATTTATAAGTTGAAAGAATAGTTGGTAGCACTTCAAGGACTTGAAGATGAAGCAGTTGAGTGATGCGGGCATACCAATAAATTTCTGAACATCTTGCAACATCCGTGGATTCTGGACTTTGGTGATCACATCAATAGGATCTGGCTTGGTCTCAATTCTTCTTTTGCTGACTAAATAGCCCAAAAATTTTCCTGAATGGACATCGAATGAACACTTACTTACATTAAACATCATTTGATACTTACTAAGGATCTCAAAGTTTCTGGCTAAGTCTGTGAGGTGGTCATTTATGTTCTTGCTCTTGACTAACATATCATCAATGTAGACCTCCATTGTGTCTCCCATCTTCTTCTTGAACATCTTCATGACCAATCTCTGATAGGTTGCTCTTGTGTTCTTTAGGAAAAACGGCATGACCTTGTAACATTATAAACCAATCAAGATTATGAAGGATGTTTTACTTTGGTCAGGGCTGAACAATGGAATTTAATGGTACCCTGAATAGGCATCTAGGAAACTTATCCTTTCATACGTTATCGTGGTGCCAACTAGATGATCAATCTTAAACAGTGGAAAACTGTCTTTGGGGCAGGCCTTGTTGAGGTCTGTGAAGTCAATACAGACCCTTCAACGGCCATTGCTCTTCTATACTACCATTAGATTGGATAACGACTTTGGGAACTGAACATCCCTAATGGATCATACATCTAAAAGCTTCCCTACTTCGCTCTCCACTACTTTAGCCTTATCGGGGGTTATTCAGTGAGCCTTTTAAGTGATCGACTTAAAGGTTAGGTCAACATGCAAATGATGGTAGGCTATGTTGGGATCAATCCCAGGCAGGATCATTTGGCTCCCAACAAAAAACATCCAGATTGCTTCTCAAGAAGGCAATCAACTCTTTTTTTTTATGATCAGTGAGTGTAGTTCCTATAAAAAAGTTCTCTGGTAAGTTGTCATCCGCTCCAATTTCCTTTAAACTGTTAATGACCTTACCAGTGCGGTGGACACTGGTTTCCTCTATACCTGATCGATTGTACCGTAGTTGCTATTTAGAGGGTATAGCCCTATATTGGGCTTCCTTTGGAACATCTTTTGGTTCCTTTTTCATCTCATTTTTGGGGCAGATGGGTGCGATGAAGAACTTCCTTGCAGTTTCTTGGTCACCATGAATATCGACCATGCCCCGATCAATGATACACTTTAGCTTCTGGTGGTAAGTAGATGTTACGACCCTCATGGATTGAAACCAACCTCAGAATGGCATGATATATGGACTCCATGTCCACCACCAAGAACTCAGTCAGTTTTGATATATTGCCAGCCCTGAGTGGTAGGACTATCTTTCCCAGTGGCAATGTTATTCTCCCTACGGACCCGACCAATGGAACTGTGGCCTCCTTAAGGTCGTCTAGGTTGATCTTTAACTTGTGTAATAACTTTAGGTATGCTATCTCTTATGAGCTTCCCTGATTTACCAGCAGCTTGTTGACATCCCAATTTATTATTCTGAGAGTTTTCACGAGTGCATCGTGATGTGGAGTCTTTACTCCGATTAAATATTCTTTAGTGAAGATGATGTATTTGGTGTAGTAAACGTCCTCTAGTCACCGACGCTTGTCAGCTTGGCTTTTTACAGGCTCAATCTGGAATGCCTCCATAACAGTGGTGACCTTCTTCAGTTCCATCCGAATAATGTTCCTTTAGATCTTTTTTAGGTCGAACACTTCATGGATTATCGCGAATTCCTGTCATATGTCATCATCAAAGATAATTTTTAGTTTCTGGTCGCCATTGGCTACGATCTTGTCGGTTTTATTTTCTATATATTCATTGAGATGCCCATCTTGGGATAACTCTTTCAAATGTGACTTCAGAGCCTTGCAATTTTAGGTCTTTTGGATGCCTTCCATATGGAATGCACATCTAAGCACGTTGTTCCTCTTTATTGGGTCTCCACCCATCTTCTTGGGCCACTTGACGAATGGTTGAACCTTGATCTTGCACAAGATTTTATAGATTGGTTCTTTAAAGACGATGTTATCAACCTGAAACGCCTTTGAAGGATCAGCCTTACTCCTATTCTTAGAGTCGTCCTTTCCTCCATTCTTGTTCCCTTTTTTTTAGAGTCACTCTTATCTCCTATTTTATTTACCTTTGTTCGACCGTTGTCCCCTGCATTAAAATGAACCATGTCCTCAACCTTGGCATATTTCTCAATACAGACCATAAGGTCGTAAATAGTGCTGGCTTCTTTCTTTGTCATGGATTAGTTCGGTAGAGATATTATCGGCAGACCAATATTAAATGATGTAATGATAACTTTCTTCGAAAATTCCTCCACCTCATTGAATACCTCCATGCACTTATTGGCATAATCACAAAGGCTCTTTTACAGCTTTTTCTTTATCATGAGCAGTGAATCCATCCTCTTAGGGTAAGAGTTATCAGTTATGAAGAGAGTAGTAAAGACCTCTGTTATGGCCTTGAAGCTCTTACCCGACCCATGGGGTAGCTTCCCGAACCATTTTTATGATACGTCATGTAGGCTAGAAGGTAAAATTCAACACATCAAGGCATCATTGTGGCTCCATCGGGTCATCGCATGTACTACGAAATGTATTCTATGGGATTCGTCTTCCCATCGTAAATCTTGAACTTGGGAATGACAAACTTCTTTGGAGGTTCCTCTTCTTCAATCTCCCTAAAGAAAATGGATTTCATTAGAGTGTTGAGAGCTCTTCTGGCTAGCTTCCTGATGGACTTGGCTCCTCATTGGGCTAGATATTGGTCCATCTCTTTACGGACCAAAATTATGATATTCTCATCCTCGTGATCATTGCTTCTATATCACCTCTCTGATCATCCACGTTCTGATCGATCCCGCTCTGACGAGCAATGCTTAAATCTGTCTTGGTAACTCCTGGAGATCCTCCCTTGGCTGGGAGTATTTTTCTCATGAGGACTAGGAGTCCTATCATAATGCTTCCTGGTATCTCTATGGAGATATCTCTCCATCTTTTCAAGTCGCCTTTATAGGCGAGTATTTTCTTCCACTTGGAGGTGTGTGGCCTCCTCTTGTTCTCAAAGCCTGGCTTCATAAACGTTGACTAACTTGGTGTTCTGGGTGGACTTAGGTGGTCCTTGAATTTCTTCATAAGGTTGCCTTTCCTGGAGAAATATGGGATTTGGTTACTGGTGAATCTTTGACCTGAACCTTAGTGGGATGGAGTCATCCTGCACATCGCCAACTTGAAGAATGTTGCTGATATGGTGAGATATCATAGGCTTTCTGTTGATGAATGCTTTAGTAGGAAAAAGAATTGATTCCCACAAACGACACTAATTATGAGTGCAAGAATTATCATAATAATTGATCAAAAAAGAAATATCAAGATGAATACAATTAACCACACACAACAACAGGTATATATGGTTCTACAACTTGCCTACATCCATAGAGAGGTCACTATATTCTTATCAATGTCTCTCAATGCTTGAGGTTACATGCCATTGCCCCTGGTCAGGGTTTACAATTTGTAGTTATAGAAAATAAGAGATTGAATCATACAAGTAACTCAATTAGTTCGTGGATAACTTGTGGTGTCCCTGAATATCTCCTCAGAGATTGTTGGTAATCGATTTAAGTACATCTCTATGTATTCAAGCACGTGTTAAGTACACGAGTTTAAATAAATAACTGGTTTGGGTCGGGCAGTCTACGGTACACGTTGGGCTGGTCAGCTACTTTCTTGGGCTGAAATAAATAAGACCCCACACTACTGACTAGTATTTCCATCTTAGGAATATGATCCAAGACCTAATTGATCAGAGTATCATCGCCCCACCAGCTAATCCTAAACCCAATACCACTCATAACCCACTTTCAACCCATACAAATGCTATATTTTTGGAGAGTGACCCAGAATTTGATCCATCTACCCAAATCGTGCCCAGCAAAGCACCCATCATATCCATAATCTCATATAGGTTTTCCTATATTTTCTTCTACACCCTACATGCTTCATTGATCAAGCTTGTCACTCCTTACAAGGGCCTGCAATACCATTCGTACCCGGTCTGAAGGGAAAGACATGGAATTACCAATTATATTGAACCAACTCTTGGAGTTTGGGCTAAAATTACCTGTTGAGATGACAGTTAATTGTTGCAAATTTAGTGGCTTGTTCATGGATGCCTGTGAATGGTCTCGAGAATCAGATGAATGGGTGGTACCTATTAAAAAAGTCAGTCTAAATGATGCAGTACAGATAATAGCTGATGAATTTCGACAGATAAGTGAAATTTATAGCATTGATGAGCTACTCACTGCTTTGAAGCTTTAGGGATAGTTGGTCCCTTCAATCTTACACCTCCCCATTGAGTGGGAAGATTTATATGATGACGCCATCAAGGTTATTAGTTATATTAATTTCTCTTAGCAAAGGACATAGTCACCACCAGAAGGGGGGATAATTTTGACAGTTCAAATGACGAAACCAGTTAGGAAGAATCCAGTCTAGTAGACAACCTATGTGGAATGATATCCTTCAAAGATCTATTGGGGAAAATGAATAAAGTGACCATTCAGCTAGAGGTAGATGAAGACACGGGGTTTTTATTCTTCCCTGCCTCAGTAAATCACATAACTAGGTCAAGTAGACACTACAAAGATTCGATTGCTTATGAAACCAAGGCAGATAAAGGGAAAAGGAGTTGCCAAAAAACTTCCTATGCTATAAATGACCATCGAAGAGAGTAAAGTCACCAGCTTAAGAAGACCCAATCCAATTCTACCTCTTGAGTTTCCACTTACTATAAAGAAACCATTTCCCCTAGCTGAGGGGGATAGGCATGAACATACTAGTTTTTTGCTAAACCATTGGATTGTAATGCGAAGATTACTAAACCTTAAATACTATTTCCCCGTGGATGCAGGCTCCATTACTGAGCTAAACCACCTAAAAATCTCAAGTGTCTTTCTTTATATTTTATTTTATCTTTTATCTGCGATGATAAATTTGGTAACTAAAGGCTAAGATAAATAATCCAAATTTAGACATCAACAACTGGGTTAAATAATCAATCCTAGAATTGGACTTCCTTTATGGACCTTGCCTCAAGATTTTTTCATACCTCCTCAACGATTGACCTAACTTTCTTAAGTGAAATTCTACGAGGCTTTGTGAGTTCTTGACTAACAAAGATCTATATATAACTTGTGACACATAATGTCTCGGATAATCCCTATCATGTCATAAGGTTGCTATGAAAAGATGCATTAATTTTCTTTCAAAATATTCACTAGCTCCTATTTTCTCAGTTGGTCTACAAACTACCGATGAGGAATTTCATATATGGGTGATCATGGTAAAAATTTACTTCTTCCAAAGGTTCCATCACCCGATCAACGAGGGCGACTTGGGTGTCCTCAACCCCCTGTCCACCCGTGTTTTTATTGATACTTTAAGGCAAAATCACCTCCTATGGATATCTCTTCCATTTCTTTGGCCTGATTATGGAGATAAGGCATATCCGACAAAAGGCCTTACTACCCCATATCTCCATTACCCCTTAGTTAGTGATGCATTTTATTTTTCGATGTTATGTGGATGATACAACCTTTATCACTGGCAATTAACCTCTCCAACCAAAAAGTTTATTTGCTTTGATATTCTTCATTCTCGGACTGGAAACACGTCCTTAGCTAATGGCAAAGTCATTTTACTAGTGAATCCAACAAACAACATAGCGGCCTCGTTGATGTCTTCCATCCTGAAGTTGATCTTGTTTAATTATTTAAGGTATATCACTTCCGATGAGATACCCTCATCAACCAAGGGATTATTAACAACCCAATTGATAATCTAGAGTGAGATAGTCAGTGCATCGTGATGGGATAATCTTACTACTACTAAGTCTCTTATGAAAATGATGTTCCATGTATGATACACCTTTTTTAGTTTAGGACGTTTATTGGTAATGGTTTTATGTGGTTCAATGTGGAACGCATCCATCATATCGATTATATTCTTTATCTTGATCATCAGAGCATTGCCCAGATCTATTCTAGGCTAGAGGCCCCATGTATCATTGCGAGATATGTCCCTTACCTACGTTGTCAAAAATGTTATCTAGTCATTGGTCCATAGTTGCCTTCTTTTTACCTTGTCTTCTTTTGATATAATACCCCAAATGCCCAATTTTAACCACTCCATCTATATGAGATTTTAAATCTTTGTAATTTTTGGTCTTGTGCTCATTGTCTTTATGCTATGAACATCATAGCGTGTTATTTATTTTGGGGTGTCACCTGTCATATTTCTTTCCATTTGGAGTCTTTCTTCACCATGATTCTAGGGAGGATTTTTTATATCATCTTACTAAAGACAATATTGATTTCTTGATAGGAATTCGCACGATTAATCATCTCTCGGTTCTTTTTGGCATCGTTGTTCATTCTCTATCGCTTATCGAGAACAGACTCCTTAGATTCATCTCTATTGACCTTTGATGGGTCTCTGGTTTATTAGGTTCTAGAGACCACATCTTCTACCTTTGCACAGAGTAATTCTACATACCCTAAAGCATTACCCAACACATCCCCTAAAGTGCAGGACCCACCCCAATGTGTAAACACTTAGTGAACTTTGGGACATGTTTTGGGAGATATGTTTGGGGTGCATATCATTTTACATTTCGCAGAGTTCTCAATCTTGGACACTAGGTCATCAATTGTGGTTGGCTTTGTCAAAGATTGGTACATCATTGATTCACTTGGTAAGCCAATCTTAAAGGACGCCATAACAACCTACTTTGTAAAATCCTCAACCTCATCACACACCTCCCAATATCTCATATCATACTCTTTGAGAGTTTCATGTGGTTTCCTAAAGCATCCATTATTTTAGGGTGTGAGCTGTTGGTGATGAATGTTGTTGTAAAAACCTCAGCAAATTTTTTTAACCTCGTGATCAATTTAGTAGGAAGTCTTTCAAACCACTTTTGGGCCACATCACCCACACCTGAGGGGAAAATTATGCACATAGGCACCTTATTGTTAACCTATAAGAACATATCTTATTGATATTGTCATACATGATCAGTAAAGTATGTTTTACCACCGTAAATCTTAAACCTAGGTGCTACAAACTTATTTGGAGGTACAACTCCCTCCAAAATGCAGGAAAAGGGGGATATTATCTAGTTTAAAAGATCTCGGCATGGTAATTTTCTCGTTGTGAGAGATTAGTCATGAGTGACTCGTCTATTTAGTTCTCTGTGAAAGATTTTCATATGGTATCTATTTTATGCCTCCCCCTCTTGAAGACCTGTTGTTAGTTTCACCGTCTTGTGGCCACTGGATCTTATGTTGCATACTCCTTCTTTGACTGAGACTCTTAATAACTTGAGAGTTAGGGGTGCATATATCCTCCTAGCACCTGCATTTGAATCTTTGGAGCTTACATTCTACCTTTTCCACTTGGCGTTGCAGTCCGTTATTCTCCTTTTGCCTTCGCTAAGAAACCCTTTCTTTCCAGACTCATAATCACTTGAGATCTAGGGGTGCACATATCCTCCTCGCACCCGCATTTGTATCTCTGGAGCTTGCGTTCTACCTTTTCCACTTGGTGTTGCATTCAGTTATTCTCCTTTTTCCTCCACTAAGAAACCCTTTCTTGCTCGCGAAGGCATTCTTTATAGTCGTCAATATTTTTTAAGAGCCGACAAGGGTGATACTGCCTATTACTTCCATTAGAAAGATCTCATTGGGCTAGTAATGAGAGCTAGAGGCACCATTGTCCTAGTGAGATTGAATAACGTATCTGATTCATGGAGGTAGGGGAGATGGTTGTCCTTTTCCAAGGACGTCGAGCATTGATTCATGGTAAGATTTCGGTCGAATCTAGTTCATGAAATCGAAGGATAACTTTGTTCCCACGATCGATGCCAATTGTAAGTGCACAAAACTTACGAGTATGAAAAACCCATTTTCACAAGAAAAATACAAAATAAAAAAGGATTAAAACTTACAACACATAAACAAAATAAAAATACATATATACATGGTTCAACAAAAATTTCCTACATCCATAAAAGGGAAGATATTATGCGGAGGATTGAGGACCTCTCAACTGATCCCTTCATAAATGGGTTGATTACAATATTTATGAGAATGGAATTGAATTTTCCAACTAAAATTTTCTCCCCTATCATTTATAAGTTTGTTGTGATAGGCTTATCCACTATACACGTCACATTTATCAATAAAATATTTCGTTATTTAATCAGTATCTTCCATGTTTAATGAGTGGGTCCAGTATCATCAAATTAATTTATGAATCCCATAGTTACAACTACTAAAAAATGTTTTGTTTTGCATTATGTTTGAAAAAAACTCCCATTGATTCAATTCATCCTTAAAAAACTTTTTATAAAATGGATAATTAAATATACAAGCAAGGTCATGCTAATGGCATCACAAATTTTAGTCTCTTCCACTACCTACATAAAACACTACATAAGTTAAATATAGTTATTCTTACCACCAAAACATAGGTGCCCACATGGTCAAATGGTATATAAGCTTCATTTTGCCAACCCTTTCTTTTTTAATTTCTTTCTCTCTCTAATCACACCAACAATAAAAAAAATTATAACCTTTAAACATTCTACAACAATAAAAACCATAAACCTAACAACAAATCTCTCCAAATTAAGAAAAAATGATTAATACACAAAATTGCATCATAAGTTTTAACATTCGTTGATAGACACCGTTGCAACCGTACACTGAGCATAAAATTGAAAAAAAAAACTAACCTCTAAATGAAAATGTTATGAAATGTATCATATATGTGATATTGTTGTTAGAAAGGAAAAAAAAGATAAACGAAAACCTAAATGCATGTAATGAAAGCATAAAATAAGCTCGGTTTGAAAAATCCCTAACTAAATTAACATTGTACCTTCAGTATTAAAATGACAAAAAACGATGATCTTATTCAGCATCAAAATGCCAAAAATCTTACTTGTGTTGTGTTAAATTATTGAATATTCATGTGATATCGGATCATATGAATCGATGATAACATGTCGAGTCTTGTTTACAAGACTTGATATTGTTATACCGAGTCTCTTTATTGGGCATTAACACAACGACTAATGTTTGTACACTCGATATTCTTTTTTTTAATCTTATTTGTGTAACCAAATTGAATTACTTGTTTAATTATGTTTAGTATTCATCCTTACGTGATGATTTCGTATATGTAAATTAAATATGGGTAGAGCCACAGATAGGTAACCACTATAAGCTTCTAATTGAAATAAACGGATGTTAATTATAAAGTGTCTTCCTCGTAAGTAGATTGCAATGGGAAATGAAGAAAGAGGTAGGAAAGGAAGATTCGAATGTGGAGAGAAATAAAATGAAAAAAAAAGAAATAATATATGCGGTGAGTGATGAATCGACTAGAGGTAGCAAACGATTATAGGAGAGTATAGTGAGAGTGAGAGTGAGAATGAAAATGATAGTGACAATGAGAAAGGAAAGGAAGAAATTGAAAATAATGGCAAGGGAAATAGTTAAATGGATGGTGAAAGTTAAAATGAGAGTGAGAGTGGTGGCAGTGAAGAAGATAGTTAATGTGAAAATGACAACGTGGAATAAAAAGAATGAAGAAGGGAATGACATAAAAAAGGATAGGAAAATAAAAATGAAGAGGAAAATGATGTTGTATATTTTATGAAATGCCAGCTTATTTGGTTAAACTTTAGAGTCAATTTTAATTAAGACACATATGTTAAAAGTGGCGTGTCTTCGTACCAATGTGTTCCTTGTAGCAAGAAGATTAATTTGTTATACATACTTGTTCAAAATAGTGAAGTAATGAATGAAAAATTTGGACTTAAAGTGACCCACTTGAGTTTAAGCTAGATGGTGTAACATAGTTAAGTGGGTTTGTCCCACATTGGAAAAGTGGTAGAAACACTTGGAGTTAATATACCCAAGTTATGGGACTAAGGCTTGGATGCCTTGGGCTATCCCAACTCTTTGAAGGGGAGATGGCCTACACTATGCATGTGTTGGGCTTGGGCCAAAAGCCCACACGTGCGCGTACGCCACCGCCGTCGTCCGGCCCGGCCCGTGCCCGGGTTCGGGTCGTGGGTCTTTCTTGAGCAACTATTAAATTTTTTGGACAAATTTTAAATGACCTTTGGGCTTTAAAATTTATTTTCTGAAACAAAAAATATGGATTAATTACGGATTAATTATTCTCCACATTAATTAATTATTTAAAAATACTGTCATTTTTTATTTATTTAAAAAATACTGTCGTTTTTAATTAATTAATTAAAACGTTAAGTTACTTTATTAGAGAGATGCGACTGTACAAACATTCATATATGTTCTGGGAAAAGCCATGAGTTGCAGCCCTTCACCACTTATAAAAGGGACCATATGCAGTCCATTTAAGAAGTTTTAGAAAATCTACCCGAATTCCCTACTACTGTCCTTGTTTCCTTCTTACTGTTTGAGAGAAATTCGCCATTGTTGGTTCGTGGGACTGTTGCACTGAATTTATTTTTGCAACAGTCGTTGGCCATTTCATCCTGGGAGGCAGACACCCATTGAATTTGCAGTCAACACCGTAGCGGGGACGTATTCTGTCTTAAGGAGAGATAGTTCAACTTTTGACTCGGTTAAAATTCTACAAGTGATTGTTTCAATCACAACTTGTATGTTCTTCTTCTCTTCCTTTATTGTTACTATTTTTCTAAGAGTATACTGTTTATTTATTTAGTGATATATTATTTTTTTTCGTAATCCGGTAAACAACAATCTTAAGACAGAATATTTATATATTTTTTGTGTTTTCACTAAATAAATAATTTTCTTAATTGAAATTAGATTGGTAATGTTTTACTTGTTTTATTTACATACTAAAACGTGTTTACATTGAATATCTCTTTTCCTACAATTTTAATTTTGAATTTTTTTTATACATTTCATAAATTGTTTTTGTGTTATTCAATAACAGAATAATGGCTACTGAATCCTCTGAAAATGTGATGTTTGTTCCTCAAAATGATGTGGCGGTTAGTATTCCTAATACCGGTCTGACTCATTTAACTCATGGAGAAAAACCCGAAAAGTTTAATGGTACTGATTTCAAAAGTTGGCAACAAAAGATGTTGTTCTATTTAACTACCATTAAGCATGCGAGGTTTATTAACGAAGATGCTCCTGTGGTTAATGAAAATGAAACGGATAAGACAACTTTGCTAGTTGTATAAGCATGGAAACATTCAGATTTTATTTGCAAAAACTATATCCTTAATGGATTGGACAATACACTTTATAATGTATATAGTCCAATCAAAACCGTTAAATTGTTATGGGAGTCTTTGGATAAAAAATATAAAACCGAGGATGTCGGCATGAAAAAATTCGTGGTCGGTAGATTTATCGAATATAAAATGGTTGATTCAAAGACTGTCATAAGCCAAGTCCAAGAGCTTCAATTAATTTTTCATGAAATACTTGTTGAAAATATGGTCATAAGTGAAACATTTCAAGTTGCTACGGTAATTGAAAAATTACCTCCTTCTTGGAAAGATTTCAAAAATTATTTGAAGCATAAACGAAAAGAAATGGGACTTGAAGATTTAATTGTTCGGTTAAGGATAGAAGAAGATAATCGTACATCTGAAAAGAAAAATGGTAACCATGCTATGTTTGCAAAAGAAAATATTGTTGAGGATGGACAAAAATTCAATAAAAAGAGGAAGAACAAAAATGAAGGCACAAGTCAACAAGGCGGTGCTAAGAAGTTCAAAGGAAAATGTTTTAATTGCAACAAAGAAGGTCATAGGGCCGAGGATTGTCGCAAGCCGAAAAAATAAGAGAACTTCAAGAAGAAAGCACCACAAGCCAACATGACAAAAGTTGATGCATTATCCGACGATGTTTCCAATGTTTCTCTCTCCGCAGTTGTATCTGAAGTAAATTTGGTGGGTAATACCAAAGAGTGGTGGGTTGATACCGGCGCTACAAGCCACGTGTGTTCCGATAAAAGTATGTTCATAACCTACCAACCAATTGCAAATGGAGAATAATTATTCATGGGAAACTCCTCCACCTCGAAGGTTGAACGTAAAGGCAAAGTAGTGCTGAAAATGACTTCGGGGAAGCATCTCGCACTCAACAATGTATTGCATGTGCCTGACATCAGAAAAAACCTTGTTTTCGGTTTCGTGCTAAGCAAGAAAGGATTTAATCTAGTCTTTGTTGGAGACAAATTTGTACTAAGTAAAGATGGAATGTATGTAGGGAAAGGATATATGTGTGATGGGATGTTCAAATTGAACGTCATGACTGTTGTACCTAAAAGTAACAATGATAATAATAATAATATGATATCTTCTGCTTATATGCTTGAGTCTATGGATATGTGTCATGGTAGACTTGTACATGTTAATTATAGTACTTTAAGTAAATTAATTCACTTAGAATTAACTCCTAAATTTAGCATTGATACAAGTCACAAATGTGAAACATGTGTAGAAGCTAAATTAACTAAAAAACCTTTCCATTCAATTGAAAGGAATAGTGAACCTTTAGATTTAATTCACACCGATATATGTGATTTAAACTTTGTTCAAACTAGAGGTGGGAAAAAGTACTTTATTATCTTTGTGGATGATTGCACTAGATATTGCTATGTCTATCTTTTAAGAAGCAAAGATGAAGAAATTGAAGCTTTTAAGCAAAACAAGATAGAAGTTGAGAATCATCTTAGTAAAAAGATTAAAGAATTAAGAAGCGATAGAGGTGGTGAATAATAATATCCTTTTAAGGAAATATGTTTGGAGAATGGGATTATTCACCAAACTACCGCACCTTACTCTCCTCAATGAAATGGGATTGCGGAACGTAAAAACCAAACTTTAAAAGAAATGATGAATGCATTATTAATAAGTTCGGGATTACCCCAAAACATGTGGGGGGAAGCATTGCTTTTAGCTAATTACATTCTCAACAAATTGATTCATAAGAAAACAAATAAGACACCCTATGAGTTGTGGAAAGGACATGATCCTTCCTACAAATACTTAAACGTGTGGGGGTGTCTTGCAAAAGTACTAATTCCTGAACCTAAAAAGGTAAAAATTGGTCCAAAGACTATTGATTGCATATTCATTGGTTATGCACATAATAGTAGTGCATATCGGTTTCTTGTGCATAAGTCTGACATTCCTGAAATTCATGAAAATACAATCATAAAATATAGAAATGCACCATTCTTTGAAAATATCTTTCCTTGTAAAAATACACAAGAAACAACTTCTAACAAAAGAATGCTTGAAGTTACAAATGGTGAACCTCAAAATATTATTGAGGAAGAACCGAAACGTAGCAAAAGAGCTAAGATTTCAAAATCTTTCATTCCATAATTTCTAACATATATGTTAGAAAGTGAACCTCAAACGGTAAAGGAATGTCTATCCACTCCGAAAGCCTCATATTGGAAAGAATCTATCAATAGTTAAATTGAATCCATTTTGCAAAATCATACATGGGAACTGGTGGACCTACCACCAGGGACAAAACCGTTAGGGTGTAAATGGATATTCAAACGGAAAATGAAAGTTGATGGTACCATTGATAAATATAAGGCTAGACTTGTAGCTGAAGGATATAAACAAAAAGGGGGAATAGATTATTTTGACACCTATTCACCTGTTACAAGGATTACATCCATTAGAATGTTAATTGCAATTGCAACAATACATAAATTGGAAATACACCAAATGGATGTTGAAACGGAATTTTTGAATGGTGAATTAGATGAAGAAATATATATGGAACAACCGGAAGGTTTTAGATCTCCTGGAAGTGAAAGGAAAGTATGTAAACTTGTGAGGTCATTATATGGGTTAAAACAAGCACCTAAACAATGGCATGAAAAATTTGACAATGTCATGAAGTCAAATGGTTTCAAAATAAATGAGTATGACAAATGTGTTTACATCAACAGCACTCAAGCGGGACATGTGAATGTATGTCTATATGTAGATGATATGCTAATAATTGGTAATAATAATAATGTTATCAATTCTACTAAACAAATGTTGACTAGTAGATTTGAAATGAAGGACATGGGATTGGCTGATGTCATCCTAGGAATTAAAATTATTAGAACCCCTCAAGGAATTAGCTTATCTCAATCACATTACATTGAAAAAAATACTTCAAAAGTATAATAAATATGATCAAAGTCCAGTGAGAACACCTGTAGATCCAAGTCATCACCTCCTTAAAAATAAAGGTGAAGGTATATCTCAATTAGAGTATTCTTGTATTATTGGAAGTTTGATGTATTTATCAAACTGTACTCGACCTGATATAGCATACTCGATTAGTAAGCTCAGTCGATATACGAGTAATCCCGAAAACGATCATTGGAAAGCCTTGATAAGAGTTCTTCGATATCTTGGATACTCTTTGGGGGACGGGTTGCACAACGAACGATATCTAGCTATACTTGAAGGCTATAGCGATGAAAATTGGATATCTGACTCAAATGATTCGAAATCCACAAGTGGATATGTATTTACCCTTGGAGGTGTAGAAATATCTTGGAAATCCTCGAAGCAAACGTGTATTGTAAGATCCACGATGGAATCTGAATTTATTGCTTTAAATAAAGTTGGAGAAGAGGCTGAATGGCTTAGAAATTTCTTAGAGGATATTCCAATATGGTCAAAGCCCGTGCCACCTATCATAATACATTGTGATAGTCAATCGACAATTGCTAGGGCTGAAAATAATAACTATAACGGTAAATCATGACATATACGTCATCGACACCAAACTGTTAGATAATTGCTCTCAAATGGAATTATTTATATTGACTATGTAAAGTCAAAGGAAAATATTGCGAATCCACTAACTAAAGGTATACAAGGAGAGCAAGTTGCAAGTTCATCACGTGGAATGGGCCTAAAGCCTGTAAAATTCTAAAGAGTCATCTTAATGGAAACCCAACCTAAATGACTGGAGATCCCAAGAAATAGGTTCAAAGGGACAACCTAATTATTATGACTCAGTTTGCACTGAGAAGTAATACTTTAATTATTTCCTCCCATTTCGAAGATGAGTCAGTGCACAAACTGTCGCGTGTATAAGGATAAACTATGTTTTTAATGATTTCTATATCTTGAATATATAATTCAAGTGGGGTATTAGAAGGATACTCTTTATAGAAATCACATATGTGAGTGAGAAGGGGTATGAAAATAACGAAGGCTATTTCTCTAGCACACTCATGAAATCGGGAGGTGTCCAAGGCCAAAATGGACACAACAATGAGAACCGATAAGGTTGGAAAGATATTGTGTGAATACTATTGTCTCAGTTTACATAAATGGACGATCAATTCAAGACATCACGTTCATTGATTGGCTAGTAAGCTCGATAGTATCTCACTAGAAAAGACTCAAAGCCACAAGCTATCTTTTTCGATGCAGTGTTTTTTCCTAGAACAACTCTCTGTTTGCATCTATATTCGTTTGATTCTTCCAAATTTCATTCAGGTGGGGGATTGTTGTATATTTTATGAAATTCCAGCTTATTTGGTCAAACTTTAGAGTCAATTTTAATTAAGACACATATGTTAAAAGTGACGTGTCTTAGTACCATTGTGTTCCTTGTAGCAAGGAAATTAATTTGGTATACTCACTTGTTCAAAATAGTGAAATAATGAATGAAAAACTTGGACTTAAAGTGACCCATTTGAGTTTAAGCTAGATGGTGTAACATAGTTAAGTGGGTTTGTCCCACATTGGAAAAGTGGTAGAAACACTTGGAGTTAATATACCCAAGTTATGGGACCAAGGCTTGGATGCCTTGGGCTATCCCAACTCTTTGAAGGGGAGATGGACTACACTATGCATGTGTTGGGCTTGGGCCAAAAGCCCACACGCGCGCGCACGCCGCCGCCGCCGCCGTCCGTGGGTCGTGGGTCTTTCTTAAGCAACTATTAAATTTTTTGGACAAATTTTAATTGACCTTTGGGCTTTAAAGTTTATTTTCTGAACCAAAAAATATGGATTAATTACGGATTAATTATTTTTCGCATTAATTAACTATTTAAAAACACTGTCGTTTTTTAATTATTTAAAAAAACGCTGTCGTTTTTAATTAATTAATTAAAATGCTGTCGTTTTTAATTAATTAATTAAAACGTTAAGTTTCTTTATTAGAGAGATGCGACTATACAAACAGTCATATCTGTTCTGAGAAAAGCCATGAATTGCAGCCCTTTACCACTTATAAAAAGGACCATATGCAGTCCATTTAAGAATTTTTAGAAAATCCACCCGAATTCCCTACTATTGTCCTTGTTTCCTTCTTACTGTTTGAGAGAAATTTGCCATTGTTGGTTCGTGGGACTGTTGCACTAAAGTGCTTCTTACAACAGTCGTTGGCCATTTCATCCTGGGAGGCAGACGCCCATTGAATTTGTTGTCAGCACCGTAGCGGGGGCGTATTCTGTCTTAAGGAGAGATAGTTCAACTTTCGACTCGGTCAAAATTCTACAAGTGATTGTTTCCATCAGAACTTGTATGTTCTTCTTCTCTTCTTTTACTGTTACTGTTTTTCTAAGAGTATACTGTTTATTTATTTAGTGATATATTATTTTTTTTCGTAATCCGGTAAACAACAAATGATAGTGATAATGAGAGTGTATAGGGCAATGAGAATGAGAGTGAGGAAGCAGTGGAAGCCATAACAAAGGTAAACAAATCATCGAAGAGTAAGGCAATGACTAAGGGGAAGGGGCCGACTCTGGGTAAGGCTAAATCATAGGGACCAACTAAGGGAGAAGTCATCGATGAAAGGAAATATAACAGTTAAACAACGCTTGAAAATGATGGTGCCCCAACGATGGTAATTTTTTAAAGGAGTTGAAACACCATATTTCTTATGGAATATAATGGGTGAGGTATGTATTTGAATGTCGTATAATTTAAATTAATAGTAACTTAGTTATAGTTCGATAGATTAATTGATTTATTTTCTAAAAGCGCTTTTTGTTTGAAGACCATACATATGCAGAAGATGGGTCAATGGGATTGGAATAAAGAACACCCGTATATCTTAAAATTAACGTATGATTCTTAATCGGACCATACAATTAAGGTGTCACACCAATACGAAGATTACATATTCATTAGTGCCTTCATAGAGAAATAATAACCCATAACAAACACGTTCCATTTACCAATCTGTGAGATGAAAATCACATTAAACGATGTGTACCATATATTGAGGTACCGGTAGTGGGTCACTGTATGTATGGAGAAAAAAGGGTTAAGGTGATGCTTCGAAATTGGTGGTTGATTGTTTGGAAATTATGATGGAAGAGACAAAGCTAAAGTGTAAGGATTGTTAAATAGTTGATGGTTCATGCATAAATTCTTTTTCAATTCCCACCACTTATTAACTGATCATGCCACCCCATTACTAATGCTATATTACTTTATATACACACTTTCCTTCCCCTTTAAAGCCTGTCATTTCATCAATATACGCCTTATAAAAACCCAAAATGTATCTCAAGTTACAGTTCACGACGTATGCCCCATTGTAGTTCTTTTTCGCAGGTTAGAGCATTTGTTTTTCTTCCTTTATATCCAAGTCATCAATGGACTTGGTTATTTCCCAAGAAAATGGGTAGTCGTTGGTTGACATGGCATGTTTTTTCCCCCGGTGTCATTTTCCCATGAGGCCTCCCCTTTGGTCATAATTGTATTGGATCCAATAATGACATTGTCGATGGACTTGCAATGTCACCCAACTTCACTAAAAGCACCCTCCTCTCACCCTCCATTGATTCTGCACATCTTCGTTAAAATGCATATCTGGCGCATAATCAATGTCACTGTATTTTGATAAATTTGTCGCAATGTTTAATTTTTTTCCAATTATTATCTAAGGAACTAAAAGGAATGTGTCTACTTCCTTGACTATTGTACAAACCCAACTTATGGGTGTGAGGAAGTCCAAAGACAATTCTTAACACATCTCTACAAGCATACTCATTCACTCCCACAGCCCCAACCAATTAAATCTACTCAACCAATAGGTCCAGCTCATAATGTAACACACATACCCTCATATATTTTAATCGTGGGAAGTTACTGATGGATTAATTTATATTTTGTGAAAACTATAACACAAACAGGAACATTCATATTGAATTATCAAGAAATATAAATATTGATTTTGCAGAAGAGTACCTGAATCCATGACAGAAAGTTAAAATATCTGAGTCTGAGGTCTTATGCTCTTCCAGATCAACACTTTTATTTCCTCTCTAAATTTCTCTCTAACAATGGGAATCAGAAGATTGGTGTTGTGTGATCTGGGGACCATGATCCCTATTTATAACACAATCGTGTCTTTTCATATTTCGTATATTTTTATTTTAACCCATCATAAAAATAGAAATTACGCTTGTCTCTACACAATAAAACCCACACTTTAATAATACATTAGTAAGGCCCCAAAACTTAAATTAATCACTTTAATTAGCCTACTTTTATTTGATAGCCTATAATTCATATTTATTTTATATATAAGCACATATATTAAATTTTACTCTAACAATCTCCCACTTGGGCTATATATATATATATATGTAACTTTATAAATTTGAATTATACTTTATGAGCTCATGAGTTTTAGCTATCAAAACTTTATGTATCTTAACAGTCATGTCCATTAATTGCACCAATATAGAATCAAAGCGATCGTTATTACATATTTCGTAAGTAGACCCATCAATGATCACATATATCAATGCAACTAATGACAAAGATCAAGTGTGGATGTGTAGCATGGAAATTTCATGCAATGTGATCTTAACATGCCTATTTCCAACTGGTCCTCCTTAAACCTTAGTGATATCAAACCATATAAAGTCAGAGTGAATATAAACTTAATACTTTACTGCAGTAAATAACCATACAATATCCATTAAATCAAATATGTCTATGAAAGCATATAAAATACAAACTCCCACTAAACTGACATATCCTGAAAATAAATTACACCCATATGAGCAGTGTGCTCATGAAAGACCTTAGTGGTAATCCCTTAGTCAGCGGATCCGCAATCATGGAGTTTGTTCCAATGTGCTCTATAGATATAAGTCCACTCTGAACTCTTTCTTTTACAACTAAGAACTTAATGTCAATAACCTTTGACTTCGTAGAACTCCTGTTGTTGTTGGAATACAGTACTGCTGATTTATTGTAACAAAATAACTTAAGTGGTCTTTCAATGTCATCCACAATACGCAGCCCCGTGACAAAATTTCGCAACCATATTCCTTGATTGGACGCCTCATAACAAGCTACAAACTCAGCTGCCATGGAGGAAGAAGCTATAATAGACTTCTTAACACTCTTCCACGATATAGCACCTCCAGCAAGTAAGTAGATATAACCTGAAGTAGATTTCACGCTATCTTGGGATCCAGCAAAATCGAAGTCAGAATATCCGATGATCTCTAACTGTTCTGACTTCCGATAGGTGAGTATGTAGTCTTTTGTTCTCTGTAAGTACCTCATGGCTCGCTTGGCTGCTATCAAATGATCTTTTCCAGGATTACTTAAGTATCTTCCCAACATGCCAACAAAGGACGCAATATCCGAACGCGTACATACTTGAGCATACATAAGACTTCCTACTACTGACGCATAAGGAATCTTTTGCATCTCCCGAATTTCAAAATCATTCTTGGGACATTGACTGAGACTAAATTTATCTCCTTTAGCTACAGGGGTGTCACCTGGTTTACAATCATGCATGCCAAATCTTTTAAGAACTTTCTCGATATAGCTCTTTTGTGATAAACTAAGTGTACTCCGAGAGTGATCTCAGTGTATTTGTATACCCAACACAAAAGAAGCGTTACCAATATGTTTCATCTCAAATTTCTTTGAAAGAAATCTCTTGGTTTCGTGCAACATACCTATATCGTTGGTGGCAAGAAAAATGTCATCAACATATAAAACCAAGTAAATATGCTTACTCCCACTGAACTTGTGGTACATACAATCATCAACCAGATTCATCTCAAAACCAAACGAGATGACAACTTGATGAAACTTGTAATACCATTGACGAGAAGCTTGCTTAAGCCCATAAATGGATTTCTTTAATTTGCAAATTATTTTCTTTGCATCTCCCGACACAAAGTTTTCTGGTTGCACCATATATATTGTTTCATCAATGTCACCATTGAGAAACGCATTCTTAACATCCATCTGATGAAGCTCAAGGTCAAAGTGCGCCACAAGTGCCATTATTATCCTAAAAGAGTCTTTCGATGAAATCGGAGAGAAAGTCTCTTTATAATCGATCCTTTTTCTGTGTAAAGCCTTTAGCGACAAGACGGGCTTTGTATCTCTCCACATCACCTTTCGAATCCCTCTTGGTTTTGAATATCCATTTGCAACCAATGGGTTTTTTTTACCTTCAGGTAATGGGGCAAGATCCCAAACGTCATTGTCCTTCATGGACTTTATCTCCTCATTCATGGCATCAATCCACTCTTAAGATTTAGAACTTTCCATGGCTTGACGAAAGGTGATCGGATCATCTTCCACCACACCAATGTCAAACTCATGTTCTTGGAGAAATACAATGTAATCATCTGGCACAGCACTTCTTCTTTCTCTAATGGATCTCCTTAATGGCATAGGTTATGGAGGTGGTAGAGTTTGCTCTTCTAGAATGGGAGCTTCTTGGATATTGTTTTGATTAGGATCTGCTTCTTGAACAATGTCAGGAATTGGATCCTGATCAATGTTAATAACAGCTGTGGGAATATCAACATATTCCTCTTCAAAACCAAAATCCTTAACCTTATCCCCCTCGGCAAACTCAACATCCTCAAATAACCGGGCATTTCCAGTCTCAAAAATTATTTTAGTAGTAGGATCATAAAATTTGTAACCCCTAGATCTTTCAGAGTATCCAATAAAATAGCAATTAACTGTTTTGGAATCCAGTTTCTTTAGTTGGTACTCTGTTAAGGATATACACTGCAGTCTTTAATGCTTCACCCCAGAGTAAATCTGGTAAGTTAGAGTAACTGATCATACTCCTTACCATATCTTTAAGCGTTATGTTTCACCTTTCAGCAACACCATTCATGCTTGGAGAACCTGGCATGGTGTAGTGAAGGACGATACCGCACTCCTCTAGGAATTTAGCAAATGGTCCTGGGCGTTGTTCACCTGAACCGTCATACCTACCGTATTATTCACCACCACGATCAAAACTGATGCTTTTAATCCTTTTGCTGAGTTGATTTTCAACTTCAGCCTTGAATGACTTGAACACGTCCGGAGATTGGGAGTTTTCATGGATGAGATAAAGGTAGCCATAACGTGAAAAATCGTCTATGAAAGTGATAAAATATTGTTGACCGTTCCATGAAACCGTAGGGAATGGCCCACAAATATCTGTATGTATCAGTTCTGAGACGTCTGTAGTCCTATATAACAACCCGAGGTCTTGGAGAGGAGGATTTATTTATTTTGGGAGAAATAAATAATATTTTATTGGAGAAATAATTAAATTGGCAATTGAGGTCAAAATTGGAGTCGTTAGAAAGTGTATCGAATGGCGATTTTGAGGGTGAAGTTGTGTCCGAAAGGGTCGAGAAAGTCGAAATGATTGTACTTGGGGTCTATTTAGGTTCCAAAATAATTTAGGACCGTTTGACTCGAATTAAAGTTACCGAGTCATTTAAAGTGTGTATTATCATTTAAAGATGTGTATCTTGGGATTTAGGGCTTATTAAGCCTACGGGAGATATTTCTCCAAAGAGAGAGAGAGAAATAGAAAGAAATAAAGAGAGAAGAAGAAAAGGAAGGAGAAAAGAGAGAGAAAGTGGAGATTTCCGGCCAATACGCGATCTCAAGGCGGATTCAGACCCTACGAACCCGAGGAAAGTGATTAAACTTGCTAAATAATTGTTGTGTACCATTTATTGCATGATTTGTGGATTGATATTTTGGGTTTTAGGTTTAGTTTAACAAAACCTAACTTTTGGGTATAATCTTAGATTTGATATGTAGATCTTTGATTCGAGGATAGAAATTAGTTTATATGTATTCTAGGATGATTCTTGATGATATATATGTGATTGGGATGAAAATATATGGAGAGAAAATGATAAAAATGGATTTTGGGTATTTTAGGCTTACAAAAAGTAGCCATTTTCGAGGTTTCTGAAGGGCCGAATCGATTCGGCCTCCTACCAAATCGATTCGGAATTATGCAGGTTCCCAGGTCTGAGTGACCGAATCGATTCGGACCCCATCCAAATCGATTCGGCCTGAGACAGAATCCCAGGTCTGATGACCCGAATCGATTCACCTTCCTGGCCGAATCGATTCGGAATTGGCCCGAATCGATTCGGAAACAGGGCTTTTGGGGGATTTTTTTCTAAGAAGAATTTCATCCCGTTTTGTTCGAGGTTATCGATTGGGGATCTCTATAAGAGATATTTGGAGTATGTTTTGGAGACTTTTAGGGATTTTTCCCTTATAAGAAATTATTGGAATCTTATTGACTAAAATTGAGGAATATCGAATAGATATTTCGGTATATCTTAAGTGGGGAAGCCCACCTTGATTGGAGATTCGATTTGGAGATAATCATATTAATTATAAGAAAGAATGAGATAAATTTAGAGTCGTCGGACCTTAGGATCAAATCCCAAACGGGATAACTTTAAAGGTTCATAAAATGAATTGAACCCCATTATGGATGGAGAACTATTTATGTGAATTGAGGTGCATTCGGATATAGAATATCCTTAACTTAATTAGAATTGGGAGACAATTCATTATTAGAAGCGACATGTGAGCTTCAAGCGAGAAATAGTATAGTGTATACTAAGTGGGGTTAATGTGTGAGCTGTGACGGTTAGTGTATCAAGAGAGAGATATACTAAACAATGATGTTAATCAAATTGCGCCATTGGGCGTATAATAAATATGAAAATGATGATGCAGGTATACCTTATATGATGGTATATCTTTATTATGTGGGATGTATGTATACCTTATATGATGATGTATATACATGTTAGGCATACCCTCTCCTTGCTATCATTGGAAAGTTTCGTGCATAGAGGGTGAGCATCCTGGCTCAAAGAGCAGGATGTGGATATTCCCCAGGTCATAGTCGTCCATGGTGGTCAGCAAATGACATATATATACATTTATTTATTTTGGGGGTGAGAGGTCGTGGGTATGTGTCGCTCTCACTTGCTGGTTATGAGCTATGACCGCTTCCCGGGACGTCGTGTGCGTGAGTTGATCACGAGGTGGGTGTCGTGGAACCCCACCAGGTGGCCCCAGTTTGCTACGTATATGGGTTGCTGGAAGATGATAGCATGTGAGCCTGCGTCCTTCGAGTTATAGCTTGGTTGGATGGTTATTATTGCTTGTGCTTGTACTTGAGCATCGAGGGCATAACGGACCTCAACGACCTACATTGCCAGGATTAGTGTATCGGGGGGTTCCTTATTTGGATTTCGCCTCGGCGAGACGTCCCATTCACGAACCGCAGTGTAATGTTGGAACTTGGGGATAAGTTAGTCCTTAATGCTCAATACTTATATATATATATCACCTATCCCGACAATCGACAGTGCCAGGAGTAGTGTAACGGGGGGGTTCCTTGTTTGGATTTCACTTCGGCGAGCTGTCCCACGCATGAAACGCCGTGTACTGTTGAGAATTGGGAATATTAATTAATTAAAATTGGATAATAATAATTTGGGTTACATGCATCTTGCATTGAGGGCATAATGAGCCTCGAGGATCGATACGGTCAGGAGTAGTGTAACGGGGGGGTTCCTTGTTTGGATTTCGCTTCGACGAGACGTCCCACGCACGAAACGCAGTGCCGTGTTGAGAATCGGGAGGAGTTTAGTCCTTAACTCTTGATGTTAATAACTCATATATAATAATTACATATATATATTATTTACATGACAAATAAGGGCATCACTAGAATATATTATTCTAGTAAATGAGAATGTTGATGTATTGTGATGATGTGGTTACGAGATGGATCATGTAACTTTATATGTTCAACAAATGAACATTATAAAGATAACTATAACTATTGCATTAAAGTTAATGTACTTAATTTATAGATTATAGAAATAAAAGGTAGATTGGGAGATAGTTTAGACGGTTTCACTTAAATACTTCAATTGGGCTTAATTTAGAATCCTCTTACCTAAATAGAATTGGGCATCTATTTGGAGATCACGTGCATACGCTTAGTGCGCGCTTTAGTTGAGAGGTGAGTTGAATTATTATGGAGAGTTAGATTCCACCTTAATCATGTAATAATGCATTTATAATTATTATGCATTTTAATACACTTGCTATAAAATGTTTTTCAACTCGGTCTCTGACCCGTTTATATTTTCTCCTCCATGTATATATTGTACTACTTCAGGTGTTCTTCCGCAAGGACGCCTTTGATGTTCATCCATTCAGGATTCGTGGAGTTGTGGCAATTGCGGACTGCCGCGGCATTTTGCTTTAGTCGATTCCTATCTTTGTATATCTAGATTAGGATTCTGTTGTATATGGAGTTAGTATTCAAGGTGTTGTAGATTAACACTTTTATATTTCATTTCTCCGTTTTGTATTGTCTGTTACCCGACAGCATATTCGGGTATTTCATTTGCACTCTTGCATATTAATGGAGTTTGCACTTATCACTCATCATAGTTAGATGTGTATTGTTGGTCACGTTGCATTATTGGTTTTGTTGTTGTTGTTAAATAAAAAGTTTTAAATTTTTGACAATCCACTTTTAATAATTTCGAGTAGTTAGCCTTATTATTAGTATTGTCAGTTGATGTTGAGACTGTGCCATCTGAGATAGGTGATTTAGTATAGTATAGGGTTGGCCACCCGTTATTATTTTGAGCAGGTTGTCACACCCTATTTGCACCAAATCTCCTTATGTTTGTCTGTTTTCCCTTTATGCAATTTTTGCAAATTTTAAAATCTGAAAAAATCAAGGGAATCTAGAATTCCATCTGACACAAGTCTTTCAATTCTCCTTTAGGAGATGTGACCTAATCTCTTATGCCATAATGATGCAGAATTCTCATTGGTTAATTTTCTTTTAATACCTCGAGTATTTAATTGCAAGGTTTCATGATATGAAGCAATAGTATCAAGCATATAAAGGTTATCTACATAAGATAAAGAACCAGTACCAACCAAATTTGAATTACGAAGAAGACTAAATTTATTATGTCCAAAGGAACAAGTATAATCAAATTTGTCCAATACAAAAATAGAAACCAAATTCCGTCTAAATGACGGTACGATAAATGTCTCATTCAAATCCAAATAAGTACTAGACTTCAATAATAACCTAAATATTCCATCTTGCACACAATGTGAGATGAGCTCGTTAAGAGACCAAGTCTCCTTTTGGCAGTTGTAGCTCACCTTAAATTGACTGAATTGTGTGGGAAGAGATATCAGAACCAAATGCACAAGCAAATCCTCAGAGAGATCAAGCTTAAGTGCTCTTAACTTTGAAGCGAGATGAGACATTTCCATAATGTACTCCCTAATGTTATTACCTTTATATTTCATTGAGATGAGACTTGGGAAAAGTGTACTTGTTTAAGTCTTTTCATTTTTGACAAATCTGTTCTTAATTTCTTAAAGGAACTCTTTGGCTGTCTTTATCGTTTCCGATATCGAGCCCCTGAATGCTTCTAGAATGGCCTTCTTTATGATCATCAAACACATGCGATTTGACTTCTCCCACCTTTCAAAGTCCTTTTTGTCATCAGAGGAACTTTTATCTGTAAGAGGTGCAGGAGAAGAAACCCTTAATGCAAGGTCCAAATCCATGACACCGAGAACTATATGAAGGTTCTCTTTCCATGACTTAAAGTTTGTTCCATTAAGCATGGGAATAGAATTAATACTGGCAGTAATGTTGGAAGCAGAACTGATAGCTGAATCAGAGAACAATAAACAAATAAAACTAGCTCATATAAGTCTTAAATCAAAAATAAATTCAAAGAAAGGACAAATCCCATTTTAAGATATCGGACACTCTATTAATATTTGATCTTTGGAAAAAATATTAACTTGTAAGTGATATCTTGCCGTAATAATCAAACACTGATAATAAGAACATATTGAATAATAATTCTTCCTTTGGGCCGATTTATTATTCATATATAAAACTAAATAATTATCATGTGCTTATTATTAAAGTGGCACATGTAATTTTGTAAAAAATAATCTTCCTTTGGGCCGATTAATATTCACATAAATTACATGCACATAATTCTTTTTATATTTTGAAATAAAATTAATTTTGAACAAAAGAGGTCACTTTGGTGACATATTGTTTAAATTAATTTATCTCAAAATATATATATAAATACACCAAAATTTGAATTTAAATTTGTATATGGGTTCAAAACCCCTTTGGCTCCCGACTTGAAAGGTCATGGGTTCAAAACCCCTTTGGCTCCAAACTTCAAAGGTCATGGGTTCAAAACCTCTTGAGATCCTTCATAATTTTCATCATTTAAGAGGCTTAAATATGAAACACCAAGAGTTGAACCTTTAACCTTCCACTACCATCAAATCAACCTTTATACTTAATTTTTTTTTAAATCATATAAAATCAATCGCTAGTCCAAATTTCATGAATTTTATATCGTTGGAATCGTAATGAAATGAGAATATTTCTGAATCCAATTTTTTTCTGAAATATTAAACCTTTTTGAAAAAATATTTGCAGCCAAAAATTAATATCAATACCTTCCTAATATATTCTCAACAATTCAACATGAATTAGCTCTGATACCACATGATGGATTAATTTCTATTTTGTGAAAACTATCACACAAACAGGAACATTCATATTGAATTATCAAGAAATATAAATATTGATTTTGCGGAAGCGCACCTGAATCCATGACAGAAAGTTAAAATATCTGAGTCTGAGGTCTTATGCTCTTCCGGATCAACACTTTTATTTCCTCTCTAAATTTCTCCTTGACAATGGGAATCAGAAGATTGGTGTTGTGTGGTCTGGGGACCATGACCCCTATTTATAACACAATCGTGTCTTTTCATATTTCGTATATTTCTATTTTAACCCATCATAAAAATAGAAACTACGCTTGTCTCTACACAATAAAACACACACTTTCATAATACATTAGTAAGGCCCCAAAACTTAAATTAATCACTTTAATTGGCCTACTTTTATTTGATAGCCTATAATTCATATTTATTTTATATATAAGACCATATATTAAATTTTACTCTAACAGTTACGAGCATGGCGGTTGTGCCATGCAATCTCTCATAGTAAGGCTCTATCCTAGTCACTCGGGCACTCAAGAGGACATATACTTCTTTATATAAATCCATAAAAAATATTTTATAAGTCGAGTTTCCTTTTTAATAGGCATGTGCACCCTCTGCCCTGTTGGTTGTTATGTTATCCTATTACTGAGCCATATATGTCCACGATAGTCCAAACTGGTCATGCATTGACAATCACATATTTTTAATGTAGTCAACAACTTTGGAGAACGTGGTATGTTTTGTTTTAAACGGAACCATAAGTCTAGGAAGCCAATATGGGACTCCTTCTCTGTTACCCATAACCATTATTTCATGCAATTCTTTCAGTCATTATTTGACATCCCAAACTTTTTGCAATTAATTTCCATAATTCTGTTAAAATGGAATAGGCAAAAAAGTGTGTGTTCTTAGGGAAATACATCTTTGATACTGTTTATGCAAGCTTGTTGCTGATTTTATAAAAGAGCCGCTACAACGAAATAAGTGCGACTTCTCAAATAAACCAATTTTAATTGTGTATCAACAAAATCAGATTTAATAAAACCAAAGTTTTAATTTAATCCAAGAACATTCATCTAAGAGATATGGAATCATAAAGCAAGAAGCATGCAAAGGTTGGAAACACCAAGTTAAGGAAAAAATCCCCGCAGGGTAAAAACCTCTTATTTTCACTATAATTTGTAAAGTAACGGTTTACAATCAGATTACAGCAAAAATACAATTTGACTTACGAATACCCGCAGGTGTCGGTCTTAGTCGTCAGCAATGAATCCACACGCAACGAACTCACAAGAACTGCAGTCCTATCTTCAGCCCAAGAATATCGCAGCACTCCCTGATTTTGACCTCAGTTCGATGTAGGTTTATCCTCTGTACAAAGAGTGGAACAATAGCAAGATTGTATCTTGGGTTCCAAAACAATTCACTAAAGATTGGAATGTTTTGTGAATTGAAAAATAAGAGATTAAACTCTCAAAAGGTTGGAGAATAAAGTAAAACACTCAAAATCGTATTTTGTTTAAAACTAGTGTTTCTCCACCCTAAATCAATACGTCTGACACCCTATTTATAAAACAATTAAGGCGGTGGAGTGTCAAACATAAATAGCTCGTTCGAACGAGACACGACGTCGTTCGAGCGAAAACTGATCTCGTTCGAATGAGATACGATGTTGTTCGAACGACATCGTACACGTGTCACCTGCTACTTCAGTCTTAAAAAACTTGGAAACCTCAAACTTAAGACTGTTTACGAGATCAACAAAGTTTATCCAAAATATATTATGAGAAAATGTTTTTAAAAATTAAAAACCATTTAAAATCATTTTTTCATAAATTGAAAAAATATTTATTTTTCATAAAAATATCCCAAACACTTTTAGATAAACCCTAAAGTGACTTAAATACTTTCTCACCAAAATTAACCTTGTAGAGGCTTGAATGTTGAAGAAGCTTGTTATTCGGATCCGTTTCTATGCTAGAATGAACTTGAATAATTCTTCGACGGTTGTAACGATATACGACATACTCAATTGATAACGGACATTTATAAAATCATGTCCTTACAAATCTCCCCTATATCTATGTCGGTACAAAATAAAAATATCCGAATTATCAAACTCAAATGCCTAAACAAATCTAATACGCTCCCATGAATCCAAAAGTGAAAAGGTACTAAAAATGCAAGTCTTTCAATTTTTCTTCAAAAGTCTTCAACATCAAAACTAAAAACCTTTAAGCTTTTCTCATCAGGGTGTGCAACATAATGATCATCAATCTTCGTACCTACACATATGAGACAAATCAAATACCATCGTGACGCATCGAGTTTGAAATGATATAAGAACAAATCAATCAATATAATCAAATCTCCCCATTAATGCAAACTCCGCCATAAAATCATAATTCATTCTCCCCCTTTTTATTTGTCTGAAATAGAAAACGAAAGAATAAACACAATAAAGCAAATTGGGGTGTCACGGGAAACGAACCAAACATACTATTTTTGAATTTTTCAAAAAAAAATTATACAAAAATGCAAGAAAAAAAACACACCATAAATATTTACTAAGACAACCAAATCATGGAAACAAAATGAATGGGTGTGAGAAAATTCAATAGGTAATAAAACTCAATCAAGCATGTGTGCACGATGCAAAGGTGTACTCCTATCGAATGAACATAAAAAAAATCCTTAGGTGTAAAAATGTTGAATTTAGATGATATCGACTAAATCAAATCAACAAATCAAAGCCTAAGTGATTTTCACACTAATAACGTCCAAAATTATTTTGTGTCGTTTCGAGAATTTTTCAAAGGACGTGCAAACCCATTGATTACTTTTCAATCAAACTTCTCTTATAAAGGATATTGCAATTTCTATATCTAATGAGGTACTACATTCTCAACTTAGAGAAATCCAATTGGCCCAAAATTTGGAATATTTCTTTTTTTTATTGCCTTAATTTTTGTACGGGCACTTTTAAACCTCATTGGACCCCGAATAATTTTTAATTCCTCACCTTTTTAGGTGCTTTTAAATAAATTCCTTAAGTGAAATGGTTTTTACATGCACTACTTCTATTACTCTCGTATTATTGCACTTGGTTCGTTTTGAGGACACGATTGAGATGAAAACACTTGACCAACATATGATAGATAAGTACAATAATCAAGAAAATTCGTGCACGTGTGCAATAAAGGACATAAAGAGTCAGACATATAGGAAGTATCAACTAATAGCATCTCAATGACTCCAAACATTGTAAAGCACATGGATGACATGATATATTGTCTCAAAACACTATCAAATTGTCACATGGATAAATGGAATGAAATTGTGACTCGATCATCCTAAGTGTCCATTCATATACGGTGTAAAACAAAATACAAAAATTTTTTGTCTTTTTAAAAAAAAATCGAAAATCTTGTTGGTTTTTTGAAAAGTATATGACAAAAGTAGTACAACCAGCAATAGGCATAATATCAACATGAAAGTCATCCTATGCTAGAAAATATAAATCACACAAATGAATCATCAGTCAAAGCAGGTGTGATTAAAGAAATTATGCAGTGTTATCAAATAAGCATGAATATCAAGAGAAGCTGCATATAAACTGTTCCAAAAGCAACCAGTAGTACTAATAATGTAACCAATAAACACAGGGTACTGCAAAGAGATAAAAAAAATCTCCAGAGGTCGCTCGAACGAGATAGTTTATCGTTTGAATGATATGGTATCTCACGAGAAATCTCATTCTAACGAGATATCAAATTTTCACAGTTTGCCTAAAAAGTCATGGGATGCCCAGTGAAAAATTTCCAAAAAAGGATGCCTGAAAGATGCTGATAGATTCAAAATAGTAGATATCATAAGAAAAAAGCAATTTAAACTACAACAAAGTGAGTCATAACACTAGTACGAATATATCATGAGGCACAACTAGCATATGACAAATATCAACATAATCAACCAAAAGATCTCACATGGGGTGAATCGCGTGCATGAAGATAAGTGTCGTGAACAATTAGATAATAAGCCTATAAATCTGATTTCCTAACCCAAATCGATGTGTAACGAGGTGTGGGGGTATTGAGAACTGGTGTGACTCTCTCTTTATGTTTCCTAGGTCCATTCAAAAGCTTATAGCAGAAACGCCTAAGATGGCCTTGCCTACCGCAATGTGTCAAGTGTAAATCAGGCGGTGAGTGTTACCTAAAGACGGTGATCTCCTTAAATTCCTAGGTGGCCCTCTCAGAATTTTCCTGGGTGGCTCTCTCCTACTGATCCTAGGAGGCTCTCTCACAATGTTTCTAGGGGGCACCTTCCTAACAAACTTAGGTGCCTCTTACATAACAATCCTAAGAGGCTCTCTCACACGTGTGGGAATGGGTGTAACCTATTTTTTAAAACCAATCCCACCCCTATCCTTTTTTATTTTGACAGTGCCTAAAATCTTATCAAGCTTTTTAGATCTAGACTCCAAATCAAATTTCACCTTACTTGAATCTTTCAATTTATCTTCTAGCTCACCTATCCTTGACTCGAGCAAAGGCAAAAATCCTCAAACTCAAGAAGCTCCTTTTTCATAGCCTCCATCACCCCTCGAAGACTATCTATCTCTCCCTCGGCGTACTCAAGCTTCTCTCTCAAAACTTTTTCGCGTGCCCTAAGTTCTTCAACTAACACATCATTGTTTTTTAAAGCACGCTCTTTCAATTGAGTTATTAATTTCAATTTTTCTTTATTTATTTTTAAAGATTTAGCATAAATTTCATTGAAAGTCGTTTGCAAGTTACCCTCATCTTCACTTCCATCCTCACTCCCATCACCCTCACTTTTATGGGATTCACTCTCAGTGGCCGTGGAAGAAGTATCATCGTCATTCTCATAAGTAGACACACAATTGGGAAGGACACGCTTACTTGCATAAAAATTTCCTTCAGTCGGGTTACCCTTTAAAATCTCTTACTAAAGTCGTTTAATATAAAATTAAACTATTTAAGTAACTCCGAACTGTTTTTTGAAGAAACTCTTTTTTTTAAACCAAATCTAATTAATCACAAGATGTGTTTAACAAAAATATGTACGAGATCTGTTCAAGATTTGTTAACGGATTTAATAAATCAGTTTAAAAATTTTAAACTCAGCACAACCAAGAATTAGCTGAGAAGATGTAGAAAGATTAAGAACAAGGGATTTTTTACGTGGTAAAACCTCACCCAACTGAGGAAGCATCCACGACTCCCTCTACGGAGTAACCAAAAAAATTCCACTAAAACAAATTATAACATTTACAAACTATATAACAAACATGCGCACAACTCAGACCTATACAAGTTTAGGAATGTACCCACTGGTGTCCTTATAACTTCTCCGCAGTTCTGATTGTTGATGTTGTTCTCCTAGTTTGCTAACTTCCAATTTGTTCAAGTTCTTTACGTCGACTCTTGTTCTTGAGATCTTATTACCAACACTTTTAGTGTGGTAGGGTGATAGTGTTTGTGAAGGTACTTTCTAACACATGCATGCACACACACATACTTATTGTATACAAACAGTCCTATCAAATTACATATAAGATCTATATGCTGTGATTTTCTATTTCTCTCTTCGTTATAAAACTTAGCCTTATTTGACCTTTATTATATCCCAGATCCACGGCTATCTTTCTCGGAAGACGTATCAAGATCTTAATCAATCTCAGGTTTTGAAAATATTTTTGAGATTAAAAATCACCAAGTGCGATTCCAACTAGGTCGAAGGTTTTGTTTTACAAGAACTAGAAACAGAAAATGTTATTGTTGATTTCGAAGTTAAAAACATTTACAGAAAATAATCAACAATAGATTTCTCAAGACGAGAAACAAAATATGCAGATCTAAGTGAAATGTAACATAAAATGCTTAGATCTAATATTTCTATGAAGCAGAAACTTAGATCTAAGTGAAATGCTTAAGTTGAGCACAAGATCTAAGAGCGAAGAGGTTACAGCATCAACCAACTAATCAAACCAACTCTCAAACTCTCAAACACTCAAGATTGTGTTTGGTATATACCGATTTTGAAAAGAGGTTAGGGTTTGAAAAATATGTTGGACGATTTATGGTTACGGTTTCTAACTCTTTTTCTCTCTTCTCTGGTTTCTCTCTTTTCTTTCTTTTTTTTCACTCTTCTCTCTCTACTCTCTTTCTCTCTCTGGAAAGGACGAAATGGCAAAAGTCTTAGATGGCTGAGAGAAGGGCTCCTTATATAGGGGCTGAGAAGATTCGAGACTTTGGTTCAAAATCAATGGCTTAGATTGAGTCAAGGTTTATTGACTTTGATCCAAGGGTTAAAGGTAAGCAGTTGTTATAACTCTCCTGATTGGCTCAAATGAGGTTCACATGGATTATGTAAGAGCGCATGCAGATCATTGATTAAAATGATCCAAGGGCTGTTAACATTCGCTGGTTTACTCTCTTTGAGAAAACACAAATTCAACCAATAAGGATGCAACAGATGTTGGGAAAAAAGAGGTTAACAAACGCGCGTCTAAAAACAATTACAAATGCACCCTGAAGTCTCTGCCGCTTTCGAATTTTACCCAAGGGAACTTTCAGTCAATATAACTAACAATCCATAATTGCAGAATGAACCTAAAACTTTTTAAAACCAAATTTTAATTAATAAAAACCTTATTTTAAAAGTTTATAAAATTCCCAAAAATTATTTAAAAAAATAATTTTAGGGATTTAAACACACTCAACATATATATACACACTTATATGCAATATGAAATGTATGAAAGCAATTCTAATATGTGTGAGTGTTGGTAAAAGTATCTAGATCAATCAAGCAAGAGGAATAAAATAGCAAACCAAACTCTGAGGTTCTTTGGTTTCGAGGATAGACACAATTTTGTCATAATTTCCAAACTAGATGAACACTTATACAATACAGACTCAAGTGAATCAAAAGTATAAGGTGCTTCAATCTCCCCCTTTGGAAATATGAGATAAAATATCCTTTGAGTCATCTAGGAGTTGTAGGGAAACAAGAAATAAGGAAAACCTATTCCTATAAGAATTCTATCCACCCATTTCCTAGAAAACAAAAGTACATAACTCAACTAATTACAATTGAATACCCTATTACAACTGTTGAGAATAACTGTACAGAATCCTGCAATGAATCACTAAGATCAAGCTGTTTAGAATATGTAAAAAGATTCATTAGACTCAAATTTCTCCCCCATTTTGTCTCAAATAGACAAAGGGAAAAAAATGTATAGAGACCAAAGAGATTAATCAGCACACACCATACCTATTGATTTACGCAAAGAAATAAATCGATTGTAATCTAAAGGTTTGGTAAACATATCTGCGAGTTCCAAATCAGTAGGAAGATAATTATTTTCTAATTCCTTAGTTTCAACTAATTCGCGTATAAAGTGATGTCTTATTTTTATGTGTTTTGTTCGCGAGTGTTGAACAGGATTTTTAGAGATATTGATCATGCTTTGATTATCACAATAGAGATGCAATTGGTTTTCTTGAATACCATAATCACTTAACATTTGTTTAAGCCAAAGTAATTGAGCACAGCAGCTTCCAACGGCTATGTATTCAGATTCAGCTATTGAGAGCGATGTGAAGTTTTTTTTCTTACTACTCCATCCTACCAAATTATTACCTATATAATAACATGCTCCTGATGTACTTTTACTATCATCAGTACACCCAACCCAGTCAGCACAGTGTATCCAATTATAGTGTTAGGTGTGTCACTAGTGTACCAAAGTCATAGGTTCAGAGTGCCTTTTACATATTTAATAATTCTTTTAACAGAAGATATATGGCTCTCTTTAGGGTTATTTTGATAACGAGCACATACACACACAGCATACATTATATCAGGACGCGAGGTAGTAAGGTATAGCAAGGTTCCTATCATACTACGATATAGAGTTGGATCTATAGATTTTCCAGTTTCGTCTTTAGATAGTTTTACCGTAGTACTCATGGGAGTTTTAGCATATTTAGCACTCTCAAGGATGAATTTTTTGACTATCTCTAAAGCGCATTTAGATTGCGAGACAAATAATCCTTCTGATTTTTGTTTGACTTGAAGACCTAAGAAAAATTGCAACTCCCTCATTGGAGACATTTGAAACTCTTTATGCATAATTTTAGAAAAGGATTTTACTTCTGAGGGAGAAGTTGATCCAAAGATGATATTGTCAACATATATTTAAGCTATAATAATTTGTTTGTCAAAATGTTTGACAAATAGGGTTTGATCATTTCCACCTCTTTTAAAACCTTTATCTAAAAGGAAGCTGGAAAGACGCTCATACCAGGCTCTAGGAGCTTGTTTAAGGCCATACACAACCTTTTTAAGACGAAATACATGATTTGGATATTGAGGGTCAATAAACCCTTTTGGTTGTTCTATATAGGTCTCCTCAGTCAATATTCCGTGAAGGAATGCAGATTTGACATCCATTTGATAAAGTGTAAAATGCAAGTGGCAAGCTATGGCAAAGAGAAGGCGAACAGATTCTAAACGAGTAACAGGAGCAAAAGTTTTGTTAAAATCTATTCCTTCAATTTGAGAATATCCTTGAGCAACTAATCTAGCTTTGTTTCTAATGATTATCCCACTTTCATCAGATTTATTTTTAAATATCCAACTTGTGCCAATAATCTTTTTATGTGTAGGCCTAGGTACAAGATACCAAACATCATGAATGACAAATTGAAGAAGTTCTTCCTGCATAGCAGAAATCCAGTGAGAGTCATTCAATGCCTCATTTACATTCTTTGGTTCCACTAGGGAAACAAAACATGCATAATGAGTTTGATACCAAATTTAATTTGCTGACTTGGACCAATCATATGAAGACACGTGGCTATCTACATGGCAACAACAAGCACTTCCGAGATGATCACACGCTCCGAGGAACCATGTTACGCCGAGGAACTCAGACGCTCCGAGGAATAGACCTCTCCGAGGAACTCATATGCTCCGAGGAACTCTTGAATACCAAGAAGCTTAGGCGGTCTGAGAAACTCAGGCGGTCCGAGTTGCATCTCGAACAAACATTAATAGCTGGATAACCAACAGTTCAACTGATTCATTAAATGCTTATCATTCAGATGCACACGCAAAGAAGGCATTAAATGTATTACCCTTTCATATGTATATCATTTAATGTATTACCCTTTCACATGACAGCCTCAGGGCTATAAATACATTGTACAATCCTCATTGTGGGGGGATCGAATCCAGAACGGAAATTCTTGTAATCGAGAATTCCCAAACACTCAGCAATAAAACAACAGTGGACGTAGGCCATTCTTATAAGGCTGAACCACTTTAAAATCTTTTATCTCATTTTATTTATCTGTGATTGAATAATTAGAGTGATCTAATTTTTTACATCAACAGATTGGCGCCGTCTGTGGGAAACGACTGGTAATATCGTTTTCTCACCAATAACAATCCATTACCAATGGCTGATATTCCTGAATCCAGCAATCGAAACGCTGAAACCCCTCCAAATCCATCTGCTCCACCAATTATTCCAGATCTGACTGAAATAATGACAAATCTGGCTCAGGGACAGACCGTCATGCAAGAAACAATGCGACAACTCATCCAAACCCTCCATGGCGGTGCATCATCCCATTTCGGACCACGAAGCATTCAAAGAAATACCCGTGCGCTTTCTTCGCGTACTAGGCGTACTAATTCATATCGCAATGAGGAATCTGAAGATTTTTCTTATCAACCTGGACGAACTTCGTCAGTGCGAGCCACAGATACTGAACAACGTGTCACCCTCTCCCCAGAAAGGGCCAACGCATTGGAAAGATTAAGTAGGGCTTCTCCTTTCGATCGATTAGACCCTAGGAGGAACAAAAGTCCTCTTAATGCAGCATCGAGTAGCTTTCGATGACCATCAAATTTAAGGGAAGGATCTGCCCAGTCGCGACCAGCTGCTCGTCAAGATTGATCCTATGACCGACCAGCTGCTCGTCGAGATAAATCCCAGGAAGCCACTTCAACGCGATCAGTGGCTCGAACCAATAGGGCGGAGGAAGCAAATGATGCATGGAAAGGATCTATTCAGAGGCTGGAGGATAGATTGGGGGAAATGGCTAAGGCCAAGAACCCTCTACAACGAACCTTTGTTCGAGGAACACCTTTTGTCCAGGACATTGTTGATTTTCCAACACCATCAAAGTTCAAAGCACCTGTTGTGACTCCCAAGTATGATGGGAAGACTGACCCTGTCCTTCATATAGAACAATATCAAGCTGCTGCCGACATCTATGCTGTCCCAGACGAGATGAGATGCGGGGCGTTCTCGAGAACTCTTACCGGATCTGCTCAGATATGGTATAATAATCTTTCTCGGGGTAAGATTTCAACTTTTCTTCAACTGGCCAAGTTATTCATTGGGAATTTCTGCTTTGAAGCAAAGCCAGTTAAACGAGTAGCACATTTGTTAAGTGTTAGATAAAAAGCTGGTGAAAGTATCAGAGATTATATAATTCGTTTCAATAACGAGAAACTCGAAGTCATTGATTATGAGGAGAAGACAGCGATTATTGCTTTGATGAGTGGATACTGCCAAACAAGTTGTACTACACTTTGGCCAAAGATCCACCTCAAACCATGTCGGACCTGATGGTAAAAGCGTCCAAGATTATGAATGCCGAGGAGGCTATGTCTGCGAAGAAGAATATGAACGTCAAAGAAACCAAGGTGGAAGGTGATAAAGCTAAGAAGAAAGAACATAAGAACAATGGTGGTGACAAACAGTCCAAAAATAGGTCGTCATGGGAGGTCTTGAGGAAATTTGATAATTACATGCCTTTGAAGGCAAATATCAACCACATCCTGGAAGAAATTAAGAACAGCGAGGAGTTAAACTGGCCAAAGAAAATGAAGGCAGACCCTGACACGAGGAATAGGGAAAAATATTGCGAGTTCCACAAGGATCATGGCCATATGACCAAAAATTACATAGCTCTTCAGAATGAGATTGAAACACTCATCCGACGAGGAAAGCTAGCAAAGTATGTTGATCGGGGAGGCGAAAGAAGAAACAACGACTGAACTAGAGAGAGGTCTAGATCTCCTCGTCGAGCAGAGGAGAACAAGAAGAGAAACCATGAAGTTGATCCAGAGGATGACCCCGATCTTCCCAAGAAACCAAGGCAGCCAGAACGAGAGGTATTTTCAATACGCTTTGGATCATTTGATTGTAATGTTATTACAGGAGGAGATGCAGGAGGAGGAGACCTTACTGCAGAAAGAAAAGCTTACCTCGGTGAGGCTCAAGCTTGTTCGTACATTCAGTGAATAAATCTAGCTGAGGAAGATCGCCCGAGAAAGGTAAACAAGGAGAAATTGGTCATCGATTTTTCAAAAAATGACCTTGCAGGTGTTTTATATCCTCACGATGACCCACTGGTAATCAAGATGAGAATGAAAGAGGTAATGATTTCAAGGGTGTTGGTCGACAATGGTATCTCGACAGACATTATGTTCTACTCGTGTTTCGATAGTTTAAATCTAAAGCTATCTCAACTGGAGTCTTACCACAGACCCCTCATCGGTTTTGCTGGCGAGAAAGTATTTCCACTTGGGACGATGAAGTTGGATATATTCATTGGTACGTGGCCTGCTTGTAGGACAAAAAGAATATGTTTCTTCGTGATGGATAAGAATGTCCAATCATCGTACAATATCATCATGGGAAGAGTAGGATTGAAGAAGTTCAAGGTTGTACCATCTACAATGCATCAGTGCCTAAAATTTTCGACAAACTTTGGAGTAGGAGTTATGAAAGGTGATCAGAAAGTAGCTCGGGAATGTTATTATTCGTCCGTCGAGCAAGAGGAACTGGAAGAATCAAAGAAAAAGACTACTACTTATCAAGTGGATGAAGGTGCAGAAATTGAAATATTGGATCCTCAAGAAGAGTCGCAACTCGTGAAGGGTCAAGTGGTGGAAGCTACTGAAAACGTCATTCTGGACGACGAGTACCCTGAGCGAACTACTCAAATAGGTTCATCGTTGGAAGCCTCATTAAAACAAGAATTGATAACTTTCCTTAGAAGCAGAAGACAAACTTTTGCGTGGAGTCATGAAGATATGCCTGGGATAGACCCAAACTTCTTATGTCACGAGCTCAATGTGAATAAGGAGATCAAGCCTGTGAAGCAGAAAAGAAGAGTATTCAGTCCCGAGAAGAATCAAGCTATACAGGAGGAAGTCGATAAGATCCAGAAAGCTTGTTTCATTGAAGATGTTAAATATCCAGATCGGTTAGCTAATGTGGTGATGGTAAAGTAGAAGAATAACAAGTGGAGAATGTGTGTAGACTTCACCGACCTCAACAAAGCATGCCCAAAGGATCACTTTCCATTGCCCCGAATTGATCAACTGGTGGATGCTACCTCGGGACACGAGTTGCTGAGCTTCATGGATGATTATTCTGGTTACAATCAAATCAAAATGAAACCCGAAGACAGTGAGAGTACTTCTTTCATTACCCCTAGGGGAACTTATTGTTATAATGTTATGCCTTTTGGTTTGAAAAATGCAGGTGCGACATATCAGAGGCTGATGAACAAGGTCTTTGCTGAACAAATCAGTGACAATATGGAAGTCTATGTTGACGACATGCTGACAAAAAGTAAGAAAGTTGTCGATCATCTAGTTGACTTAAGTCAAACTTTTGATCAACTAGATAAATATCAAATGAAGTTGAACCCGACGAAGTGCATATTTGGAGTACGAGAAGGCATGTTCCTCGGGTACATTGGCAATCAACGAGGTATTGAAGCAAATCCTGAAAAGATCAAAGCTCTATTAGGGCTACGATCTTCAACAACGAAGAAGGAAGTACAGAGTCTCACTGGACGAGTAGCGGCACTCAACAGATTTGTGTCACGAGAAACTGATAGATGTCTCCCATTCTTCAAGACACTCAGAAAAACTTTTGAGTGGAATGATGAATGTGAGAAGGCTTTTCAAGACTTGAAGAAATACTTGGGAGCACCTCCACTATTGTCCAGGCCGGTGATGGGAGAAAAATTATATTTGTACCTTGCAGTGTCCGAGAATGCAGTTAGCTCGGCGTTGATCAGAGTGGAGAATGGAGGGCAAAAACCAATTTACTACACAAGTAAGGCTTTCCGAGGAGCGGAGATCAGATATCCAAGGCTGGAGAAATTGGCACTGGCGCTGATTGAGGCGAGTAGGAGAATGAGGCCATACTTCCAGGCTCATACTATAGTAGTATATACTGACGTGCCATTGAGACAAGCCCTTCATAAGCCAAAAAAATTAGGGAGATTGATGTATTGGGCAATAGAACTCGGTGAATATGATATAATTTATGAACCCAGATCATCATTAAAAGGGCAGGCTGTAGCAGATTTTATAGCGGAGTTCACCTATCCTGATACCGCCAAGGAGCAAAAGTTGCTTGCTGATCAACCTGTGGATGTTATAGGATCAACAAACACAAGATCAGACCAATTTCGATTGGTAAAAGGGCGTGTGGATGTTACAGGAAGCGATGCATAGATAGTTGGGAAGACTCCGGACGAGGAATAAGAGTTTCTCGCTGATCAACCTGTGGATGTTACAGGATCGACAAACATTAGCTCAGACTAACTCCGGTTGGTAAAAGGGCAAGTGGATGTTACAGGATCATTAAATTCGAGCTCAGACCAACTCCGGTTGGTAAAAGGGCAAGATAAGATGATCGACGAGGAGCGAGAAAAATCCGGGGAGGATGAAAAGAAACAGTAAATATTTCACCGAGGAACTCTGACTGATTCGAAATTTGAAGACGAGTTACCTATATGGAGGCTATATGTAGATGGCTCATCTTGCACTGCAGGATGTGGCGCGGGGATAGTTTTGAGCACACCGGACGAGGTCGATATGGAATACGCTTTGCGTTTCCAATTCAAAGCTTCCAACAATGAGGCTGAATATGAGGCCATGATTGCAGGGCTTAAATTGGCAAAAATTATGGAGGCGCAGTAGGTTGTGATTTTCAGTGACTCTCAATTGATCGTAAACTAAATGATGGGAGTATATGCCGTTAGAGGAGAGTTAATGATCAGATATCATGCAAAGGCAAAGGAGCTGGTGTCAGAATTTGCCGCTATTCAGCTGGTCAGAATACCAAGAATGGAGAATGCGAGAGCAGACGCCCTAGCTCGACTAGCATCAGCTACTCGCACCGAGCTACGACGAACAATCCCAATTGAAGTGTTAGCTGGTCGGAGTATAGATGAAGATCTGACGATGAACTTTATCACCCTTGATTTAGGAACATCTTGGATGGATCCCATCATGGCGTACATCGAGGAGGGAGAATTGCCAATTGACAAACCCGCAGCCAAGAAATTAAAGTTTAAAGCTTCTCGGTATGTATTAACTAATGGTGTTTTATATAGACGAGGAATTATGGCATGTTTGCAGAGATGTGTACATCCCTCCGAGGTGAAAGAATTAATTGAAGAAATCCATGAAGGGTCTTGTGGAGCACATGTAGCAGGTCGAACGCTTTTGCAAAGGGTGATGACGCAGGGATACTACTGGCCGACGATGAGGGCTGATTGTATAGCCTATGCCAAGAAGTGTGACAAGTGCCAGCGCTTCTCCTCCATCCGAAGAACTCCACAAGAATTGTTGACACCCATAACTTCCCCTTGGCCATTTGCCATGTGGGGAATTGATCTGGTTAGCCCACTGCCAACGACCCGAGGAAGGTTCAAGTATCTCGTCGTCGCAGTGGATTATTTTACTAAGTGGGTAGAAGCTGAGCCACTCATTGACATGACGTACGAGAAGGTGTACCAATTTGTTTGGAAAAACATCATTTGCCGATATGGTCTCCTCATGCCTTCATCACAGACCATGGAACACAATTTGATAACGAGGAGTTTGCCGCCTATTGTCATCAGTCAAACATTTTGAAGGTCCACTCAGTACCAGGCCATCCTCAAAGCAATTGACAAACTGAAGTGACAAACAGAACGCTGCTGAACGAGTTGAAGAAACGATTGGATGATGCAAAAGCAAACTGGATCAACGAGCTGCAATCAGTACTTTGGGCTTACTGAACTACTCCCCGAGTAGCAACTGGAGAATCACCATGCATGCTGGCGTTTGGAAGTGAAGCTGTAATACCTGCCGAGTTGGGCCTCCTAACACACAGGGTACTGAATTTCAATTCCCTTGTCAGCGACTTAATGAGAAGACTGGATTTAAACATGCTCGAGGAAGTTAGAGAAGAAGCAACCATTAGAAATGCTGCTTACCAGCAGCGAACAGCTTTGTTCTACAACAAAAGGGTTAAGAAGTGCGACCTGAAAGAAGGAGACTATGTGCTGAAGAAAGTAATTCAAAAGCATAACAAACTGGAGGCAAACTGGCATGGACCATACCGAGTTACAGAAGTTGTTCGACCAGGAACTTATCGAATAGCAACTTTAGAAGGCGAGGAGTTTAAGAATGCATGGAACGCAGAGCATCTGCGCAAGTATTATCAGTGATGTATATGTAACGCAGTTCCCTCAGTATGAATAAAACGAAGATATTCTGTCAAAGTCTCTCCTTTTATTGAGAATTTTTCGGGGAATACTAGTGCTACACACTACTCGGCAAAGCTCAAACTGCTCAGCAAAATATTCCTAAAAATGCCAACCTCGGTTGGTTAGGAAACAACATATTCCTAAAAATGCCAACTTCGGTTGGTTAGGAAACAAAATATTCCTAAAAATGCCAACCTCGGTTGGTTAGGAAACAAAATATTCCTAAAAATGCCAACTTCGGTTGGTTAGGAAACAAAATATTCCTAAAAATGCCAACCTCGGTTGGTTAGGAAACAAAATATTCCTAAAAATGCCAACCTCGGTTGGTTAGGAAATAAAATATTCCTAAAAATGTTGTTTGGCTAGAAAACGATATATTCCTAAAAATGCCAACCTGTTTGGCTAGGAAACGATATATTCCTAAAAATGCCAACCTGTTTGGCTAGGAAACGAAATATTCCTAAAAATGCCAACCTGTTTGGCTTGGAAACAAAAGCCAACTTATGTTGGTCGGAAGGTACATACATTCTCGAAAATGCCAACTTAGGTTGGTCGGGAGGTAAGATTATTCTAGAAAGTGCAAGAATTGCTAACTATGGCTGGTGGGGATAAAAACCCACTAACTATAGTTGTTCGACAAGAAGAATTTATCGACCTTGGTCGGTCGGACACATTTTTATGAAAAAAAATAAAAATCTACCAAGTATGGCTAGTCGGGGATAAAAACTCACTAATCGTAGTTGGTCGACAATGAACATTTACCGACCTTGGTTGGTCGAAAACATTTAAGAGAAAAATCTACCAAGTATGGTTGGTCGGAGATAAAAATCCACTAACTGTAGTTGGTCGACAAGCAAAATTTAACGACCTTGGTTGGTTGGAAAACTTTTAAACATTTTTTATACTCGTGACTTTATTATTAAGTGATCGAGCAATATTATTGATACTTGTAAATTTTTAATTATTATTGAGTTGGTCGGCAAACAACACAATATTGTTATCTTTTTAACAGATATACATAAATATAAAGTGTTTGATAACTACAGGACAATAGCAATGAAGATTTGCAAACAGAAATGAAAGTCTTTCATTGAATTCAAAATAAATTACATTGATAATGAAATTACAGTTACATTGACATGTATACTAACTGATTACATCAAAAATTCATATTTTACTGGCCTCTTCCCCTCTGCTTTTGACACAGGTTCCTCGCCAGCAAGCGGATCAGTTAAAGACAGAGGAGAATTTATGAAGTTAAGATCCTTCAACATCCTTGTATTCATCATGGATGGGCGATCCAAAAGATGCTCGGGACGAGATACCTCAATTTGAGAATGTAAATTGTAGTCACCGAGATACTTTGAAATTAAGCTCTGAGGAATAGCCTGAGCAGGGATCCAATCTATCTCCAAATTGTATGGTGGCACAGGCAAGTCGAGCAACCCGGGATCATGGTAGTCCCACAGATAATGGACTTGTTCGAGCTTCAACACACCTAAGGCATTCAGCCAGCCTTGCTTGTAGCCCTCATTGTTGGCATTCTGGATACGGTCGTCCAAGTGGAATAATGCTTCGTTGTATCCAGCCATCCATAACTCCCTGGGTTGTTTGTGGAATTGATATGTTAGCCTTTCTAGCTACTCGTGGAGATTCTTGATGAAAAGCTCCTTATTCTCCAAGACTGACTTCTGCGCAGAGAGCTGTTTTTCCAAGTCCCTAATTTTCTTTGACATATCAGACAAAGCCTGGTTCTTCGCCATTAGTTGGAAAGCTTGGTTCTCAAACGCAGACTGGGTTCTCTGTGCCTCGACAAGAACCCGAGCTGCTCTTCCTCATCCCCGAGGAGCTCTTGCTCGACCAAGTCTCCAACTCGTCCACAGAACTCTTCAAAGTCTCCAACTCGTCCCTCAGCTTGGCATTCTCAACCTCTAAGAACGAGAATCCCTCGTCGATCACTGGGATCAAGGCACTGGAAGTGGAGGCTGCAGACTTCAATTGTGATAGCTCTTTTTGCAAATTGTTGTTCTCTTGCTCCAGAAACTTGGCAATCTGTCTGCATTCCTCGACCTCACCCTTTAAAGTTCTCTCCCTCAGATCATACCCAGCAAAAAGCTTCTCGTAGCCCTTGTCAGCCATTATCAGCTTGTATTTCTTCTCGTAACCCTCATGCAACAGGGAAGTTGATTCCTTGTATTGATTCTGAAGGTCTTCGATGGTGCACTGGAGATCCTCGATCATTTTATAGTAAGCCACATTATTGGCCACTGCTCGGTCAAGTAGACACTTCAAGTATTGATATGCTTCAACTGCCTGTTCTAAAGCATCATGACCAAGGATGTCGACAACTTGTGCAGCACTCAGGTCTGTGTGACCAGCCTTAAAGTACTCATTACATTGCTGCAACAACTTTGTATCATGGGCAGATAGCAGTTCCATCCTGGCCAGAAACTAGCAGAGAAAGAAAGAGCAATCATCAATAAGAGAAACAAGCAGAGTATGAATATAAGATGAACAACAGTATGGAAAAAGTTCAAGTTTTATTAGATCATAATTCAGAGTTACATCTTTTGAGTTACATTTGATAAAGAGAAACAAAATAAAGAGAAAATCGAACAACACTAAACCTTTTCCTTATCTCCCAAAACCTTCTCGGGAGGCTGGGATGAAGAGGTAGGTTGCTCGGAGGGAAGAGATAATTGCTCGGGTAGAGTAGGCAGTTGCTCAGAGGAGGAAACGATGTGCTGATCTTCCTCGGCAGCAGGCAGAATGGTTAGGGCACGATCTCCCATCACCATTGAAGACTCCTCAGAGGTAGCTTCATCCTCTTCTAAGTCTTCTGGAGTTGGAGGGGGACCAGGAATATGCCTCTGGAATAGCTCGAAAGACTCGTCGACCTTCATTTCCTGAAGGGCAGCGACCCATCCATCCCTAAAGTACTTTAGACTGCCATAGTCCACTTGAGATACCATGTCATCCAACCCCTTGTTCCACTCCTTGTCCCAGCCAGAGCTGAAGGACTTTTTCACAGCAGCTTTCCTCTTCAGCTTCTCCGAGGACAGCATATCGGACAGAAGGTTCTCAGCAGTCTTCAGTTTGATCTCAATCTCCTCCTTCTGCCGACCTACTTCCTGAAGTTTAGCCAACTCCTCCTCGGCAGCTTTGAGTTTATTTTCCTGCTCCCCATCAGTTTTGAGCTTCTCTTCAAGCTCCTTATTTTCCTTCTCCAAGGCATTCTTTTTCTTCTCCAACTCCTTGGAGGCATCAACAGTCCGATCTTTTTCTTGCTCGGAGGAGGCAAGTTTCTTCTCCCAAATAGCCTTATCAGTGGCATATTTCTAGCGGGAGTTTTCCAAAGACTTGATAGCCTCTTCTATAGCTCCCTCCACACTGGACGAGGAGCATGAGGCTTTAATGGCTTCATCCTTTTTCAGGATTATGTTGAAGCAGCTCGTCAACTATGAACAGAAAAAGAAAGCAAGTTAGAAACAGAAATGACAAAGGAAATATGAAAAATTCTAAGTAAAGAGACTTACTAAAGCAAGGTGACGAGTAGCTAAAGAAGTAACTATGTCCCGAGTAAGGTTTTCTTCGGTGCCTTGAACCTCGGGAATGATCAAGGACTTTACCGAGCTCATGTCAGAGCTCGGGGGAACAAAAGTGGGAACTCCATTCCCAACAGCAGGGGGCTGAGTAGTGGTGTCAGCCAAATTGACCGAGGAGCTCTTCTTCAGCCTCCTCGGGGTAACAGGTACAGATTCAACCAAGGAAGAACCCTTGGTCGGTGATATCACAATCACCTCTCCAGGAGCAGCAGACCTGCTCGGAGCCACTGCGGGCTTATCAGCAACCTTCTCGGCGACTTTAGCAGGCGCAGTTGGAGGAGCTGCATCAGTCTTCTTTGTCCCCTCCCTTGGGACATCGATCCTACTCCTTTTTGCCTCCCCAGAACCAGAGGAATTTTTCTCAAACAAGGTGGGAGTTCTTCTCTTCTTCATCCTTTCGCTCAAAGGAATATGAGATTCAAGCGAAGAACTTGCAGAGGCTGGTACTGGCTCTGCTTCACTGATCACTGGACGAGAAGTGAAAGAAGTAGTGTAGCTCTTGTACTAGAGCAGATACGAAGCTGATCTAATGTGTTCGTTGGCAACACTTTGATGCAGACTCCAGATAAGTTTCAAATGTCTTATATTGACATATGCTTCTTTTGGGCACTTTCTTTTGTTATCAACTGCAAATAAACAAACATTGTTATAAGTGGCACATTTTATCAAACACAAAAGAAGCATAATTTCAAAATAAAATGAAATAAAAATAACCTATCCCATTGCCATAAGGAGGGCATCTGGGACCCTGGTAAACCTCATCTCCAGTTAATGGAGGGTGTTGCCAATTTTTTATGACAACCCCATGCTCAAAATAATCCCTATTGGCATCAGAGAGATTGACTACTAAGGCTCTATTTAAAAATCTAGTTTTTAAATAATAAATATTTTCATTAACTGCCCATCTATAGCAGTACATGATTTCTTGAATTCCTATACGAGTTCCATGCACTTGATTTAACCTATGCACCCCATTAACTATTCTCCATGTGTTGGGGGCTATTCGTGCAGGAACAACGTCAAAGTACTGACAAAATTCCAGACACAAGGAATTTGGTGGAAAAGAAAATCCACACTCAGTAAAAAAAGACTGGGGAACCAATGTCCCTCAGCCAAATGGAAGTAATTAGAAGGCTCCGAAAGCTCTTCCAAGACAACCCAAGAGGGAGTGGAGAAATCAAAACGAAATTTCTCAAGAGACTCAATAGGGTAAACCATGGTGAATAAAGAAATAAAGATGAAGGAAGAAGATCTTAAAGGAAAAGAATGGATCTGTTGACAAAGAACGACGGAAAAGTTGAACGCACAAGAGAGTAGTAAGAGACGACGTAAAACTCAAAAGACGAAAATTTGAAAAGGTAGAAGACGATGGGAGTGTCTGTGAAGTTTAAATACCTTGCCTTGGGAAATGGTGAAGTAATGATTACAAAAAAGGATGATTACGTTACCGGCGGCTAAAAGGGCATTAAATATTGGCGCGAGAATCAAAGCGAACAACAGCGGCTAAAAAGACGAAAAGTGACGCAGGAATCGAAGCACGCAGAAAAGTCCAAAAAAGCATGATTCTACGAATTGGGAAGGAGAAATAAATACAAGGGAAATGCTCCTAAAAATCAGGAAGACTATTTAAAGCTACCATATTCCGAGAAAGAATGTTCCATACTCCTCAAATTTCGAACTATGAAATATTGGGGGCTTCTGTTGATACCAAATTTAATTTGCTGACTTGGACCAATCATATGAAGACACGTGGCTATCTACATGGCAACAACAAGCACTTCCGAGATGATCACACGCTCCGAGGAACCATGTTACTCCGAGGAACTCATACACTCTGAGGAACAGACCTCTCCGAGGAACTCATACGCTCCGAGGAACAGACCTCTCTGAGGAACTCTTGAATACCAAGAAGCTTAGACGGTCCGAGAAACTCAGGCGGTCCGAGCTGCATCTCGAACAAACATTAATAGCAGGATAACCAACAGTTCAACTGATTCATTAAATGCTTATCATTCAGACGCACACGCAAAGAAGGCATTAAATGTATTACCCTTTCATATGTATATCATTTAATGTATTACCCTTTCACATGACAGCCTCAGGGCTATAAATACATTGTACAATCCTCATTGTGGGGGGATCGAATACAGAACGGAATTTCTTGTAATCGAGAATTCCCAAACACTCAGCAATAAAATAACAGTGGACGTAGGCCATTCTTATAAGGCTGAACCACTTTAAAATCTTTTGTCTCATTTTATTTATCTGTGATTGAATAATTAGAGTGATCTAATTTTTTACATCAACAATGAGCATAATTTTTTAATTAAGATCTTGTACGCACAGGCTCACTAGGATTACCAACAACGTTATTTATGGGATGGTCTTTAGAAACCTAGTTAGGTACTTCAGGTATCTCAATTGGTAATGAGTCATCTATTTCTAGAGAGTCATTTTCTAAAACATTTGTAGGCTCTTCCACAATAGTTGATTCACCAGTCTTACTCTCTACATTAGTGTAACTTACAATTACATTTATGGATTCCATTATGGTTTTAGTGCGAAGATTATAAACACGGTAGGCTCTACTATTAGGCGAGTATCCTAGAAAAATAGCTTTATCTCCCCGGCTCTCAAATTTGGACAAGTGTTCTCTGTCTTTGCATACATAACTAGTACTACCAAAGGTTCTAAGGTACTTAAGATTGGGATTTTTCTTATACCAAAGCTCGTAAGGAGTTTGTTTAGAATTCTTTCTAAGATAGATACTATTGATAATGTGACACGCAGTACGAATATTTTGGTAAATTCTTGGCATGTAACATAACACGTGTCATCTCTTGAAGAGTATGATTCTTTCTCTCGGCAATACCATTTTGTTGAGGAGTCTTAGGAGCACTAAACTCATGTTTGTAACCAATATAGTCACAGTACTTTATTATACCAGTGTCTTTGAATTCTCCACCTCTATCACTACAAATTCTATTTACTTGAGTGTCCTTCTCATTTTCAATCCGAAGAAGTATTTTTAAGAAAGTTTGAAAAGTGTCAGACTTTTGTTTTAAGAAGGATACCCACGTAAATCTAGTGAAGTCATCAACCATAACAAGAATGTAACTGTGTCCACATAGACTAACAGTTTGGGAGGGACCCATTAGGTCCATATGGATGAGCTCTAAGGGGTTAGAGGTAAGGATATCTTTGACTTTCTTATGAGGTGCATTAATAATTTTTCCTTCCTGACAGGAACCACAGACAATGTTAGAAATGGATCTGATTTTTGGAACTCCTCTAACTATTTCTTGAGAAGTCAATCTACTAAGATTATCGTAATTTATGTGACCCATCCTGTTATGCCATATCTCATTGTCATCCATTCTGGCAACATTACAGATTTCAGAATTATTCATGACAGTATAACAATTGTCAGGAGTCCTGAATCCTATAATTATGCATTCACCCTTTTCATTTAAAATTTTGCAATTGTTCTTTGAAAAGGTAACAGTATGATCTGAGTCACAAAATTGTGAGATACTAAGTAGATTGGCCTTAAGACCTTTAACTAGAAGAACATTTTCAAGAACACGAATCCTTCTTCTTGGAGAGTTCCTTTACCTATGATCTGAGATGATACTCCATCACCAAAAATAACTTTTCCTCCAGCAAAGTTGGTTTTGTTTAAGAGTTTTGTATCATCCCCAGTCATGTGTTTAGAACATCCAGAGTCTAAATACCAACCAGAAGATGTGTGTTCAGCCTTTAAAGCAGTAATAACAATGTTACACTTCATCTGGGGTAATATATCATATTTTCTAACCCAAATTGCTCTTGTTTTCATTTTGCGCTTATTTGCTCTCAATTGATAAAATTTGCAAGCATTCGATTTTTGTTGAAAAATATTTTGCGCATGATTTTGAATTTTATGAAACACATGAGCATTTGGCTTAGGAAAGTGTTTAGGAATCCTTATAGGGAATGTTCTTTTAGGTTTGGACTTTCTCTTCCTATAATTAGAGTTTTTGTCTGGTTGTCTAGGCAGAACATAATTGTTGCGGCTTATCCTAGAATAGTTAAAGTTTTGATAAATAGGATGATTACAGACAGGTTAAACTAGTCTTCTAGCATAGCAACCATCAAAACAATGGCCGTATATATCGCAGTAGGAGCAATAAAGGTTGCTCAAGGTAGGAGCCTCCTTAGGAAAATCTCTAAACATCGGCTTTAAGGAATTTTGAGGTTAAAACCTATTCCTAGATATAACAGTTTTGAATGTAGATTCACTCTTCCTAATGGAGGGGCAAACATATTTAGCCTTTGGTGAACTTTCATGTTTAGAGTAACTTGATTCCCCAATATCAAAATCTTGATGTTTTGAGTCAAACTCAGTTTTTAGAGAATGAAAGTCTAGGTAGGTTTCAATAGGTCTTTTACCTCCTAACACAAACTTGATAGGTTCAAAAGATTTTATTTGTGTCTTCAAATTAAGGCAAAACCCTATTTCAGTTCGATCATCAGAATTAGTTTTTGATTCAGCAACAAATCCTTTAAAACAGTTTAAGTTATTTTCAAATTTTGTAAATTTTTTGAAAACAGTTGCTGTTTTTTCTTTAGTTTGTTCCAATTCTAACAATGTCCCTTTGTATTTTTTCTCCAGAGTTTCATTTGTTTCAGTCAAATTTTTTAGTTTTTGATCAAACATTTTGATTTCACTTTCATGAGTTAGACATTAGGTAGTATACTCTTCAGCATTAAGTTTGACCATCAGACTTAGATCTTCTAGTTTCTTAGTGAGATCTTTCACTATCTTCTCTAGTCTAGTGCTTTTCTTGAGAGTTTTTGCATAAAGTGTGTGAATATCAGGGAGGTCTTCATTATCCGAGTCACTAAGTGTAGTGTGTGAAGTGACCCCTAAGGCTTCAATTCTTGGACTCACACACCCATTGACATCGTCATTATCGCTTTCCCTTTGACTCACACACCCTGTGGTAGAAATAGCAATGTTCTCAGTAATTAAAGCATCTAAACCAGTAACAGCATGATTCACAACAACGAAAGTAGAATTACTAGATTCATCCTCACTAACAAGCACAGGCATATCATCATTATAGATAATCTTGGCAAAGAAAGACATGCAAGGATAAAAAACATCAGATAACTCAGGTTCTTCATTTTCAGAGTCACTTAAATCATCCAATGTCTTGCAAATGTTGGCCCTAGTGTGTTTATTTTGAGTGTTCAAGTTAACTCTACAATCTTGTGCAATGTGTCCTAGTTTTCCACATCTAAAACATTCAGTCTTCTTAAGGTCTCTGTTAGGTCTAGTGTGAAAGTCCTTGTGATGTTTGTCTTGACTTTTCTCATGAGGTTTATGATTAGAGTGAGTTGGATAATTGGACTTGCCTTGTTTGTTTGCCATGTTGTTGCTAAACTTAATAATTTTCTTAAACTGTTTTGACATTAAGGCAATCTGATTGTCCAAACTCTCTATATCGCATTCCTCATCAGAGTCATCACTGGGAATGTTAAACTCAGGCTTAATCAACTTAGAAGAAAAACTCAGATTGGAACTAGTCAGTTTCCTATGGGACTGGGTCAATTGTTTCTTAAATTCTAATTCCATTTCCACAGTTCTTAATTTACTACTGAGTAATTCAGGAGTGAGATTTATGTCACACATTTCCTCAATAGCATATCTTTTGTTGTCAAATTTCTGTGGTAATGATCTCAGAATTTTAGATACAATTTCATGTATGTCATATGTTATCCCATTAGCATGCAGTTTGGTCACAATATCAGTCAAGTTCATATAGAAGTCATCAAATGACTCAGATTCAGACATAATTAAAGAGTTATACTGTTGAATGAGCATTTGTGTTTTAGCAGCCTTAACTCTAGTGTCACCTTCATGAGCAGTAACCAAAGTGTCCCAAGATTCCTTAGAAGTGGTACAGGATGAGATTATTTTGAACTCATGTTCATTTATGGACATAAATATGGCATTCTTTCCTTTGTTATTATTGCGAGAAACTTGTTTCTCTTCTTGTGTGAACTCACTTATTACTTTTTAAGCCTCTCATTACTTCTTTCAGTGGCTAGTTTAGTAGGAAAAATGTATATATTTTCAACAATGTCCCAGACATCATCTCCCAAAGTCCCTTGAATGAAAGCAATCATCCTTACTTTCCAGTAAACAAAATTGGTTCCATCAAAGATAGGAAGTCTGGTCAAGTTACCAAATCTTTCATTTTTCTCGTTCATGATTGATTTTCAGAAAACAATTTCAGAAACACAAGATCTTTTAAAAGAAGTTTACAAAGCTCTGATACCAATTGAAAATCTGTTACTAAAGTCGTTTAATATAAAATTAAACTATTTAAGTAACTCCGAACTGTTTTTTGAAGAAACTCTTTTTTTTAAACCAAATCTAATTAATCACAAGATGTGTTTAACAAAAATCTGTACGAGATATGTTCAAGATTTGTTAATGGGTTTAATAAATCAGTTTAAAAACTTTAAACTCAGCACAACCAAGAATTAGATGAGAAGATGTAGAAAGATTAAGAACAAGGGATTTTTTACGTGGTAAAACCTCACTCAACTGAGGAAGAATCCACGACTCCCTCTACGGAGTAACCAAAAAAATTCCACTAAAACAAATTATAACAGTTACAAACTATATAACAAACATGCACACAACTCAGACCTATACAAGTTTAGGAATGTACCCACTGGTGTCCTTATAACTTCTCCGCAGTTCTGATTGTTGATGTTGTTCTCCTAGTTTGCTAACTTCCAATTTGTTCAAGTTCTTTACGTCGACTCTTGTTCTTGAGATCTTATTACCAACACTTTTAGTGTGGTAGGGTGATAGTGTTTGTGGAGGTGCTTTCTAACACATGCATGCACACACACATACTTATTGTATACAAACAGTCCTATCAAATTACATATAAGATCTATATGCTGTGATTTTCTATTTCTCTCTTCGTTATAAAACTTAGCCTTATTTGACCTTTATTATATCCCAGAATCCACGGCTATCTTGCTCGGAAGACGTATCAAGATCTTAATCAATCTCAGGTTTTGAAAATATTTTTGAGATTGAAAATCACCAAGTGCGATTCCAACTAGGTCGAAGGTTTTGTTTTACAAGAACTAGAAACAGAAAATGTTATTGTTGATTTCGAAGTTAAAAACATTTATAGAAAATAATCAACAATAGATTTCTCAAGACGAGAAACAAAATATGCAGATCTAAGTGAAATGTAACATAAAATGCTCAGATCTAATATTTCTATGAAGCAGAAACTTAAATTTAAGTGAAATGCTTAAGTTGGACACAAGATATAAGAACGAAGAGGTTACAGTATCAACCAACTAATCAAACCAACTCTCAAACACTCAAGATTGTGTTTGGTATATACTGGTTTTGAAAAGAGGTTAGGGTTTGAAAAAGATGTTAGACGATTTAGGGTTAGGGTTTCTAACTCGTTTTCTCTCTTCTCTGGTTTCTCTCTTTTCTCTCCTTTTTTCTCTCTTCTCTCTCTACTCTCTTTCTCTCTCTGGAAAGGACGAAATGGCAAAAGTCTAAGATGGCTGAGAGAAGGGATCCTTATATAGGGGGCTGAGAAGATTCGAGACTTTGTTTCAAAATCAATGACTTAGATTGAGTCAAGGTTTATTGACTTTGATCCAAGGGTTAAAGGTACGCGGTGGTTATAACTCTCCTGATTGGCTCAAATGAGGTTCACATGGATTATGTAAGAGCTCATGCAGATCATTGATTAAAACGATCCAAGGGTTGTTAACATTCGCTGGTTTACTCTCTTTGAGAAAACACAAATTCAACCAATAAGGATGCAACAGATGTTGGGCAAAAAGAGGTTAACAAACGCGCGTCCAAAAACAATTACAAATGCACCCTGAAGTCTTTGTCGCTTTCGGATTCTACCCAAGGGAACTTTCAGTCAATATAACCAACAATCCATAATTGCAGAATGAACCCAAAACTTTTTAAAACCAAATTTTAATTAATAAAAACCTTATTTTAAAAGTTTATAAAATTCCCAAAAATTATTTTAAAAAATAATGTTAGGGATTTAAACACACTCAACATATATATACACACTTATATGCAATATGAAATGTATGAAAGCAATTACAATGTGTGTGAGTGTTGGTAAAAGTATCTAGATCAATCAAGCAAGAGGAATAAAATAGCAAACCAAACTCTGAGGTTCTTTGGTTTCTAGGATAGACACAATTTTGTCACAATTTCCAAACTAGATTAACACTTATACAATACAGACTTAAGTGAGTCAAAAGTATAAGGTCCTTCAACCCTCCCTAAGGGTGGCAATGTATATAATTGGTTTATTAAAACTATCCCTAATTTTGGTGGGGAACTCATCTATGTTATGGCCAATCCCCTCATAACAAAGACATCTCTCAGATTCTTTCTTTTTAACAAGAGTTTTAAAAGAAGATTTCAACTGAGATTTCCAAATAGTTTCGTCTGATATGTGACACCTAAAATCGTCAAATCCCCAAAAAGGCATATTTAAGAAAAACAGGATCAAAAACTGATTTTTCAACATAATTTTTGGAAAACAGGATCAAACGCGATAAATTAGCGATATCCGCTCTGATACCAATTTGAAAGAGCCGCTACAGCAGAATAAATGCGACTTCTCAAATAAACCAATTTTAATTGTGTATCAACAAAATCAGATTTAATAAAACCTAAGTTTTAATTTAATCCTAGAACATGCATCTAAGAGATATGGAATCATAAAGCAAGAAGCATGCAAAGGTTGGAAACACCAAGTTAAGGAAAAAATCCCCGCAGGGTAAAAACCTCTTATTTTCACTATAATTTGTAAAGTAACGGTTTACAATCGGATTACAGCAAAAATACAATTTGACTTACGAATACCCGCAGGTGTCGATCGTAGTCGTCAGCAATGAATCCACACGCAACGAACTCACAAGAACTGCAATCCTATCTTCAGCCCAAGAATATAGCAGCACTCCCTGATTTTGACCTCAGTCCGATGTAGGTTTATCCTCTGTACAAAGAGTGGAACAATAGCAAGATTGTATCTTGGGTTCCAAAACAATTCACTAAAGATTGGGATGTTTTGTGAATTGAAAAATAAGAGATTGAACTCTCAAAAGGTTGGAGAATAAAGTAAAACACTTAAAATTGTATTCAGTTTAAAACTAGTGTTTCTCCACCCTAAATCAATACGTCTGACACCTTATTTATAAAACATTTAAGGCGGTGCAGTGTCAAACATAAACAGCTCGTTCGAACGAGACACAACGTCGTTCGAGCGAAAACTGATCTCGTTCGAACAACATCGTACACGTGTCACTTGTTGCTTCAGTCTTAAAAAACTTGGAAACCTCAAACTTAAGTCTGTTTACGAGATCAACAAAGTTTATCCAAAATATTTATGAGAAAATGTTTTTAAACATTAAAAACCATTTAAAATCATTTTTTCATAAATTGAAAAATATTTTATTTTTGATAAAAATATCCCAAACAATTTTAGATGAACCGTAAAGGGACTTAAATACTTTCTCACCAAAATTAACCATGTAGAGGCTTGAATGTTGAAGAAGCTTGATATTCGGATCCGTCTCGATGCATGAATGAACTTGAATAATTCTTCAATGGTTGTAATGGTATACGACATACTCAATTGATAATGGAAATTTATAAAATCATGTCCTTACATTTTGTAATCATCACTTGTGGTAAATTGGCAAGATCATATAACATTCGAAAATGAGCAAATGCCTAAGAAATTCGATCTTCCTTCTTAGAAGATAAAAGTCAAGTTACAAAATTTATGGGAGGTCGATATTACCTTCACCATCTCAAATAATGGCATGTTAGATCGATTAATATTATACCAAATCTCTGAACGCGACAATTGAAAAATACTTAACCAAATAAATTAAACTAGGATACGCGAAAACTTATCTTCCAACTCATCCGTACGGTGGTCATTATGGGTCCAATATACATAGTGTTTATTCGTAAGGAGTTTGAGAAATTATTGCACCATTGTCTTCCCCTACAAGTCTTTGTAGTCAAACTTACCTTTATCATTGTAAATCGTTTACATGATGGATATATTATTCTCCGGTATGTGCTTTGCATTATGCAAGACTTTTTTAGGTTCTCCCCAATGACCATTAAGTCCTTGGCAATCTAGTTCCACCCTAGTTAATTGTGTATCATACGGGTGGCCTAATATAGATTCATTTATTTCATGGCCAAGAAGAAGAAACTTCAACCTATAAGTTTAAATGAGAAATTGCACTTCATCATCGAAGAATTACCCTCGTCCTACTTCTTTGTCATAAATTATTTCTTCTCCATTCCTTGGTTATTGTTGTTGTAATATATTCTACCACGTTCGCGATCAATTATTAAATCGCCTTTCTTGTCTTGGGTTAAATTTTTAAACTTTATGATAATTACTATTACCCTCATCTTCCTTCCACGATTATCCAATTAGGAAATACATACTTAAATATAGAAAAAGTTTAGCATTACAATATAGAATTGTATTAACATTGAAATATAGCAATGTATTCGCTATGTAACTTCAAAAGCATTATTCTTTGGTGGTGAACTCGATGCTATGGTCAACGATAACAAGTATATGCTCATCAATAACTAGTAAAAATGACGTATATTCCCATTTGGTACGTTCAATAATAAACAATAATTTAAATTATTTTCACCACTAACTCTCCTTATAATTCAATGTCATCTTTCTCATATTCATTTAATCGAGTGTCTCCTCATCGAGTATCGAAGATTATTTTTATTCCTATTACCCCCGGAGTATATCATCATATATTTTTTCATCATAAAATAACGGGTCATCCTGGAAATTTATGATGCAAGGATCTATTTAACTTTTGAATACAAAAATTAAATGAAGCAATTCAACACTTTATCACCAAAACTTTATGACTAATTTTGACACTATGGTATCGCGTAAGTTAATTTAACTATTAACACTAGGTTCAAGGACCAACTATCGAATATGGTACCAAAACTCAGTATACTATGTCGAGTCATTAATTCTCGATGATAAACTATCATATATTGTACCCACTTGTGATGTTACGAAAGCCATAACTATTCATTGATAGAGTACAAAGATTTTTCATCATGGGTATGAGAATTTTTTGCAACGTCGAACGTGGGAACAATTTATTGCCAAAATGGTCAAAACGAGCATAGTAAACGATTTAATATTGCTAGAAGTCCATCTTTGATGTTTTCCTTAGAATTTGTAATACTTTGGTTCTTTTAGTTTGTTTGTGTTTTGGTTTCTATGCTCTATTGTTGATGTCTAAATTTGGAGAAGTTATTTAGGGATTGATTTTAGTTTCAATTATCCAAACTTATAATCACAAATAAATAAGTAATGATAAAGAATAAAAAAGGTGAAAAAAACACAAACGTTTTACTTGGTTCAACTTTGGAGAATAAGCCTACATCTATGGGTAAAGTTGGTTAGGGTTTGTATTGTTATCTCTAGGATATAATTACAATGTGCAATTATACTGTAAAAATTGCTTCCTCATTAGCTTGGATAAAGGGTGTATTTATAGTTAGAGGAAGCCAAGAGGTGGAATGACTTTATAGATTCAACATTTATACATTTACATAATAATAGATATCTGGATGTCCTTTCACGTGCAAGTGCATGGTGATTATTGAATATCCCACATGCAGATTTCTATATGATTGATGGTTTAACTTCTTAGATGTGGTCGGCTAGGTAACCAACCAACAGGTACTTGTACTGACCAGGTCTGATCTAGCATGGCAGGCCTCATGATGATGTCAACAAGTGTCACCGTATTACTGGTCCACATGGTTAAATAATTTTAACCTATAGCAAAAGCCCCCAATTCTCCATACTTGAGGATTTATAAAAAAAAATGGAGTATTTAATTTAAGAAGTTGCTCAGCGATAAAAAAGGTTGAAGGTCGACAACCGACCTACCAAACTTGTAAATCTTTAACTATTCTTCTAGAGCGATGGAACTTTTGTAAATAACTTAAAAAATAGCGAACAACGGAAGGATACACTGGTCATTTTTCTTCCTTGGGATTTGAAAAGTCATCGAACGTTCAATGATTTCATTCAATTAAATATTTCAAATCCCAGAAATCGAGGACCATCTTTGTATCTATAAAAGGTGTATTTTCCCTTCATTTTCTTTATCTTTGTATTCACGAACTCTTTCTTTCCTATTGTAATACTCTCTCCTTGCTGGTTAAGAGCTTTATGTCCTAGTAGTTACAACTATAAGACTTTTCTCTCCTCACCTTTTTCTTACTGAATTTGTTAGGTTGGTTTATATTATTGATGAAGGGTCTTTAGAGGAGTAAAGAAAGGAGGAAAATTCCCGAAAAGGTAATAATGGAAATGATGTCTTAGACATGTGATTGGTGTGCATTAGATGTGGGTCAATGGTTGCCCAAAATATTTATAGCTGAATGTGGAGTCACTTTTCCTCCCAACAACCTATTTTTGGAGTTTTGCCAATACTTTGATGTGGTCCTCGCAAAAGTAGCCCCTAAAATTTGGAGGGTGGTAAATGGAGTTAACCGTTTCAATGAACTATATGGAACCCGCATAGGAATAAATGAGTTATTGTAATGTTATAAGTGGGGAACCATTGGAGATAATACTTATTACTTAAAGTGCGTTAGGCCAACATGGCTTTGTTAGTTAATTTTATTAATTCTAATAAGGATTATTAGGAATATGGAGTTGTTGTAAATAACTCACAACATGCCCCCTCCTGAGGGGGTAAGGAACAATGGTCCCAAATGCCCCCAGGAAGGGCATGATATAGGTTGGATCCTCAAATTACTTGTGTTTCCTTTATGAATATTTGTTATTTCATGATATGCCGACTAATGTATTTTATTTGTCTTTTGTAGAGAGAATGAAGAAGGAATTCCCCTGACTCTAAAGTGAATTTTGAAGAGCTAAAATTCATTTGGTCCTTTCAATAAAGAACTAGAGAATCCCACCCTAGTTCGGCATCCATCTTGTTATATTACAAGAACTCTATCACTTCCTTTATGGCTCGCCCTACAGAGGACATCCCATCAGCCCCATTAAATTAAAAGCCTCTACTTCATTTATTGATGTATTTGAGTTTCCTTTTGAATATGGAGTTATTCTTCAAGGAGGAACTTCTTCCTCTTTTGAATCTTTTAACTTAGCTGTAATCCCGACCAACTCTTCACCACCCAAAAAGATGGTGAAGAGAAAAATCCCAAACTTGATGTCTGGAGCCATGTCTCCCCCACCTATTGCTAAGAAGAAAACCACTGGGGAAGGTTCAAAGAGGCCAGTACTTGTCACTACTGAAGAAATAAAGAATACTGAATATTAGTTTAAGAGATTAAAAAGAGATCGTGCTATCTAGTAGGAATTGGTCCAGAAAACCCAAGCCGATCAGGCCTCTAAAGCATCTGCCTTTGTGGCAGTGAACCCTGGTCAGGCTAGGGGTCTGATTCACTCTGGAGTGTTATTGCATCCATGAATTTTATGTTTAATGGTAAATAAAGAATAAAATTAAATACAACAATGAATTTAGTGCAACATAAATTAAAGGAATTTTACAATGATACCTAATATCTTATTACATAGCGGATTCTGAAAATAAAAGAAAGTACAATGTTATTCCTTCATTCCATACATAATATAAAACTTCGTAGAAACACTCAGGAATAATAAGAGTTGATAAGTTGCAGTATAGATATTCCAACGGGGACTACCATCCTTGTTTGTCACTGCCCTCACGTACGTAACTGAAAATATTTTTTGGGGTAAGATAGGATAATAATGCAGGTGCGTAGGAGGTATCTTGTTTTTCGCAGGTTTGTTTTTCCTCTGGATTAAGAACAATTAAGCAAACATGCCAAGTAGATAATTTTTATTTTGATACAAGATATGGAAGATGATGTAGTGGTAGAAAATAATTAAATGAAATATTGAGATTATACCTGTTGAAACAAAATGAAATATCATAGAACTATCACGGGTATATTGAAGTCTACTGATATGTAAATGAATAATATGGTGAATGTAATCGGATAAACTGAGTTTCAAGTTACTATGATAAGGCTTCAGATTATAATACGGTAACCCATAAATTATCGATTATAGTGCTTCAATAGCGTAGACATACCTTTACAATATCGCCCAAGTCATAAAATACGGGTGGACAAGTAATCTTAAAAATCAGGGGATAAAATATAGCTCGACACACTTAGCTAGAGTGGCACTCGTGCGTATGTAGAAAATAAAAACTAGGCAATCAACATCTGAGTCCTACATGTCAATTAGAATTATTGTGGTATACCGGGTCTAATATCTGAATCATAAGGTATGCTACTTGGGGTTTTACTAATAAGGGAGATAAATTGTAGGGTTATATGCAATAATACATAATATGTTGCAGGGTTATACCACACTTAAGGGTAAAGAGGTTTAATGGTTAGGGAGTAATGGTTTATCGATTTCAAGGATAACTGGAATATCGAGGAAATCAATATACGACATAAATATGAACTAAACAAAGGAGTTAGTATTTGAAATAGGAGTTCAAAATTATCACAGAGTGATATAGCAATCAGTAATTTAAAGGGCATAAGCTTCAGTTGTTTGATATTGAAAATAAAATCGTCTACTTTGAGTTTTACGAATTTCGGTGTTTTGTGCGGCTAATTTACTGGGTGGACTGGGTAGTCTGAAATCATACAGAATGTAAGTAAGTCATATGGGCCCAAAAAAATACTTATGTGATGTAGTAGGATGTTATATTAAAAGAATTTTCAATGTAAAATTAACTAGTAGGGTATAATGTATAATTATAAAAACTTTAAAATAAATATTTTCTTTCATTTCTATTGAGATTTGGAATTAGTGACAGGAGACAAAGTAACTCTATTTGTGCTTAAGTAATTATAAAAATGGTTTTGGGAGGTTTTGAAATACTTGAAAAAGTTGACAGAGGGTATGGGTAAAATGAAACTTAATTTTTTAAACCTGAAACTGGTTTTCTTGAGAAAACACTTTCCTAAAATCCAAACATAGTGTTGTAATATACCACTTTGTTCATAATAAAAAAATAAAATTTTTGGAAAAAAATCAGAATTTTTTTATTAGAGATGCGCTCTCACGCGCTTAGTTAAATTCTTTAGGTGCTTGATCTGACTTTCACTCACGCTCGTGTAAGCCACCCACCTTCAACCTTTCGATAGTTTGACATTAGGGTTTCAAAACTTTGACCTTAAATTGGAAATGTTTTAGAATTCCTTTCAAGCTAATTCCTGAATGAAAGTTGCCAAATTTTTGAAGAGGAATCTAACCATATTTGTCACGCCCCGACTTAATTAAGTTAAACTCATCCTTTTTAATTAGAGATAAATTGCCTTAAACAATAAACAATGCTTTAATTTAAATCTTTAAGGGAAAATAACATGTGTAAATGAAAACATAACTACCTTTACATGTAACTTATAAGTACTACACAACTTTACATAACCAAGACCCTTAGTTTAATATTTACACAAAAAGATTCTTGATATTCAAACCATACTATATATCCGTCACTCCCCCGGTATAAGGTCCTAACTTGGCAGTGAACTCCAAATGATAAGCATACCTGAAACATAACATTATAGGAGTGTAATCAACACCAGCTTAGTGAATGACCATATTCCACATATATAACCGATCAAATAACCATTTTTTTATTTTCTAATGTTATAACCCAATAGGAATTGTGTAACTCTCGCAAGCCTAGACCCTCCAGTCCAATTAACTCCAAGTTAATGCGGAACACCGAATCCCCTAATTAGCCCGAGTACAACAAAACCTTTAAATTGGATTAACGGGGCCGCTACATCCCGTAGGACCCACGAGTCCTTAACATTAGATAAATTACTCACAAGTCCGTATCATTATATAACATCACTTAACATTTTAATTATATGCATATGTTTCCTAAATACAACATCACTCCCATAGGTATTTTTAACACGTGTATTTAACTACACATTTCCATAGGAACATGTAAGCATCTATATTTCATAGGACATGCCACTCACCTTCGATTTGGTGCTAAGATTAATACAAAACTACTTCCTTGGTATGGTAGTATTAGCTGCTTCCCCACCTAATAAGTCAATGTCATTAGTATTTGAATACACCGATTAACATCAAACCCAGTAATACATCACATAATTTGGTCAATCAGAAATAACTAAAGAGGAATTAAATATGATACTTCACATTTCTATGACACACAATTAATTAGGGTTCTAACACAATTTACTAAATTAAATTACGAATTCGCTAGACAAAGTTATGCCCATTTTATTACAACATTTTCCAAATTGTTTCTCAAGAAAAACAGCAACACAACTTTAACTTTCTGGAATTTTCATAATTTTTATACAACATCACTTTGCATGATATTTCACCCAATATCAGTAAACACATTGAATAATACAAAATTAATGTTTCATAATTTTTAGGTCTCATTTGCTATGTCGAGCAAAACGTCAAACACTTGGTATGCATTCTTGCTCCTTTAGGACAGATTTTAAACCAAAACTTCAAACTATCACCAAAGGTTCATTCCTTAGTATTTTTACACAATTTTCGGATATGTTATACATGTATGACTCTATTTTACTTTCAAAATATAATCACTCAATTCCAATAAGTATTCCATAATTTATACCATTTTAAGCACAACTAGGTTGAAAAAGAATATTAAAGCATAACTTAACATTTTTAAGCATACATAGTCTCCACCTTGGGTATCAATCATGGAAACATATAATAAACATGTTTCAACATATATACACATCAAAAACCTGAATTTCCTAAATTAAAAAGTATCACGGGGAGGTAATTTAAATCATGTTAACATTTACGATCATAATACACATTCTTACGCATGTTCTTAAATCATCCTTGTTCCAACACAATTTAGCAATATGGGAATCATTAAAATATTTATCCAAATCAAAAATAAAAATATGTCAAGTGTAGAACTCATCCATGTGACCAACTTTAATAAAGAAGTAATTACCTTACGAGGATTCCTCGATTTATAGAAATTTTCCAAAGATTTCTTCCTTAACTTTCTTCTCTTTTTCTTTCTTTAGGCAAAACTCGCGTTCATGGCTGAATTGGCTGAACAAGGGGGATATTTTAAGAGGTTTAAGTCGGCCAAACCATAACCTACCCTCTAACCAATCAAAAAAATAGCACATGTTGTGCTAATAAGACAATTATCACTTAAGGGATGGACATATTTGCCCTTGTTTCGTACTTCCGGTATAACTTCTTGTTCGAACATCCGTTTAACACACCGTTTGTTGTGAAACAACCCGAATTCATATATCTACAACTTTCATATTTTGTGTTTTCCCAAAATCATAAACTAGTACTCCTAATTTGGGCTTCGAACAAGAAAGTAGGTTTTTGTCGAAAATCTCAAAACTTTCACATTTGGCGACCATCATTGCCAATTTCGCATCAACACCCTAATTTACTTTTATAAATATAATCATGCATTAGAAACATATTTTATGATTCATTTAACCACATAACTAGTCATATGCTCTAAACATGTTATCCCTGATCATAAGTTCGATTAGCATCTAATATAAACCACATATATATCACATGAGCATGCATCCCCTAAACATGATAAATAACATGTTTAACACACATAACCAATTTATAACTAATAAATAATAAATTATACTTAATCATGTAATTAACCTTCCTAATCATGTTTTAGGGCCTTACAATATTGGTTTTAAAAAATTTGGTGGGCTAAATCGAGCTATTGAATTTTTGCAAAAATGGAGAAACTAATTCGTGCTAATACTCCGTTCCCAAATAAAAGATTCCCTCCTAAGAAGTTAGTCTTGTCAATTTATTTAGTATCATCTCCGGTCATATACTTGGAGCATCCATAGTCCAAGTACTAACCAGATACAGTGCTCTCAGCTTTAAAGCACTAACAACAATGTTACTCTTCAACTGGGGTATTAGATCGTCTTTTTTAACCCCAATAGCTCTAGTTTTAAAATGATTGTGAGCTTTTGAGTTAGAAACAAATCTAGGACTCTTTCTCTTAGATTTCTTCTTAGCACAAGATCTTTTCTTCCTACTTCTATAGTTAGAGTTTTTATTGGGCTATTTAGGAAGTACAAAATTATTCATGCTCTACCTATAATAGTTAAAGTTTTTATAAACCGGTAAATTATAGACATGCTTATATAGTCGTTTTTTAAAACATTCAGCAAAACAGTTTCCATAAACATCGCAATAAGAACAGTATTGGTGGCTAAATGGTTTTTCACATTTTGAAAACCTTTAAAAAGAGGTTTATCCATTTGCTAGACATTAGCTTTAGGTCCAACTACAACGGTTTTAAACATGGGATCATATTGCCTAACAGGTGGCAAACATACTTAGCCTTAGGTTCAACAATTGGCTTAGGACACTTTTCCATCTGATTGTCCGGTCATTTTTGTTTATTTTCAAAATCTTTCTTGAAGGGTTTAAAATCAGGACATAGATTATGAGGTCTTTTTTCCAGAAGAGACAAATTGCATATATTAAAAAGTTTTAGTTTGTGCCTTAGTTTTTTTATCAAAACCTAAACTAGTTTTATCTTCAGAATTAGTTTTTCTAGATGCAACACGGTCTTCAAAACAGTTAGAATTGTTTTAAAACTTAGAAAATTACTTGAAGACAGTTAAAACTTTTTTTTTAGATTTTTCCAATTATATCAGAGTTTCCCTAGATTTCTTTTCCAAAATATTATTTAATTCAAAAAGTTCTTTGATTTTTTCAACAAAAGATTTAGTTTTCATTTCATAGACTAGACATTATTTTGTATAGTCCTCTACGTTCTGTTTCACCAATAGGCTTAATACTTCTATCTTTTCAGTTAAGTCCTTGACAGTCTTTTCTAGTTTAGTGCTCTTCCTAAGAGTCTTAGTCTAGAGTGTGTGAATGTAAGGTAAATCATCTTTATCGGACTCATTATGTGAAGTGTTGAATTGCCCCCTAGCATTTCATTTGTCGAACTCACACACCCATTCAATTCGTCATCAGTACAAACACTTTGACTCACACACATCATCGAAGAACTATTACTAGAAATATCTTCAACATTTATAGTATCTAATCAAGAAGTAAACAAACTAGAAGTAGACAAAACATCATCAGACATAACAGTGATAGGCATGATAACATCAGGTTCAACATTGTTCATAGATATATCATCAGAATATAAAATTTTTATAAAGGAAGATATGCGGGGATTAAAAGAGTTGGAAGACTCGGGCTTATCTTCTTCAGAGTCACTTGAGTCATCCCAGGTCTTATTGATGTTGGCTTTAGCAGAGTTATTCAGTTTAACTCTACAATTAGTAGCTATGTGACCTTTTTTACCACATTTATATCATTGAGTGTTTCTAAAGTCTTTTCGACGTCGGTTATTATTCTTAGTGTATTGTTTGTCATGGTTTCTCTCATGAGGCCTATTATTATAGTTGTTTTGATTTTTAGCTTTCCCTTGTTTAAAATCAATATTATTTATAAACTTTATAATTTTCTTGAATTATTTTGACATAAAGGCTATCTGATTATCCAAACTCTCCAAATCACAATCCTCATCAGAGTCCAAGTCTATAGTACGCATGACTAATCGAGATGGGGTCATTTTGGTCTGAAAAATAACATTGAACTAGACTGTCTTTTTTTATTATTGGAAAGTGCTTCTTAAACTCAAGTTCCATTTCTACAGTTGCAACAAAGGACTTTAGGGGTCAAGTATGGATCATTTATCTCCTCAATTGCATACCTCTTTTATCAAACTTAGGGGGAAGGGACCCGAGAATTTTTAACACTATTTATTTCCCATCATACATGATTCCGTTTACATCCAGTTTTGTAATTATGTCAGTCAAACTAATATAGAATTCGTCAAAGGTCTTCGGGAGATTCAGGAGTAGGGTGTTATACCTTTGTATAAACATCTGAGTTTTGGCTGCCTTAACATGTTCATCACCTTCGCGAGCAGTGAATAACGTGTCTCATGCTTCCTTAAATGTAGAGCTAATAGATATGCGTTTGAATTCATGCCCATTAACATACGTGAATATATCATTTTTCCCTTTGTTATTACTTAAGGAGGCAATTTTTTCTTCCTTAGTAAACTCATTGAGGAGTTTTTTAATCCTTACAACAGTACTACCCTCTACAACAGGCTTAGTTGAGTGAGAATATCTATCCTCAATTGCTTTCCAGACATAATTTCCCAATGTCATTTGGATGAAAACAATCGTCCTTACTTTCCAGTAAGAAAAATTGGTTCCATCAAAGAGGGAGATCTGGATAAATTTCTAAGACGCTCAAACTTTTCGTCCATAAGAGATTTTTAGAACAATTTTAAGTACATGATCAAAAAGTTTAAAAGTGATCATCTTTGATACCAATTGAAAAACCTCACTATGTTGTTTTAATAAAAGTTTAAAAAGTTTAGCAAGTTCCGAAAATACTTTTTGAGGAAACTATTACAAAAATCTTTATACGAACACCAGATGTGTTAAAACAATTTAATGAACAGACAATTTAAGTCTCATGGAAATAGGATTTAAAATAAACCTAAGTCTTATTTGCAGAATGTAGTAATGAAGAACTAAAAAGCACACACAAGGGATAAGAATTCTTTACATGGTAAACTCCCACCTAATTGGAGAAACATCCACGGTGACCTCTACGCCACAAAAACAAAATCCACCATAAATAATTTTAGGTTACAAGCATACAACAAATTATACAATCAATTCCTATTCTAAGTCCAGAAATATACCTAACTGAGATTCCACTCCTTCCACGTATCCTTTATGGCAATTGGATTGTCCTTTCTTTATTCTTTGCTTTGCTCCCTTTCTCTTTTTTAGAAATTGTCGACTCCGTAGTCAAAATCTCTCAACCAACAACACACTTTAGTGTATGTGGGTGATTGTGTAGTAAGTGATGTGCCTAAAATGCCATGTATGTACTCACACACACACACACACACACACACACACTTAATTACAGACTAATCATATGAATTACAAACGATTTAAATATGAGATTGGCTTTTACACTTCTAAAATTTAGACTCGTTCTTTTCTGTAAAATATTTCAAGATCTAAATGCCTTTAGGATCTTACAAACTCAGATCCTTAGAACTTATTTATACACACAATTTTTCAAAGTGAAAAATTTCTCAGATCTAAAACATGCAAGTCATGATTTCAGTTTTGTAAAAATAAGAGATGTTGGATTAAAAAGGTTGTTAAAACTTTTTACAAACAGAATCCAACAAAAGAATATGATTTCTTAAACAATAAATAAAAAATAACCTATAAATCTAAACATGATTGTATCACTATTTTAGATCTTCAAGTTTCTAAAAGGAAACAATATCATTGTTGACACCAAAATTATTATGCTGATGTGGACGAATAATAAGAAGACACGTGTCAATCTACGTGGCACAATAGCAACGAGGAAGATTGCTTCCCCGACCAACATACTCACTCCGAGGAACACCAACCCTCTGAGGAACTCTTATCCTCCGAGGAACTTCAATGCTCCGAGGAACTTTTGGACGACGAGCAACTAAGGCGGTTCGAGCTGCACCTCGACCACAGCATTAATTGCCAGATAATCAACAGTTCAACTATTCATTGAATGTTTATCATCTTGACGTGCACGTTTGAAGAACATTAAATGAATTACCCTTTCATATGTGTATCATTTAATGTAACACCCTTTCATGTACAGCCTAAGGGCTATAAATACCTTGTATCACCCTCATCCAAGCGGACCGGGATTTCTTGGTATCATTTGTAATCGAGAATTTCTAGACACTCAGCAATAACATAACAGTGGATGTAGGTCATTCTTACAAGGCTGAACCACTTTAAAAATCTTTATCTCATTTATTTATCTGTGATTGAATAATTAGAGTAATCTAATTTTTTACATCAACAGATTGGCGCCGTCTGTGGGAACCGATTGTTATTATCGTTTTTCACCAAAAATCATTCATCATCAATGGCGGATAATCCAGAATCTAGCAATCAAAACGCTGGAAATGCTGGAAATCCTCCAAATCCCTCTGAACCTCCAGATCTAGCCGGAATTATGACGAATCTGGCTCAAGGACAAACCGCCATGCAAGACACAATGAGGCAACTCATACAAACCCTTCATGGCGGTGCACCTGCACGTTCAGGACAGCGAAGTGGTCAGAGGCAAACTTATTTACTTTCTTCACGATCCAGGCGTACTGAGTCATATCATAATGAAGAGTCTGATGATTTCTCTTATCAACCTGGGCGAACTTCGTCAATAAGGGCTACAGATACTGATCAACGTATCACTCTCTCTCCAGAAAGACTGAGTAGGGTGTCTCCTTTCAGTCGATTAGGCCCTAGGAGAAATAGGAGTCCACCTAAGACCATGTCAAGGAGTTTTCGACAACCATCAGATCTAAGAGAAGGATCAGCACAATCACGACCAGTTGCTCGTCAAGATAAATCTCAAGAGGCTACTTCAGAACGATCTGTTGCTCGAACCAATAGGCCCGAGGAAGGAAATGAATCGTGGAAAGGGTCCCTTCAGCGATTGGAGGATAGATTGGGAGAAATGGCTAGGGCGAAGAATCCCCTACAACGAACTTTTGTTCAAGGGACACCTTTTGTCCAGACCATTGTTAATTTTCCTACACCATCAAAGTTTAAAGCACCAGTAGTGACCCCTAAATATGATGGAAAGACATATCCTGTCCTTCATATAGAGCAATATCAAGCTGCCGCCGACATCTATGCTGCTCCCGATGAGATGAGATGCAGAGCGTTCTCAGGAACTCTTACCGGAGCTGCCCAGATATGGTACAACAATCTTCCTCGGGGTAAGATTTCAACTTTCTTTCAATTGGCCGAGTTGTTCATCGGTAATTTCTGTTTTGGTGCAAAGCCAGTAAAAAGAGTAGCACACTTGTTAAGTGTTAGACAAAAATCTGGTGAGAGCACTAGAGATTACATAACTCGTTTCAATAACGAGAAGCTGGAAGTCATAGATTATGAGGAAAAGACAGTAATCACTGCCTTGATGAGTGGATTGTTGCCTAATAAGTTGTATTACACTTTGGCGAAAGATCCACCTAAAACTATGTCAGAGTTGATGGCAAAAGCAGCCAAAATCATGAATGCCGAAGAAGCTATGGCTGCAAAGAAGAATATGGATAAAGAACCCAAGGTAGACGTCGACAAGTCTAAAAATAAAGAGCATAAGGGCAATGGCGGTGACAAGCGTTCCAGAAATAATAAGTCGTCATGGGAAGTCCTGAAGAAATTCGATAATTATACTCCCTTGAAAATGGGTATTAATCATGTCTTGGAAGAAATCAAGAATAGCGAGGAGGTAAAGTGGCCGAAGAAACTGAGGTCAGACCCTGATGCGAGGAATAGAGATAAATATTGAGAGTTCCACAAGGATCATGGCCATATGACTAAAAATTGCATAGCCCTTCAGAACGAGATTGAAACACTCATCCGAAGAGGAAAGCTAGCAAAGTATGTTGACCGGGGAGGTGAAAGAAGAAATAATGATCGAACTAGAGAGAGATCTAGATCTCCTCGTCGATCAGATGAGAAAAAGAAGAAAGAATATGAAGATGATGCCGAGGATGACCCCGATCTTCCCAAAAAACCAAGGCAACCAGAACGAGAGGTATTTTCCATACGTTTTGGGGCATTTGATTGTAATGTTATTACAGGAGGAGATGCAGGAGGAGGAGACCTTACTGCAAAAAGAAAAGCTTACCTCGGAGAGGCACAAGCTTGTTCATACATTCAGCGAATAAATTTGGCCGAGGAGGATCGTCCGAGGAAGGTAAACAAAGAGAAGCTGGTCATTGGCTTTTCAAAAAACGACCTGGCAGGTGTTCTTTACCCTCACGACGACCCTTTGGTGATCAAAATGAGGATGAAAGAAGTAGTGATTTCAAGGGTGCTGGTAGACATTGGTAGTTCAGCAGACATCATGTACTATTCATGCTTTGACAGCTTGAATTTAAAATTATCTCAATTGGAACCTTATCACAGACCTCTTTTGGGTTTTGCTGGCGAGAAAGTTTTTCCACTTGGGACGATCAAGTTAGACATATTCATTGAACTTGGCCTGCTTGTCGAACAGAGAGAATATGCTTCTTTGTGATGGATAAGAATGTGCAGTCAGCCTACAACATCATCATGGGAAGAGTGGGTTTGAAGAAGTTCGAAGCAGTTCTATCTACAGTACATCAATGCTTAAAATTCCCAACAAATTTTGGAGTAGGAGTTGTGAAAGGTGATCAGAAAGTAGCTCGGGAATGCTATTATTCATCTGTCGAGCAAGAGGAGCTTGAAGATTTAAGAAAAAAGACTACTACCTACCAGGTGGATGAAGGTACAAAAATTGAAATACTGGATCCTTGAGATGAATCCCAACTTATAAAAGGACAGGTGGTGGAATCTACAGAAAATATTATTCTAGACGACGAGCACCCTGAACGAGTAACCCAGATAGGTTCAACGTTGGATGCTTCAATAAAACAGGAGTTGATAACTTTCTTGAGAAACAGGAAGAAAACTTTTGCATGGAGTCATGAAGACATGCCAGAAATAGATCCAAACTTCTTATGTCATGAGCTCAATGTGAATAAGGAGATCAAGCCTGTAAAGCAGAGAAAAAGGGTATTTAGCCCCGAGAAGAATCAGGCTATACAAGAGGAGGTCGAGAAGCTCCAGAAAGCCCAATTCATTGAAGATGTGAAGTATCCAAACTGGTTGGCAAACGTGGTGATGGTAAAAAAGAAAAACAATAAATGAAGAATGTGTGTTGATTTCACCGATCTTAACAAGGCATGCCCAAAGGATCATTTTCCATTGCCCAGAATTGATCAACTAGTGGATGCTACCTCGGGACACGAGCTGCTCAGTTTCATGGATGCTTACTCTGGTTACAACCAGATCAAAATGAAACTTGAAGACAGGGAAAGTACTTCTTTTATTACCCCTAGGGGAACTTATTGCTATAATGTTATGCCTTTTGGTTTGAAAAATGCAGGAGCAACATACCAGCGGCTGATGAACAAGGTTTTCACCGAACAAATCAGTCGCAACATGGAAGTCTATGTCGATGATATGCTGACAAAGAGCAAGAAAGCTGCTGATCATCTAGTTGACTTAGCTCAGACCTTTGATCAACTGGATAAATACCAAATGAAGCTCAACCCGACGAAGTGTACATTTGGAGTACGAGAAGGGATGTTCCTCGGATACATCGTCAACCAGCTAGGCATTGAGGCGAATCCAAAAAAGATCAAAGATCTTTTAGGGTTGCGATCTCCAACGATGAAGAAAGAGGTGCAGAGTCTTACAGGACGAGTTGCATCGCTCAATAGATTTGTATCCCGAGCAACTGATAGGTGCCTTCCATTCTTCAAAACACTCCGAAAAACTTTCGAGTGGAATGATGAATGTGAAAAAGCCTTTCAAGACTTGAAGAAATATCTGGGAACACCTCCACTATTGTCCAGGCCAGTAATGGGAGAAAAGTTGTACTTATACCTGGCGGTATCAGAGAATGCAGTCAGCTCGGCATTGATCAGAATGGAGAATGGAGTCCAGAAGCCAATTTATTACACAAGTAAGGCTTTCCGAGGTGCAGAGATCAGGTACCCAAACCTGGAAAAATTGACATTGGCATTAATTGAGGCAAGTAGAAGAATGAGGCCATATTTCCAGGCCCATACCATCGTTGTGTATACCGACATGCCATTGAGACAAGCCCTTCATAAGCCAGAAAAATCAGGGAGACTGATGTATTGGGCAATAGAGCTCGGTGAATACGATTGTTGATGTAAAAAATTAGATCGCTCTAATTATTCAATCACAGATAAATAAAATAAAACAAAGATTTTTAAAGTGGTTCAACCTTATAAGAATGGCCTACGTCCACTGTTATGTTATTGCTGATTGTTTGGGAATTCTCGATTACAAGTTTAGTCAAGAAATTTCGGTCCCTTTGAATGAGGGTGATACAAGGTATTTATAGCCCTTAGGCTGTACATGAATGGGTTGATAAATTAAATGATATACATATGAAAGGGTAATACATTTAATGCAGCGTGTGCGTCAAGATGATAAACATTCAATGAATAGTTGAACTGTTGACATTCTGGCAATTAATACTACGGCCGAGATGCAGCTCGGACCGCCTTAGTTGCTCGTTGCTCAGGAGTTCCTCGGAGCGCTAGAGTACCTCGGAGTGTTGCAGTTCCTCGGTATATCCTTGTTGCTTGGGGAGAACATGAGTTGGTCGAGGAAATGAACTTCCTCGTTGTTATTGCACCATGTAGATTGACAAGTGTCTTCGTATGATTCGTCCACATCAGCATATTAATTTTGGTATCAACAGAAGCCCCCAATGTTTCATATTTCGAACTTTGAGGAATATGGAACATTCTTTCTCGGTTTATGGCAATATTGAATGATCTTCCTGGGTTTTAGGAGCATCGTATTTGAATTTATTTCCAAATTCAACGAATCCGCCTTTTTTTCGAACTTTTAAGAGCGCTTCGATCTTAGTGCCCTTTTTGTCCTTTTAGCCGTCGGAAGTTCAATAGTTTCTTTTTTGTAATCATTTCCTTCGCCGCTTCCCAAGGCAAAGTATTTAAACTTCTTAGGTAACCATACCGTCTTCTTCTTTTTCCAATTCCCTGCATTCAAGCTTTCTATTTTCTCCTTCTCTCTTGTGCGTTCATCCTAGTTTTCGTTCGTTGTCAACATACCTCCTTTCTTCCTGTAAGATCTTCTTCCTTTCTTCTGTATCTCTTTTATTCAGTATGGTTTATATTGTGGAGTCTGTTGAGAAATTTCGTTCCGATTTTTCCATTACTTCCTGGGTAACTCTGGAGGTTCTTTCTGAGCCTTTAGATTATTTTCGATTGGCTGAGGGACATTGGTTCCCCAGTCTATTCATTGCTGAATGTGGATTTTCTTTTCCACCAAACCCATTGTGTCTTGAGTTTTGTCAGTATTTTGATCTTGTCCCTGCAAAAATAGCCCCCAATTCATGGAGAATAATTAGTGGGGTGTACAAATTAAATCTAACTCATGGGACTCGTATAGGGATCCCTGAAATTATGTATTGCTATAAATGGGCCACTCTAGATAATATTTATTACTTAAAAACTAGGTTTCTGAATAGGGCTCTTGTAGTTAACCTCCCTGACTCAAATAGAGATTATTTTGAACATGGGTTGGTTATTAAAAATTGGCAATATGCCCCTTTAGTTGGAGATGGAGTATACAACGGTCCCAGATGCCCCCCATATGGCAATGGGATAGGTTTATTTTTCATTTTATTTTACTTATGAAATTATGCTTTCATCATGTTTGACAAAATGTATGACTGATATCTCATTATGTATTTATTTGCAGTTGATAGCAAAAGAAAAACTCCAAAAGAATCAGAGGTTAATATTAAGCATCTGAAACTTATCTGGGGTTTGCATAAGAACGTTGCAGACGAGCACATCAGGTCTGCATCATATTTGTTACAGTATAAGAGTTATACAACCTCTTATACTGCTCGCCCTGTTGAGCCAGCTTCAGCTCCAGAGGATTCTTCTTCAGATTCTCATCTTCCTTTAAGTCAGAGAATGGGCAAGAAAAGAGCTCCTCCTGCTCTATTTGATGACATTACTTCGGCTACTGGGGCCAAGGAAAGCAAAGTTGATGTCCCAGAAGGGACTAAGAAGGTGGATGTTGCACCTTCCAAAGCTGCCGAGAAGCCCCCAGTGGCTCCGAGCAAGAAAGTTGCTCCAGTAGAAGTGATTACTGTTTCTCCGACCAAGAGTTCTTCCTTGGTTGAAACTGCTGAAGTTCCTTTGAGGAGATTGAGGAAATCATCCTCAGTCAATTTGGCTGAAACTGTCTCTTCTCCACCATCTGGTGTTGCTGGTGTTCCAACCATCATTCCTCCGAGCTCTGCAATGAGCTCGGTAAAAACTTGGATCATACCCGAGGTCCAAGGAATTGATGAAAATATTTCTAGGGATATGTTGACATCCCTAGCTACTCGTCACCTTGCTTCGGTAAATTTCTCACATTCTGAATTTCTTTCTTTCTCTGAATACTTGTATTTTTGCATTGACTTTACTGTTTTTCTCATCTTTCAGCTGGTGAACTGTTTCAATAATATCGTGAAGAAGGATGAAGCTATTAAAGCTTCAAGCTCCTCGTCAGGTGTAGAGGATGCTCTGTTGGGTTTGACCCAATCCTTGAAGGAATCTCGCCAACAGTATAGTGAGGACAAGGCTGTTTGGGAGAAAAAGTTGTCTACAGTTGAGACCGAGAAGGTGAAGATGGCTGAGATCTCCAAGAGTTTGGAGAATAAAGTGAAAAGTTTAGAGGTCGAGCATAAGAAATATGACGACAAGCTCAAGAATTTTGGAGAACTTGAGGATAAGATGAGGAAGGCAGAGGAAGAATTGTCCGCCCTGCGAGATATTAAGGGCAAAAAAGAAGAATTGGATGCGAAGCTCTCCTCGGAGAAATTGAGAAGAAAGCTCGCAGTTAAAAAATCTTTCAGCGCAGGATGGGATAAAGGATGGGACAAGGGGATTGCTGCGATGACATCCCAAGTTCAATATGGGAAGTTGAAATACTTCCGAGATGGCTGGGTAGCTGCCCTACAGGAATTGAAGATCAAGGATGATTTCGAACTATTCCAGCTACACCTCCCTGGTCCTCCTCCACCAATTGTGGAAGAAGAAGAAGATGAGCCTGCCTCTGATGAATCTTCTATGGCCATAGGTGATCAAGTCCCTGCATCTCTATCTTCTGCCAACGAGGACATTTCTTCCATGCCTCCTCCTCCTGAAAAAATTTCAACTCCTGCAGATCCAGTTTCTCTTACCACCGAGCAACCAAGCTCCTCGTCCCAGCCTCCCGAGAAAGTCTTGGGAGACAAGGAAAAGGTGTGAAGTTGTTCGGTATCATTTTTATCTTTCATTATTTGTAATCAAACAATGTAATCCTTTTGTGATCTAATAAAATACATCCTTATTCATCTCTGTTGTTGATGATTTGTTTTTGTTGATTGTTGTCTTTTTCTCATCCTTAGTTTGTTGCTAGAATGGAACTGATATCTGCACATGATACCAAGCTGATGCAGCAATGTCACGAATATTATAAGGCTGGTCATACAGACCTTAGTACATCAGAAATTGCTGACATCCTTGGCCATGATGCCTCAGAACAGGCAATTGAGGCTTATCGATACTTGAAAGATTTACTCGACCGAGCTGTGGCCAACAATGTAGCCTACTACGACTTGATTGAGGAACTTCATTATTCCTTAGAAGATCTCCAAGGTCAGCACAATGAATCAATGGCTTTGTTTCACAAGGAATATGAAAATAGATATCAACAGCTTTCTTCTGACACGGGCTATAAAAAGATCCTGGCTGGATACGATGTTAGGGAAAGAACTTTAAAAGGTGAAGTCGAGGCTTGCAGGTAGATTGCTGAGTTGCTGGAACAGGAGAACAATAATTTGCAGAAAAAGTTGGCACAGTATGAATCTGCAGCGTCATCTTCCACTGCTTTAGTACAAGTTACCGATGAAGGTTTCTCGTTCTTAGAGATTGAGAATGCCAAATTAAGGCAAGAACTGGACAACTTAAGAAAATCTGTTATTCCTGTGACTGCTCGGGGACGAGGAAGAGCTTCTCGTGGGCGAGGAAGAGCTGTTCAAAATGTTGCCGAGGAGCAAAGTTCTCCAGTCGCTGCTCGGAGTCGATCAAGAGTTCTTAGCCGTAATGTTGAAGAGGCTCGCACTCAATCTACTTTGGAAACTCAAGCATACGAATTAAATGCCAAGGATAGGGCTTTATCTGAAATGTCCAAGAAAAATCTATCTTTGGAAGATCAACTTACTGCAATGAAGTCTGCCTTGAATGATAAAGATGTTTTTGCCAGGAGCCTTCACGAACAATTGGATAGATTAACCTTCCAATTCCATAAACAGCCCAGGGAATTTTGGATGGCAGGATACAATGAAGCCCTTGTTCATTTAGATGCTCGGATTGAACATGTCAATAATGAAGGTTATAAGCAGGGGTGGTTGAACGCCCTGGGTGTACTGAAATTGGAGCAAGGGCATTTTTTATGGGATTACCATGCTCCAGGGTTACTAGATTTGCCTGTGCCACCTTTCAAATTGGACATGGAATGGATCCCAGCTCGTTCCATTCCTCGGAGTTTGATTTCAAAATATCTCGGCGACTATAGTCTTCATTCTCAGACTGAATTATCTAGTCCAGAGCATCTCTTGGATACACCTTCTGTGATGAACGTCAGAATGCTCAAAGATATTAATTTCATCAATTCTCCTCTTTGCTTAGAAGATCCTCCTGCCGGCGAGGAACCTGTTTCAAAAGCTAAAGGAAATAAACCAATAGAATAGGTTTTTCAATGTAATAATTAGCACATATGTATAGCTTGTAATACATTTTTATCTTAATGAAAGAATTTCCTTTTCTGTTTGCAAATTTGTATTGCGATTATCTTGTGTTTATTTTTACATTTTTACATTTGTGTATATGTATCTGTTAAAAAGATAACAATATGACGCTGTTCATCAACCAACTTAGTAATCAAAATTACAAATATCAATGTTGCTCAATCACTTAATAATAAAGTAATGAGTATAAAATGTTTAAAATGTTTCCAACCAACCAAGGTTGTTAAATTGTGTTTGTCGACCAACTACAGTTTATGGGTTTTTATCCCCGACCAACCATACTTGGTAAATTTTTTTCATAAAATGTGCCCGACCAACCATGGTCGATAATTTATCCTCGTTGACTAAGTATAGTTGATCACCGACCAACTATACTTGGTTCAGTTTGGAATTCTTTGTATTTTCTGGAATGATTTTACCTTCCGACCAACTTGTTGGCCTATTTTCAAAATGATATCGTTCTTGCCTCAACCGTAGTTGATTACTGAACTATCAGGTTCCTTCGAACTATCTTGTCCACTAGTTATCTTACCAACCTTAGTTGGTCACGCTAGTGTACGCCTCCTAACCAAAGGAGTATATTTTTTGGTTCTTTCGAACTTTTTGTCCACTAGTTTTCTTACCAACCTTAGTTGGTCACGCTAGTGTACGCCTCCTAACCAAAGGAGTATATTTTTTGGTTCTTTCGAACTTTCTGTCCACTAGTTATCTTACCAACCTTAGTTGGTCACGCTAGTGTACGCCTCCTAACCAAAGGAGTATATTTTTTGGTTCTTTCGAACTTTTGTCTTCTTTTTGCTGTCGAGCAGCGTAGTGTACAACACTAGTATTCCCCGAAAAACTTTCAAACAAAGGAGAAGAAAATGGTGAAAACATCATCGTTTTATTCATATTGATGGAACCGTCGTACATTTTACATCATTGATAATACTTGCGAAGGTGTTCAGCATTCCAAGCATTCTTGAATTCTTCTCCTTCTAGAGTTGCTATTCGATAAGTTCCTGGTCGAACGACTTCTGTAACTCGGTAAGGTCCATGCCAATTTGCTTCCAATTTATTGTGCTTCTGAATGACCTTCTTTAGCACATAATCTCCTTCTTTTAAATCGCATTTCCTCACCCTTTTGTTGTAGAAAAGAGTTGTTCGTTGTTGATAAGCAGCATTCCTAATGGCTGCCTCTTCTCTGACTTCCTCGAGCATATCCAAATCCAGTCTTCTCATCAAGTCACTGACTGGGGAATTGAAATTCATCACTCTGTGTGTTGGGAGACCTAACTCGGCAGGTATTACAGCTTCACTTCCAAATGCCAGCATATATGGTGATTCTCCAGTCGCTGCTCGGGGAGTTGTTCGGTAAGCCCACAATACTGATTGTAGCTCGTTAATCCAGTTAGCTTTAGCTTCACTTAGCCTTTTCTTCAAACCATTCAGCAGTGTTCTATTCGTCACTTCAGTCTGTCCATTGCTTTGAGGATGGCCTGGTGCTGAGTGGACCTTCAAAATGTTCGACTGATGACAATAAGCAGCAAATTCTTCGTTATCAAATTGGGTTCCATGGTCTGTGATGAAGGCATGAGGGAGACCATATCGACAGATGATATTCTTCCAAACGAACTGGTATACCTTCTCGTACGTCATGTCGATGAAGGGTTCAGCTTCTACCCACTTAGTAAAATAGTCTACTGCGACGACGAGGTACTTGAATCTTCCTCGGGTGGTCGGCAATGGCCCCACCAAATCAATTCCCCACATGGCGAATGGCCAAGGGGAAGTTATGGGTGTCAACAATGCTTGTGGAGTTCGTCGGATAGAGGAAAAACGTTGGCACTTGTCACATTTCTTAGCATAAGCTATACAATAAGCCCTCATCATTGGCCAGTAGTATCCTTGAGTCATCACCCTTTGTAAAAGTGTTCGACCAGCTACATGAGCTCCACAAGACCCTTCATGGATTTCTTCAATCAATTCCTTCACCTCGGAGGGATGTACACATCTCTTCAAACCTGCCATAATTCCTCGTCTATATAAAATACCATTAATTAATACATACCGAGCAGCTTTATATTTCAATTTTTTAGCAGCGAGCTTATCCTCTAGCAATCCTCCCTCTTCAATATATATCCTGATGGGATCCATCCAAGATGGTCCTAAATCAAAGGTAATAACATTTATCGTCAAGTTTTCATCTATGCTCCGACTTTCCAATACTTCAATTGGTATCGTTCTTCGCAGCTCGGTACGAGTAGCTGATGCTAGTCGGGCCAGTGCGTCTGCTTATACATTCTCCATCCTCGGTATTCTCACCAATTGAATGGCATCAAATTCTGTCAGTAACTCCATCACCTTTGCATGATACTTTGCCATTAAATCTCCTTTAACTGCATATGTTCCTGTCATCTGATTTACAATTAATTGAGAGTCACTGAATACAATTACTTGCCGTGCTTCCATAATTTTTGCTAAGTTTAAACCTGCTATCATGGCCTCATACTCAGCTTCATTATTAGAAGCTTTGAATTGGAATCGCAAAGCATATTCCATGTCAATCTCGTCTGGGGTGTTCAAAACAATTCCTGCCCCACAACCTGCTGTGCAAGATGAGCCATCTACATATAATCTCCATATGGGCAACCCGTCTTCAAATTTCTTATCTGATAGAGTTCCTCGGTAAAATATTTGTTGCTTCTTTTCATCCTCCCCTGGCATTTTTCGTTCCTTGTTGACCATCTCTTCTTGTTCTTCAACCATCCGGGGCTGATTTGAATTTGAAGTTGATGATCCTTCTACATCCACCAGCCCTTTTACCAACCGGAGTTGGTCTGGACCTATGTCTGTTGATCCTGTAACATCCACAGGTTGGTCAGCGAGCAGTTTTTGTTCCTCGGGGGTATCAGGATATGTAAATTCTGCTATAAAATCTACTACAGCTTGCCCTTTTAATGATGATCTGGGTTCATACACAATATCATATTCACCGAGTTCTATTGCCCAGTACATCAATCTCCCTGATTTTTCTGGCTTATGAAGGGCTTGCCTCAGTGGCATGTCGGTATAAACGACGATGGTATGGTCCTGGAAATATGGCATCATTCTTCTACTTGCTTCAATTAATGCCAATGCCAATTTTTCCAGCTTTGGGTACCTGATTTCTGCACCTCGGAAAGCCTTACTTGTGTAATAGATTGGTTTCTGGACTCCATTCTCCAATCTAATCAATGCTGAACTGACTGCATTCTCTGATACTGCCAGATACAAATACAACTTCTCTCCTGTTATTGGCCTGGACAACAATGAAGGTGCTCCCAAATACTTTTTCAAGTCTTGAAAGGCCTTTTCACATTCATCAGTCCACTCAAAAGTTTTTCGGAGTGTTTTGAAGAATGGGAGGAATTTGTCAGTTGCTCGGGATACAAATTTGTTAAGCGCTGCAACTCGTCCTGTAAGACTCTGTACTTCTTTCTTTGTTGTTGGAGATCGCAACCCTAAAAGAGCTTTGATCTTATCTGGATTTGCTTCAATGCCTCGCTGGTTGACAATGTATCCGAGAAACATTCCTTCTCGTACTCCAAATGTGCACTTCGTCGGGTTGAGCTTCATTTGGTATTTATCCAGTTGATCAAATGTCTGAGCTAAGTCAACTAAATGATTTGCAGCTTTCTTGCTTTTTGTCAGCATATCATCGACATAGACTTCCATGTTACAACTGATTTGTTCGGTGAAGACCTTGTTCATCAGCCGCTGGTATGTCGCTCCTGCATTTTTCAAACCAAAAGGCATAACATCATAGCAATAAGTTCCCCTAGGGGTAATAAAGGAAGTACTTTCCCTGTCTTCAGGTTTCATCTTGATCTGGTTGTAACCAGAATACGCATCCATGAAGTTGAGTAGCTCATATCCCGAGGTAGCATCCACTAGTTGGTCAATTCTGGGCAATGGAAAATGATCTTTTGGGCATGCCTTGTTGAGATCAGTGAAATCAACACACATTCTCCATTTATTGTTCTTCTTCTTTACCATCACCACATTTTCCAGCCAGTCTGGATATTTCCCATCTTCAATGAATTGGGCTTTCTGGAGATTCTCGACCTCCTCTTTTATGGCTTGATTCTTCTCGGGGCTAAATACCCTTCTTCTCTGCTTTACAGGCTTGATCTCCTTATTCACATTGAGTTCGTGACATAAGAAGTTTGGATCTATTCCGGGCATATCCTCATGACTCCATGCGAAAGTTTTCTTCCTGTTTCTCAAGAACATTATCAACTCTTGTTTTATTGAAGCATCCAACTACGAACCTATCTGAGTTACTCGTTCAGGGTGCTCCTCGTCCAGAATAACATTTTCTGTAGATTCTACCACCTGTCCTTTTACAAGTTGGGATTCATCCCTGGGATCAAGAGTTTCAATTTCTGTACCTTCCTCTACCTGGTAGGTAATAGTATTTTTCCTTGATTCCTCAAGCTTCTCTTGCTCGGAGGACGAATAATAACATTCCCGAGCTATTTTTTGATCACCTTTCACAACTCCTACTCTGAAGTTTGTTGGGAATTTTAAGCATTGATGCACTGTAGATGGAACTGCTTCGAACTTCTTCAAACCAACTCTTCCCATGATGATGTTGTAGGCTGATTGCACATTCTTATCCATCACAAAGAAGCGTATTCTTTCTATTCGACAAGCAGGCCAAGTTCCAATGAATATGTCCAACTTGATCATCCCAAGTGGAAAAACTTTCTCACCAACAAAACCCAGAAGGGGTCTGTGATAAGGTTCCAATTGAGATAATTTCAAATTCAAGCTATCAAAACATGAATAGTACATGATGTCTGCCGAACTACCATTGTCCACCAACACCCTTGAAATCACCACATCTTTTATCCTCATTTTGATCACCAAGGGATAGTCGTGAGGGTAAAGAACACCGGCCAAATCGTTTTTTGAAAAACCAATAACTAGCTTCTCTTTATTTACCTTCCTCGGACGATCATCCTCGGCAAGATTTATTCGTTGAATGTATGAGCAGGCTTGAGCCTCTCCGAGATAGGCCTTTCTTTCTGCAGTAAGGTCTCCCCCTCCAGCATCTCCTCCTGTAATAACATTACAATCAAATGACCCAAAACGTATGGAAAATACCTCTCGTTCAGGCTGTCTTGGCTTCTTTGGAAGATCGGGGTCTTCATCTGGATCATCTTCATGATCTCTTTTCTTTTTCTCCTCCGTCCGACGAGGAGATCTGGAACGATCTCTAGTTCTATCATCATTCTTCCTTTCACCTCTGCGATCTACATACTTTGACAACTTTCCTCTTCGGATGAGCGTTTCAATCTCGTTCTGAAGGGCTATGCAATTTTTGGTCGTATGGCCATGATCTTTATGGAACTCTCAATATTTGGCCCTATTTCACAGTTCAGGATTGGTCCTCAGTTTATTTGGCCACTTGATTTCTTCGTTATTCTTGATTTCTTCTAAAACATGATTAATACCCATCTTCAATGGAATATAATTATCATATTTCTTCAGGATTTCCCATGACGTCCTATTATTCTTGGAGTGCTTGTCACCACCATTACCTTTTTGCTCTTTCTTCTTAGATTTGTCAACCTCCACCTTGGTTTCTTTATCCATATTCTTCTTCGCAGCCATAGCCTCCTCAGCATTCATGATTTTGGCCGCTTTTGCCATCAACTCCGACATAGTTTTAGGTGGATCTTTGGCCAAAGTATAGTATAACTTGTTAGGCAGCAATCCACTCATCAAAGCAGTGATCGCTGTCTTTCTTCGTAATCTATGACTTCCAACTTCTCGTTATTGAAACGAGTTATGTAATCTCTAGTACTCTCACCTGATTTTTGTCTAACACTTAACAAGTGCGCTACTCGTTTTACTGGCTTTGCTCCAAAACAGAAATTACCAATGAACAACTCGGCTAACTGAATAAAAGTCAAAATCTTACCCCGAGGAAGATTGTTGTACCATATCTGTGCAGATCCGGTAAGAGTTCCCGAAAATGCTCTACACCTCATCTCGTCGGGGACAGCATATATGTCGGCAGCAGCCTGGTATTGTTCTATATGAAGAATAGGATATGTCTTTCCATCATATTTAGGGGTCACTACAGGTGCTTTAAATTTCGATGGTGTAGGAAAATTCACAATGACCTGCACAAAAGGTGTCCCTTGAACAAAAGTTCTCTATAAGGGATTCCTTTCTTTAACCATTTCTCCAAGTCTATCCTCCAATCGCTGAATGGAACCCTTCCATGCTTCATTTCCTTCCTCTGGCTGCTTAGTCCGAGCAATTGATGGTTCCGACGTAGCTTCCTGAGATCTATCTCGACGAGTAACTGGTCTTGATTGTGCTGATCCTTCTCTCAATCCTGATGGTGGTCGGAAGCTTCTCGATGGGGCTCTAGGTGGACTCATATTTCTCCTTGGTCCTAACCGACTGAAAGGAGATGCCCTGCTTAATCTTTCCAGGGCGCTAGTTCTCTTCGGAGATAGGGTGATATGTTGATCTGTATCCGTAGCCCATATCGATGAAGTTCGGCCAGGTTGATAAGAGAAATCATTAGATTCTTCATTACGATATGACCCAGTACGCCTGGATCGCGATTGCCCACGATCACTCCTTTGACTTGAATGGGTAGGTGCACCGCCGTGAAGAGTTTGAATGAGTTGCCTCATTGTTTCTTGCATGGCGGTTTGTCCTTCAGCCAGATTCGTCATAATTCCAGCCAGATCTGGAGGTGCAGATGGATTTGGAGGATTTCCAGTATTTCCAGCATTTCGATTACTGGATTCTGGATTATCTGCCATTGATGATAAATGATTTTTGGTGAAAAACGATAGCAACAGTCGATTCCCACAGACGGCGCCAATCTGTTGATGTAAAAAATTAGATCGCTCTAATTATTCAATCACAGATAAATAAAATGAAACAAAGATTTTTAAAGTGGTTCAGCCTTATAAGAATGGCCTACGTCCACTGTTATGTTATTGCTGATTGTTTGGGAATTCTCGATTACAAGTTTAGTCAAGAAATTTTGGCCCCTTTGAATGAGGGTGATACAAGGTATTTATAGCCCTTAGGTTGTACATGAATGGGTTGATACATTAAATGATATACATATGAAAGGGTAATACATTTAATGCAGCGTGTGCGTCAAGATGATAAACATTCAATGAATAGTTGAACTGTTGACATTCTGGCAATTAGTACTACGGCCGAGATGCAGCTCGGACCCCCTTAGTTGCTCGTTGCTCAGGAGTTCCTCGGAGCGCTAGAGTACCTCAGAGTGTTGCAGTTCCTCGGTATATCCTCGTTGCTCGGGGAGAACATGAGTTGGTCGAGGAAATGAACTTCCTCGTTGTTATTGTACCATGTAGATTGACAAGTGTCTTCGTATGATTCGTCCACATCAGCATATTAATTTTGGTATCAACAACGATATTGTGTATGAACCCAGATCATCACTAAAAGGGCAGGTCGTAGCAGATTTTACAGCAGAATTTACTTATCCTGATACCCCCGAGGAGCAAAAGTTACTTGCTGATCGACGTGTGGATGTTACAGGATCAACAAACATGAGCCCAGACCAACTCCGTTTGGTAAAAGGACGAATGGATGTTAAAAAATCTACAGACATAAGCTCAGACCAACCCCGGCTGGTAAAAGAACTTGTGGATGTAGAAGGATCATCAACTTCGAACTCAGACCAGCTCCGGTTGGTAAAAGAGCGAGAAGATATGGTCGACGAGGAGCGAAAAGTACCAGGGGAGGATGAAAGAAAGCAACAAATATTTCACCGAGGAACTCTATCAGATAAGGAATTTGAAGACGGGTTACCCATATGGAGATTATATGTAGATGGCTCATCTTGCACAGCAGGTTGTGGGGCAGGAATTGTTTTGAACACCCCAGACGAGATTGACATAGAATATGCCTTACGATTCCAATTCAAACCCTCCAATAATGAGGCTGAGTATGAGGCCATGATAACAGGTCTTAATTTAGCAAAGATTATGGAAGCGCAACAAGTGATGGTATTCAGTGATTCTCAATTGATTGTGAATCAGATGATGGGAACATATGCAGTTAAAGGAGAATTAATGGTCAAGTATCATGCCAAGGTAATGGAGTTATTGGCAGAATTTGATGCGATTCAGTTAATCAGAATACCAAGAATAGAGAATGCACGAGCAGACGCACTGGCCCGACTAGCATCAGCTACTCGTACCGAGCTGTGAAGAACAATACCAATTGAAGTATTAGAAAGTCGGAGCATAGATGAAAACCTGACGATGAATATTATCACCCTTGATTTAGGACCATCTTGGATGGATCCCATCAGGGCATATGTTGAAGAAGGAGAATTACCGGAAGATAAGCTCGCTGCCAAGAAATTGAAGTATAAAGCTGCTCGGTATGTACTAACTAATGGTATTTTGTATAGACGAGGAATTATGGTAGGTTTGTAAAGATGTGTACATCCTTCCGAGGTGAAAGAATTAATTGAAGAAATCCATGAAGGGTCCTGTGGAGCTCATCTAGCAGGTCGAACACTTTTGCAAAGGGTGATGACTCAAGGATACTACTGGCCGACGATGAGGGCTGATTGTATAGCCTATGCTAAGAAATGTGACAAGTGCCAACGTTTTTCCTCCATCCGACGAACTCCACAAGCATTGTTGACACCCATAACTTCCCCTTGGCCATTTGCCATGTGGGGAATTGATTTAGTTGGACCATTGCCGACCACCCGAGGAAGGTTCAAGTACATCGTCGTCGCAGTAGATTATTTTACCAAATGGGTAGAAGCTGAGTCGCTTATTGATATGACATACGAGAAAGTATACCAATTTGTCTGGAAGAATATCATCTGTCGATATGGTCTCTCTCATGCCTTCATCACAGACCATGGAACACAATTCGGCAACGAGGAGTTGCTGCCTATTGTCAACAATCCAACATCCTGAAGACCCATTCAGCACCAGGTTATCCTCAAAGTAATGGGCAGACAGAGGTGACGAACAGAACACTGCTAAATGGTTTGAAGAAGAGGCTAAGTGAAGCTAAAGCTAATTGGATTAACGAGCTACAGTCAGTCTTATGGGCTTACCGAACAACTCCCCGAGCAACAATGGGAGAATCCCCATATATGCTAGCATTTGGAAGTGAGGCAGTAATACCTGCCGAGTTGGGTCTTCCAACACACAGAGTGCTGAATTTCAATTCCCCAGTCAGCGACTTAATGAGAAGATTGGATTTGGATATGCTCGAGGAGGTTAGAGAAGAGGCAGCCATTAAGAATGCTGCTTACCAACAACGCACAGCTCTGTTCTACAACAAGAGGGTGAAGAAATGCGTCTTAAAAGAAGGGGATTATGTGTTAAAGAAGGTCATTCAGAAGCACAATAAGCTGGAAGCAAACTGGCATGAACCTTACCGAGTTACAGAAGTTGTTCGGCCAGGAACTTACAGAATAGCAACTCTAGAAGGAGAGGAATTTAAGAATGCATGGAATGCTGAACACCTACGCAAGTATTATCAGTAATGTAAAATGTAAAGCAGTTCCTTCATTATGAATAAAACGATGATGTTTCACCATCTTCTTCCTTTTATTACAAGTTTTTCGGGGAATACTAGTGTGATACACTACACTACACTACACTGATATAGTTCGAGCGTGATCAACTTCGATTGATAAAATAGTGAGAACAAATTATACTCCTTTGGTTAGGAGGCGTACACTTGCGTGATCAACTTCGATTGGTAAAAGAGCTTGTGGACAAGATAGTTCGAAAGAACCTGATAGTTCGAGCGTGATCAACTTCGGTTGATAAAATAGCGAGAACAAATTATACTCCTTTGGTTAGGAGGCGTACACTTGCGTGATCAACTTCGGTTGGTAAAAGAGGTTGTGGACAAGATAGTTCGAAAGAACCTGATAGTTCGAGCGTGATCAACTTCGGTTGGTAAAATAGCGAGAACAAATTATACTCCTTTGGTTAGGAGGCGTACACTTGCGTGATCAACTTCGGGTGGTAAAAGAGCTTGTGGACAAGATAGTTCGAAAGAACCTAACAGTTTGAACCTAACAGTTTGGAAACATTTTAAACATTTTATACTCATTACTTTATTATTAAGTGATTGAGCAACATTGATACTTGTAAACTTTTTTGGATGATGAACACCACAATATTGTTATCTTTTTAACAGATACATATGCACAAATGTAAAAGTGTTAGACAAGTACAAAAGAATAGCAATATAGATTCGCAAACAGAAAATGAAAGTCTTTCATTAAAATTCAAAATAAATTACAAGTTACATATATGTTCTAACTATTACATTGAAAATCCTATTCTATTGGTTTTTTCCCTTCAGCCTTCGATACAGGTTCCTCGCCGGCAGGAGGATCATTTAATGTCTGAGGAGAATTGATAAAATTCAAGTCCTTCAACATTCTGACATTCATTACTGAAGGATTATCCAAGAGATGCTCAGGACGAGATACGTCAATTTGAGAATGAAGGTTATAGTCACCAAGATAATTCGCAATCAAGCTCCGAGGAATGGCACGAGCTGGTATCCATTCCATGTCCAACTTGAAAGGTGGCACAGGCAAGTCAAGCACTCCAGGCTCGTAGTAGTACCACAAAAAATGTCCTTGCTCGAGCTTTAATACACATAAAGCATTCAGCCAGCCTTGTTTATAACCTTCATTATTGGCATTTTCAATGCGAGCATCCAAGTGATAAAGGGCCTCATTATAGCCTGCATTCCAAAATTCCCTGGGCTGTTTATGGAATTGGAAGGTTAATCTATCCAATTGTTCATGAAGGTTTTTGGTGAAAAGGTCCTTGGTATGTAAAGCTGACTTCGTTGCAGTAAGTTGATCTTCCAAAGTCAGGATTTTCTTGGACATCTCAGACAAAGCCCGATCTTTTGCGTTCAACTGGTACGCTTGAGTTTCCAATGTTGACAGGGTACGAGCTTCTTCAATACTACGAGGAGTTCTTGATCGTCCCCGAGCAACTGAAGTGCTTCGTTCCTCGTTAACATCCTGGGCAGCTCTTCCTCGCCCACGAGAACCTCTTCCTCGTCCCCGAGCAGTAGCAGAAACACCAGACTTTCTTAAAGTATCCAATTCTTGCCTTAATTTGGCGTTCTCAACTTCTAAGAATGAGAATCCTTCATCGGTGACCGGTACCAAGGCAGTGGAGGATGAAGCTGCAGACTCATACTGTGCCAGCTTTTTCTGCAAATTATTGTTCTCTTATTCCAGCAGCTCGGCGATCTGTCTGCAGGCCTCAACTTCACCTTTTAGGGTTCTCTCCCTGACATCGTATCCAGCAATGATCTTTTTGTGGCCTGTCTCGGAAGAAAGCTGTTGATACCTATTCTCATACTCCTTGTGCAACAAGGCAGTTGATTCATTATGCTGATTCTGAAGATCTTCTAGGGTATAATGAAGCTCCTCGATCAATTCGTAGTATGCCACATTATTGGACACAGCTCGATCAAGTAAATCTTTCAGGTATCGATAAGCCTCAACTGCTTGCTCTGAAGCATCATGGCCAAGGATGTCGGCAATTTCTGATACAATCAGGTCTGTATGACCAGCCTGATAATATTCACGGCATTGCAGCATCAGCTTTGTATCATGGGCAGATATCAGTTCCATTCTAGCCATAAACTAATAAAGAGGAGAAGGCAAGAGTTAATAAATAAAAACAGACAGAGCATTAACAATGTAGAGGAACAAAAGATGTGATTTTATTACATCATCAACAAGATTACATCATTTGGAATACAGAAGTACAAGTAAGAAGAAAAATAAAAAGATAGTACCGAATAACTTCACACCTTTTCCTTGTCTCCCAAGACTTTCTCGGGAGGATGGGACGAGGAGCTTGGTTGCTCGGTGGGAACACTGATTTGATCAGAAGAAACTGGGACTTGTTCTGGAGGAGTAGGCAAGGAAGAAATCTCCTCGGTGGCTGTCTGTTTGGGTGGTGGAACAAGGACTTGATCACCCACTGTCATTGAAGATTCTTCAGATGCAGCTTCGTCCTCATCTTCGTCTTCAATAACTGGAGGAGGACCAGGGAGATGTTGTTGAAATAGCTCAGAGTCCTCACTCACCTTCAGTTCCTCTAGGGCAGCAACCCAACCATCATGGAAGTATTTCAAACTTCCATACTTCACCTGGGTCATCATCGCTGCTACCCCCCTGTCCCATCCTTTGTCCCAACCAGTTCAGAAGGACTTCTTAACAGCTGTTTTTCTCTTCATTTTTTCCGAGGAGAGCTTCTCGGACATAAGATTCTCGGTGGCCTTCAATTTGGTCTCCACCTCCGCCTTCTGACGATTTACTTCTCGCAGGAGGGTCAGCTCTTCTTCAGCTGATTTTAATTTATTCTCAAGCTCCCCAAAGCCTGAAAGTTTCTCGACATAGTCTTTATTTTCTCTCTCCAAGTCCTTCACCTTACTACCCAGTTGTACCTTCTCTGCATCAGACGCAGCCAACTTCTTCTCCCATTCAATTTTATCCTCGTCATACTTTTGACGAGATTCACTCACAGATTTGATAGCTTTCTCCAGTGCTCCTTCCACAGTGGACGAGGAGCAAGAAGCTTTGATCGCTTCATCCTTTTTAAGGATTATATTGAAACAGCTCGTCAACTGTAGTCAGAAAAGGGAAACGACATCAGAAACCAATATGGGAAATAACAAAGGAAAATATAAAAAACTCATAGTATAGATACTTACTGAAGCAAGATGACGAGCAGCCAGAGAAGTAACCATATCCCGAGTAAGGTCTTCTTCAGTACCTTGCACCTCGGGAATGGGCGAAAACTTTGCCAAGCTCATCGTAGAGCTCGGAGGAACAGTGATTGGAACATCATCTCCACCAGCTGGGAGCTGGGGAATGGCTCCAGAAATACTGACCGAGGAGGATTTCCTCAGTCTCCTCGGTGCCTTTTCAACAACCTCAACCAAAGAAGAACTTTTGGTTGGTGAGATAGTGATTACTTCAACAGGTGCATCCTTCTGCACAGGAGCCAATGAGGGCTTCTCGACAGCCTTTTGAGAAGCAACAGGAGGGGTGGCATCTTTATTCTTTGTCCTTTTTTGGACATCAACCTTATTTTTCTTCCCATCTCCAGCAGAGCAAGTCTCATCGAAGAGAGCGGGAACTCTTCTTTTGCCCATTTTTTGGCTCAGAGGAATATGAGATTCTGGATCAGAGTCTTCAGGAATTTGCACTGGATCACTGATGCTGACCACAGGACGAGCAGTAAAAGACGACGTATAGCTCCTATACTGCAACAAGTATGAATCAGACCTGATGTGCTCGTCTGCAACTTTCTAATGCAAACTCCAAATATGTTTCAATTGCCTTATATTAACTTCTAATTCTTTGGGAGTTTTTCTCTTGCTGTTAACTGCAAACAAAAATAAATTAAAATGTCAATCATGCATTTATTCAAACATAATGAAATTATAATTTCAAAAAATAAAATGAAAATAACCTATCCCATTGCCATATGGGGGGCATTTGGGACCTTCATACACATCGTCTCCGACTGAAGGAGCATGTTGCCAATTTTTGAAAACTAATCCATGTTCAAAATAATCCCTGTTAGCATCAGGGAGGTTGACTACTAAAGCTCTATTCAAAAATCTAGTTTTTAAATAATAAACATTATCTAAAACAGCCCATCTATAGCAATACATAATCTCAGGAATTCCTATACGAGTTCCATGAGTTTGATTTAACTTATGCACCCCATTAACTATTCTCCATGTATTGGGGGCTACTTTTGCAGGAACAACATCGAAATGTTGACAGAATTCTAAGCATAAAGGGTTAGGTGGAAAAGAAAATCCACACTCGGTGATAAAGAGGCTGGGGAACCAATGTCCCTCAGCCAAACGAAAATAGTCAAAGGGCTCAGGAAGATTCTCCAAAGTTACCCAAGACGGAATGGAATAATCAGAATGGAATTTTTCAATAGATTCAATAATATAAACCATGGTGAATAAAAGGAGAAAGAAGAGGATCTTACAGGAAGAATGGAGATTTGTTGACAACGAACGAAAACAAGGATGAACGCACAAGAGAAAGAAAAGCTATGGAGAATTCGAAAGCAAGAAAATTAGAAAAGGTAGAGGACGGTATGATTGCTTGGGAAGTTTAAATACTGTGCCTGGGGAAATGGCGAAAGAAATGATTACAAAGAAGAACTATTGAGCTCCCGGCGGCTAAAAGGACAAAAAGAGCACGAAGATCGAAGCGCTCATAAAAATTCGAAAAAAGGCGGATTCTGTGAATTTGGAAGGAAATTTAAAATAAGGCTCCTAAAACCCAGGAAGGTCATTTAATATCGCCATATACCGAGAAAGAATGTTCCATACTCCTCAAAGTTCGAAATATGAAACATTGGGGGCTTCTGTTGACACCAAAATTATTATGCTGATGTGGACGAATAATAAGAAGACACGTGTCAATCTACGTGGCACAATAGCAACGAGGAAGATTGCTTCCCCGACCAACATACTCACTCCGAGGAACACCAACCCTCCGAGGAACTCTTATCCTCCGAGGAACTTCAATGCTCCGAGGAACTTTTGGACGACGAGCAACTAAGGCGGTTCGAGCTGCACCTCGACCACAACATTAATTGCCAGATAATCAACAGTTCAACTATTCATTGAATGTTTATCATCTTGACGCGCACGTTTGAAGAACATTAAATGAATTACCCTTTCATATGTGTATCATTTAATGTAACACCCTTTCATGTACAGCCTAAGGGCTATAAATACCTTGTATCACCCTCATCCAAGGGGATCGAGATTTCTTGGTATCATTTGTAATCGAGAATTCCTAGACACTCAGCAATAACATAACAGTGGATGTAGGCCATTCTTACAAGGCTGAACCACTTTAAAAATCTTTGTCTCATTTATTTATCTGTGATTGAATAATTAGAGTAATCTAATTTTTTACATCAACAATCATAAACTGTAAGGTGGTTGAGAGAGAGATTGAAACTATGAGGAATATGAAACCCTAACTCTCAAATGATTTGCAAAAAAAAAAATTGATAGAGTTTATCTACGTTTTTCTATTTTCTCTCCTTTTATTTTCTCTCTTCTCTCTACTCTCTTTTTTCTCTCAACTAAACGAAATGCCAAAGTCTTCAAATGGGGACCCTAATGTATTTATTTATACTAATCATGGAAGGGTCTGGAACATCGAAGAGAATTGACGACTAAGATTAAAACAACAGTTCAAATTTAAATCTAAGGGTTGAAAGATGACCGCACAAAGTTACATTTTTATTGGTTAATAATAGGCGCACAAGGATTGACCAGGAATACATACAGGTCGTCGATTACAGAAGATATAATGGTTATAAACAATGCGCTGAATTGTGAGAGAAAAGAAACACAATTTCAACCAATGATAAAGCAACACGTGTAGAGATAATATCGGTTATAAATTGCGTGTTTTGAGTTTATTAAAAATTCAAATTTGAAGCACAAATCTTTGTGCCGGTTTTGGATTCTACCCAAGCCATCTTTTATGAACTTTTAAAATACAGAATTTAACCCCAAAATAATTCAAACCCTATTTTAATTATTTTAAAAATAGATTTTAATATTTTTAAAATTCGTAAAAATTATAGAAAATTCATTTTGATTCCAATAAACACACACACCAATCAAATATGAGATGAAATGTAATCCTTTGTTGCGTGTGTTGGTATTTTACCCTTAGGACTTGATCTTTTGCTGATGATGATAAAGCCTATGATGAAGCTATGATGTATTTAAAGGAGTGACTCAATTTTGTCTACATTTCTAAATTAGCCAAGGCTCCTATATAGTGCAAGACTTAAGTGAGTCAACTAGTGTGATTCACTTAGATGTGGTTGGCTGGGTAGTCGACCAACAAGTACTTGTGCCGATCAAGTCTAAACCAGCGTGGCAGACTTCATGATAATGTTGACAGGTGTTACTGTATTATTGGTCCACATGGTTAAATAATTTAAACCTACATCATCTACCAAATGGGATGTGTAACCACCAATATCACTTTCCTAACCAGTCTAAAAACAAGTTTGACGCTAATGTTGTAACAAATAGGTGCAAGAATAGTGGAGTTGAAGTGCAACATGGAGATGGCAGAGTTTAGGTGTTTGGAGTTTGCGATTTGGGAGGGAAATGAAAGTTTTTGTAATAGATCATTTGGGTACTAAATCGTATGTTTTTTTTTAGGTAACGATGGAGACAAAAATTTGTACCCATCGAATTAGACCTAGCAAGATGACCCACGACACGGATCGACACAACATTATAAGTTAATGGGTGAGCCTTAATACCAACCCGATAAGACATGATAGTTAATGAGTCGGATTAGTGTTGATCCCCTTCATCTGTTAATGCCCGCTAATTTTCGTAATAAGAAATATTGTTGGGTGTCTAGATAATTTATGTTGCTTAATGTTAATTTATTCATAGTGAATATTACTTAATAAGAGTTTTAGTAATGTAATGAATAAATGAGACTAATTGTGTCAAGTATTACGCTAATGTATTAATTCACACACAAATTAAAATTATTTATTATCTTAATAAATAGTAACAAGTGAACACAACATGTTAAAATGATGAATTAAATTTAAATATATTTTTTTTACATTATAATAAAAATCACTCGTTTAAACACAAAAAAAACGACAAACACGACCCCAGAGGACATGACCCTAGTACAATTTCAAAGCTGGAGCTTAGCGGGAAAAAGTTGGAACCAGTCCCCCTTTTGGGTTTCTCCTCCAACCCCCATTTCCATGGACGACGACAACAAGAAGCAGATGACCAATAAGAGACGACGGCGGCATGTGAAAGAAGCAAAAAAGCCTAAACATCCAAAAGAAGAAACCTTTACAATCGGAGACATAGAGGATTTCAATTTCACCCAATCCGAAACCCTACAAATGAGGGCTTCTTTATTAGAGTGGTACGATCACAACCAAAGGGACCTTCCCTGGCGAAAAATCAACAACAGCATTGACAAAGATAACGACGATGAAAGAGCTTACACTGTGTGGGTTTCTGAAGTAATGCTTCAGCAAACTAGGGTTCAAACTGTAATCGACTATTTCAACCGTTGGACCCTCAAATGGCCCACCCTTCATCACCTCGCTCAAGCTTCCCTTGAGGTTGTTTAGGCTTACACTGTTTCTTTACATTATCTAATTTATTTGTTTACATTATAATGTTTTAAATGTGTCTGTGCAGGAGGTTAATGAGATGTGGGCTGGCTTGGGTTATTATAGACGTGCACGCTTTCTGCTTGAGGTGACCCTTTTTTTTAAAAGCAAATTGTTTAACATTATAGAAAACAATGCATTGAAGTGGAGTTATAAATGGTGTTGTGGAGGTTACAATGCTAGGCTGATATAACTTGAAGAAACTATGGTATATGAAGTTTAAAGTGTTATAATGTTTCATGTGAAGCCTTCTGAATTCAAAAAAGAGATAAGAAGTTGAAATGGGTTGGTGTGATGTTTTTGGAGAACACACACAAAAAAATATATCTATCCTCAATATAGCAGGGTAATTAAGAATTTCATACTGAGACTACTTTTTCACCTGTGGCAGAGCAAGCCCTGATTTTTAACTGCTTATTGTGTCTGCTATAGGGAGCAAAAATGGTTGTTGAAGGAGGACTTGGGTTTCCTAAAACAGCATGTGATCTTCGGAAAGTTCGAGGAATAGGAGACTATACAGCTGGTGCCATTGCATCTATTGCATTCAATGAGGTGAGTAGCTTATGCAGATTTACATTTATATAAAATTGATCATTTCTAATATTAAATTTTTCCATCTAGGCAGTGCCCGTGGTCGATGGAAATGTTGTTAGGGTGATTGCTAGACTAAAGGCTATATCTGCAAATCCGAAAAACTCTGTCACAATCAAGAGCATTTGGTGAGCTTTGTTATACTGGAACATCCTAGTTTGTACTTCGTCTTAAAGTTAAAACTTGTATTCATTATTAATTTAGGGATTAGAGAACAGCGACTCTCTCTCTCTCTCTCTCTCTCTCTCTCTCTCTCTCTCTCTTGCTCGCACACATACACACACGCAAGCACGCGCGCACACAAAGAGATGTGAGCACACCAAATGAAGATGGATTTGACATGGAATTGGATTTTATGTTTCTTTGTTACTTTTAATTACAGGTATTTCTTATTTAGAATTTTTAATTTTAGGTACTTCTTAATAAAAGCTTAATCGTATATGTTCTTTTATAGGAAACTCGCAGGGCAATTAGTCGATCCTTGTAGGCCTGGAGATTTTAACCAGGCTCTCATGGAGCTTGGTGCGACGATATGCACTCCTTCAAACCCTAGCTGTTCTAGGTGTCCTGTCTCAGGTCAATGTCGTGCCCTATTACTTTCCAGACATAATGAATCAGCACTTGTTACAGATTATCCAACAAAGGTTGTCAAGGCCAAACAAAGGCATGATTTTGCTGCTGTCAGTGTCGTGGAGATATTGGAAAGCCAAGATATGGATGAAAATACTCAATCTCACAGTAGATTCCTTCTTGTAAAAAGACCAGATGAAGGTTTACTTGCTGGTCTCTGGGAGTTTCCATCTGTTCTACTGAATGGAGAAACTGACTTGGCCACAAGGAGAGAAGCAATAGATCACTTTTTGAAGAAGTCATTCAACCTAGACCCTGAGTCCTACAGTGTAGTTTTAAGGGAGGATGTAGGAGAATATGTCCATGTTTTCTCTCATATTCGTCTCAAGATGTACATAGAGTTGTTTGGTTTATATTTAAAAGGTCTCTCTCTCTCTCTACACACACACACAATTCTAATGACTTAACTTTCGATGTTAGTCTTCTCTTTATATGCTTTCTGTTGGTATAAAGGTGCAAAGAATATTGCGAACAAACAGCAGGAGGAAGGAACCATGATTTTGAAATATATTGACAGCAAGGCCATTGCAAGCATGGGGTTAACGTCTGGAGTAAGGAAGGTAATATCTCTACACAAGAAATTAAATCCTCATAGTATGATTTCATTTCATTTCTAAGAGTATTTAATTTGACCGGTTCCAACTTAGTATTGAAATTATAGAGAATTTGACATCACCCCTTAATAATTATTCTTTGATTAAGAAAACCCAAGTTAAAAGTGGGTATACATGCCGGCCCTTTAACCATCTAATTTTGAAATGCCACATCTATTGGGATTTTAACAACTGAACCCTCTTATCCATTCTCATTCACTCGGAGTATCTTTCTGTGAGGGTTTGTTGCATTTGTAAATGCTTTGTTGTATCAGTATATCTATTCACGTGGAATCAAACAAGAAAACCATATCTCAATATATTAATATCCAATTGGTTGACACACAAAATAAATCAACCAACTTATACTCGTCCACGGGAACATACCCATTTACTTGAATGAGAAATTTTGTATCCTCTAAATGCTTGACCATCCGGACATCCCCGCCGGCATAAGTAGAGAACCCCACACCCTCTTCCTCCTTTAGGGCACCCACCGTGTCATGCCTGAATGTACGGTGATTACGAAGATATTAAGAAATTTGTTGGTGTAGATGTCGATGCTAACCCTGGTGAGTAACTGCAAATCATGGTACCTAGTAATTGTCCCAGTTCAATCCTTTTTTTATAATAAGTATCTGAATGTACGGCGGTGACTGCGAAGATACCGAGAAATTTGTTGATGTAGATGCCGATGCCAACTCCGGTGCAAATCATGGTTTCTAGTAATTGTCCCAATTCATCAGTTTATTTTTAGTATCTGAATGTATGGTGATTGTCAAGATACCAAGAAATATGTTGGTGTAGATGCCGATGCCAGCTCCGGTGCAAATCATGGTATCTAGAAGAGATGGCAACGGGGCGGGTTTTCAAAAATCCTAACCCGCCCCATTTAATAAACGGGGCGGGGCGGGGCGGGTTAGGATTTTTGAAAATTAACTCCTAACCCGCCCCATTTAATAAACGGGGCGGGTCGGGGCGGGTCGGGGCTCCTACGGGTTGCGTTAATTTTAAAAATAGTAAAATTAAAAATATTACATTATGGTCTTAGAGGTATACAATGGCTCGTATTCCAATAAGTGAGACAATCCCACAATTGTCAATTCATATTTTCACTTAAATCTTTTACAAAATTAACATACATATAAAGATTTTTTTTAGTGTGTGAGTGTGTGTGTATATATATATATATATATATATATAATTTAATTATAATTAACATACATATAAAGGATATTTATATAAGCATAAGTTAAACGGGGCGGGGCGGGGCGGTTTTATTTCAGCTAACTCCTAACCCGCCCCATTTAATAAACGGGTTTTTTTCTTAAACCCATACCCGCTCCTAATTCATTAATCGAGTTTTAAAACCCGCCCTATTAGGGGCGGGGCGGGGCGGGGCGGGACTCCTACGGTTCGGGTTAAATTGCCATCCCTAGTCCCAGTTCATCAGTTTATCATAAGTATCTTCTAGATCCTCGTAGGACAGCATGAACGGAAATAAAGGTTTACCCGTTGAATAGGTTGGAGGTCTGATTTGTTTAATTTCAGAAAAGGTGGATCTGAATATATAAAATTCTTATAAGAGGGATTGGTTTCTAAAAGCCCCCAAAAATTATCAATCAATGAATAAAGAACATATTCTGAAGCAAATTGCCACCCCTCTGTTACAATGGCTGAAGCGAAAAAATCTTACGTATTAGGTTTGCCATTCTTGGTCGAATCAAGTTGCTGGCCATGTGATTAGATTATGTCATTAATGTATGTCATTTTATGAATGACTTGTCTGTTCATATATAAGTCTCAGTTTTATTTTTTATTTTTAATTTGGTATAGCTGTTCTTGGTATTTTACATTTGTGAGTAAATTTGATTTTCTAAGTTCAACATTAGATAGTTTTAGAAGTAATGATGGTTGTGTATGTGGACACCCCAGGTTGATTTGATGCAAATGAATGTTACTAGGTATTCTTATTGTTAAATTTTGTTGTTGGGATATTATCAACTATCTATACCATTGTCGTGGTATCTGATGCAGGTTTACACCATGATTCAGAAATTTAAGCAGAGTAGGTGTCATCTTGTTCCAACAAAACCAATAAAGAAGAAAACGTCAAGAAACAAAAAAGTCACAGATAACGACCTTGATGATGAAAACTAAAGGAAGTGCTCTTGACCATTGTACTCAATTGGCGAGCAAAGCCTGCAAAGACAGCATCCTTTTGTTGGTCAGGCAAACAAATATATGCGAGGCTCACAGTTTCTCCTTAAGTTGGCTTCTGCTTCCCTTACCACCTGTCCATATCCTTAAAGCCAGCATTATTGCTGTAATTTATATGGAAACCCACATATTAGTACAATTTATTTAGTTTACTGCACTTTTTCCTTTTACCAGAGGTGGTAACAGATGATGGAAATGTGCCTTTGGTCCGTGACAGGATTTTCACCGGTTAACCTTTTGGACATGTAGGTATCTATTCTTGAGTTCACGGATCAGATATGCTTTGCAATTGCTTTAATCAGGTTATATTTGGCAAAGAGAAGTTTTAAAACCCTCAATAAATTTTTATGTGATGCCCGCAAGGATAAATCAAATGTTTGATTAGGCATATTTGCACCCTATAATATGCACATGAAATATGATATTAACCGGATCTTAATAATGATTGGTATGCTCACATTTTTTTTGAATTTGATTAACTACAAAATTTCAGTTTAAAGCATACTATCCTGATGAAACTCCACTTATTATCGTATTAATTTGATTTTTGAAATGCAGTCAATGATAGAATCCAATGGTTGGTTTATTTGATTTTTGCATCACATGGAAAGTTCGAGTTGTGTAAAACTTCATCTACAGTGCATTTATATTATTATTATTGTTGTTGTTGATATTGTATTTGTAGGAGAAGTTATGTTCGGGCATGTGGCTTGTACAAAATTGAACATTTTTTTTCTTCATATTCGAGCAACCTATTTGACTCATCATCAGTTAGTTAGAGTTAGTTAGATTTATGTTAGTAGTATGGTTAATATCACAGTTGGTTAGATTTCTGTTAGTAGTGTGGTTGTATCAGTCAGTTAGTTAGGAAGTATACTTGTGACTATTTATCTCATTTCCTTTCATTGTTAGTTGAGTTCAAGATAATGAAACATTTCCATCCTCTCTTCTATCATTGTTTTCTCTCTATGTTCATAAATCATAATATGGTATCAGAGCAGGTTCCTTATTGCTAATTTTTTTCTTCAAAATGGCATTTTCTCAATCCATTGCTGGAAATTCTAGGTCATCATTGAACAAATCCGCCATTGATGAACCATCCAGCCCTTTCTATCTCCATCATTCAGACAACCCTGGTCTTGTGCTTGTCTCGCAACCTCTCACTGGTGAAAACTATACTTCTTGGAGTAGAGCAATGCTTATTGCTTTATCAGTTAAAAACAAAATCGTTTTTGTAGATGGATCATTGCCTAAACAAGATGACAATGATATTGATCTCCTCAATTCTTGGATCAGAAATAACAACATTGTTATTTCTTAAATCTTGAACTTCGTATCTAAAGAAATCTCTGCAAGTGTGATCTATGCTCAATCTGCACATGAAATCTGGAATGATCTTAAAGATCGTTTCCAACAAAGGAATGGCTCGAGAATATTTCAATTGAGAAAGGAACTAATGAGTCTTGTTCAAGACCAAGATTCAGTTAGTACATACTTCACAAAATAACAGTTTGGGATGAGTTAAGTAACTACAAACCTGTTTGTTCTTGCAGCAATTGCACTTGTGGAGGTGTTAAGAATTTATGTGATCATTACCAAATGGAGTACTTCATGTCATTTCTCATGGGAATTCAAGATTCTTATGCTCAAATAAGAGGGCAGCTGCTGCTCATGGACCCTCTCCTTCCCATAAACAAAGTTTTTGCCTTAGTATCTCAGGAAGAACATCAAAGAAAGACTGGAAATCAACTCAATTCCAGCCCTAACAACACTATGGCATTTGCTGTTCACAATGATACCTTGAAGAAAATGGCCGACAAATCCATCAACTACTTAAATAACACTTATGCCCCTCATAGAAGTGGTGTTAACAAATCAGGAGGCTATCGAAATCAAAGAAAGGATAGGCCATTCTGTACTCATTGCAACTACCATGGGCACACTGTTGAGAAGTGCTATAAGTTGCATGGATATCCTCCTGGATTACAACCAAAAGCTAAAGAAAATCTTAATTACTAACAACTTTGTCAATCAAATATCTGATCAGAATTGCTCCAATTCAGACACCAAAAGTGATAAATAACAAGGAGTGGGAAATTTTGTTCAAAACTTGAATCCCAATCAATAACATAACTCATGCCCATTCTCTCCAACCATCTTACCTCTATCAAAACTAGTAGTGATAAACTAGAAACATCAACTGCTTCATACATAGTAGGTATTTGTTCTTCTGTCTCTATGAGTCCTATTTTTTCCTCCTCTCAATATTGGATAGTGGATTCGGGTGCTACGAGGCACATATGTTTCAATGCTAATGCCTTTGTTTCTATGAAACCTATCAAGAATTCCACTGTTACACTGCCCAATCATACTCAAATTCAAGTTTTATTTTCTGGAGATGTTAAACTCAACTCTAATCTTACCCTCAAGAATATTTTATTCATTCTTCACTTCAAGTTCAATCTCATTTCAGTTAGTTCCATCACAAATGATTCTAATTTGAGCCTAAACTTTCTTCACAATTGCTTCACCATTCAGGACTTCAAGACCAAGAAGATGATTGGCAAGGGCAATAAAGTTGGTGACCTCTATGTTCTTCACATAAGTTGCTCCTCTACTGACGAAGACATTACTTTTTCAACTTCTGTTAACATTGTTACTGCCAACACTTGGCATAATAGACTTGGACATCCCTCTATCAAAAGATTAGATGATTTGAAAGATCAATTACATTGTGACATTTCTGCTTTCAATAAGACTCCTTGTTACATTTGTCCTCTAGCATAGCAAAGAAAACTTTCATTTGATTCTCACAATCATATGTCCTCGTCCCCTTTTAATTTAATACATTGTGATATTTGGGGACCATACCATGTTAATTCTCACACTGGACAAATTTTTTTTATCACTCTTGTTGATGATTGTTAAAGACTATCTTGGACATATCGTCTCAAACAAAAATCTGATGTTGCAACCATTGTTCCAAGGTTTTTCAAAATGATATCTACACAATTTAATGTCCAATCAAAACTTTCAGATCAGATAATGCTCCTGAATTAGCATTTACTGATTTCTTCCATGAACAAGGAGTTCTTTACCAATATTCTTGTGTTGAAAGACCACAACAGAATTCTGTGGTAGAGCGAAAACATCAACACTTACTTAATGTTGCCAGAGCTTTATATTTTCAATCCAGAATTCCTATTCAATTTTGGAATGAATGCATTTTCACTGCTACATTCCTTATAAATAGGACACCTTCTCCTTTACTCAAACACAAAACTCCTTATGAGATTCTCTACAACAGCCCTGCCAATTATTCTCATTTAAGAGTTTTTGGATGTCTTGCTTTTGCCTCCACTCTTTCTGCCCATAGAACAAAATTCCAACCTCGATTAAGGATGTGTGTATTTCTTGGTTATCCTCCTGGTATCAAGGGATACAAGTTACATGACATCATTTCGAAACAAATTTTCATTTCCAGAGATGTTCACTTTCATGAACAAATATTTCCTTTTCACACAATCACTCCATCAAATACCTTGGTGGATCCTTTTCCTGACTTAGTCTTACCCATACCTGCCACTGAGTCTCATCCAATACCCTCAACTCCCTCCCTCCATCATAATGAGATCACATCCAATTCATATTCCCAACTCTCTCCAAACTTAGAACTTGATTCATTGCCTGTGCCAAATACCAACCAAACAGACACTCTTCCAGATCTCAATCTCAGAAAATCAACAAGAACCATAAAAACCCCATCTTATCTTAGATATTTCCATTGCAATCTCCTGCTCCATCAACCCCTCCCTACTTGCCATACTACATACCCTTAATCCAATTGTATTTCCTATGAGTCTCTTTCTCATTCTCATAAAAATTTCATCTTGAATGTGTCTTCTCACATTGAACCACAATTTTATCACCAAGCTGTTACCTATCCACAATGGAGAAGTGCCATGAAAGAGGAGCTAATAGCTATGGAACAAAACCATACATGGACCATTGTGCCTTTACCATATGGGAAATATTTCATTGGTTGCAGGTGGGTCTATAAAATCAAGTATAATTCAAATGGTTCCATTGAAAGACACAAGGCAAGACTTGCTGCCAAAGGTTACACTCAGCAGGAAGGCCTCGATTTTCTTGAAACATTTTCACCTGTTGCCAAATTAGTTACAGTCAAAGTATTGTTGGTTCTTGCTTTTAGCCAAAAATGGAACATTGCTCAACTTGATTTGAATAATGCTTTTTTGAATGGAGATCTTTTTGAGGAAGTATATATGGATCTACCTCCGGGTTATAACAGAAACCATGACTGCTCTTCTCCATCCACAAAGTTAGTGTGCAAACTTAAAAAATCCATATACGGCCTCAAGCAAGCCTCAAGACAATGGTATTCAAAATTTTCTCATGTTCTATCCCAGTTTGGTTTTAGTCAATCCAAATCTGATTATTCCCTTTTTACCAAAGGAACTGGCTCCAACTTTGTTGCTTTATTAGTCTATGTTGATGACATTATCATCACGGGACCAAATCTCAAAGTTATTCAATCTTTAAAAACCTTCCTTCATGCTCAGTTCAAACTCAAAGACTTAGGGGCTTTGAAATATTTTCTAAGCCTTGAAATTGCACAATCATCTCAAGGCATTGTTCTTTCCCAAAGACATTATATTGTTCAACTGCCTGAAGATTTTGGCTATTTGGCATGCAAGCCTACCACTATTCTTATGGACCCAAAAGTTCAACTCACTGCTTCAGATGGTGAACTCATTCCTGATCCTACTCAATATCGAAGCCTCATTGGAAGATTGATCTACCTCACACTCATTCGTCCTGACATAACCTTTGCCGTATACAAACTAAGCCAATTTCTATCCTAACCAAGACTTCCTCACCTCAAGGCTGCTCATCATCTTCTCAGATATCTTAAAACTCACCCAGGTTAAGGAATATTCTTTTCCTCATCATCTCCTTTACACATCAAAGCTTTTTCAGATGCTGATTGGGGATTTTGCTTGGACACTCGAAAATCTGTCACTGGTTTTTGTGTTTTTCTTGTCGACTCTTTAATTTCTTGGAAAGCTAAAAAACAAACTACCATCTCTCGAAGTTCCGTAGAAGCTGAATATAGAGCCTTAGCAACCACCACATGTGAGATTATTTGGATTCAACAACTCTTCAAAGATTTTCACATCACCTTATCATCTCCATCCCTTCTGTTTTGTGACAATTTAGCTGCCATCCACATTGCTACAAACCCCATTTTTCATGAGAGGACCAAACATATTGAAATTGATTGTCATTTTGTTCGAGACAAAGTTGCAGATGGTTCTATCAAGCTTCTTCCAGTTAAATCCCAGTTTCAATTGGCAGATATCTTTACTAAAGCTCTTCCTTCATCTTTACTGTTTCCATTATTATCCAAGATGGCTGTCAAGAACATTTACAGTCCATCTTGCGGGGGAGTATTAGACTCATCATCAGTTAGTTAGATTTCTGTTAGTAGTATGGTTAATATCACAGTTAGTTAGATTTCTTTTAGTAGTGTGGTTGTATCAGTCAGTTAGTTAGTTAGGAAGTATACTCGTGACTATTTATATCTCATTTCCTTTCATTGTTAGTTGAGTTCAAGATAATGAAACATTTCCATTTTCTCTCTTCTATCGTTGTTTTCTCTCTATGTTCATAAATCATAAGACAACCCAAATGGGTATGTTAAATGGTTAAATTTGAGGTAGAGTTGTATCTAATGAGTATGACATCGGGTAAAATTTGACCATTTGATGGTAAATGGTCGCCAAATTTTCTCTACACCAAAAACAGGAATCTGACACGGTTTAAAACTGTGCCAAATCAAATCTGGCACGGTTTTGAACGGTGCCAGAATCAGGTGTTCCAAAATGGCCATTTTTTGTTGGCACGGTTTAAAAGTGTGCCAGATTTGGCCAAACAGGAACACTTCTGGCACACTTTTAAACCGTGCCAGAATTTGATATTTCTGACACACGTTTGGCACAGTTTTGAACTGTGCCAGATTGAGCACATTTTGATAAACTTTTGGCACAGTTCAAAACCGTGCCAAAATTTGATACACTTTTGGCACGATTTTGAACTGTGTCAAATTTTTAATTTAATAGAAAAAAATAATTATAAATAATATTCCAAAAGAATTAATTAATCGTACATATCGAGTAACAAAAAATTAATGAGTAACTTTACCTAATTAAATCTTCAAGACAAATTCACATATGAAGACTATTTTTATAGAAAACTCCGAGAGCCAAATTTATTAAAACAGAAAGAAGAACAAGCAGACAAAAAATCTCCAAAATAAAAATAATGGAAGAACCTAAAGCCTTATAGAGATGGCTACAAGAAACTGAAGTCTTCGGTTGAGTATTAAACCAATGATACCCAAGCCAAGGATAATCAAAAAAAGAAAAGTGGGGATTTTTTGAGATGCGAATGAAGTAGATACATATAAGGAGCACAAGTAATAAAAAGCAAATCCAATCAGTGTAAATTGCTCCAAGACCTTTCCCACAATTAGATAGTGAAGTTTATATCCCAGTTTGAACTGATTCATACTTCAAGTGAAACTAGTAGCCAATCCTCTGCACCTATAAGTCTCGCATTCAATCAAAGTCGGGCCATCCATTTTCCTTGCCCTCGCAACTGCCTTCTGAGCCACCTCCCTCACCTTCAACACATCCATCCCATACACATGCACTCCAGGCATACAAAATGCAGTCCCCTTCTTACAAATATCAAGGTCCGAAGCCACCCTCAAATGCGACATCCCAATAAAGACCGCCAACACCAATTGCAGCTATGCATGAATTATATATATATATATATATATATATATAGCAACAGAGGAGGCTAAGAATATACAAAGGAGATTGTGATAACAAGAGAAAGAATGAACATTACTAAAACTACATCAATAGCATTATGATTAGAAAACACAAAATCAAACCTTTCCAATACATCTCGAGTAGGATTTCCACTTCTAGAGTAGTCATATGGGCCATTTTGCTGTTGTAAAAGGCTATAGAAAAAGGTTTAAAAATAAAAATTCAAGTGAAAATACACGTGGAGGATGTCAAAAAATAAACTATAATATGTTCTATAAATGCTTAGACAAAAAAAAAGTCATAAATAAGCCATGTTATGACATGGGAGAAGAAAAGATGAACTTGACATATCACATGGCTACAAAATATCATAAATCAAAACTTCAGTGGGCCAAGGGTGAATGTAACGACATTCAGAAGTATAAAACTTTCCTAACGTAAATCACAAATTAAATTAATCATGGCTAGGCTTCACATGATTTGACTAATATCACACAATTAGTATCATAAAATGACTCACTCATTCACTCTTTTCCACAGTCCCATTGGTATCACATTTAAATTTCGATCGCGTGCTCAAATTGGAATGATTGGCATCAGAAAAGAACACATTATCATTTTACAAGTGCAGTGTGAGTGCTAGAATATATAGGCATTTTAGTTCAACAAAGTTGTTATATTCTACAGTTCAAATAGTGGGGGCACACTATACTACCCAAAGTAAACTTAATGGGTAATGGATAATGGGTAATGTAAACTCGATACAACATGTCAAATCATTAGCAAGTTTGATAAGTTAAGGTCAATAATTGGTTGATCCACTACTAGGCAACTTAAAAAAATAAATCGAGTGACACAAACTCGAGTATACACAACGCGATTATCTATAAATGACAAATACACAGTTATACACAACATAAATCCAACTATACACGACCTAAATGAGTAGGGCATGGATTGTGCTAATTTTGAACTCCCCGATGGATTGCCCAGCCCGGTCTTGAACAATCCTGACTACGAAACTGCATTGAATTTCCATTCATCATTTATAAATTATAAAGCTGCCTATCTGCAATTGGGTGGCAATCTCTATTGAAGTGATGAATATTGCGAAAACCGACATTTTTGGTGATCAGAAGCTATAGACTAATAAGGATACTACAGTGGACAAATTTGAGAGGAAATTCACGCTTATCATACATAAATTAATCAACCGCCTTTTTCTAGTAGACTGATCCATTCCCCAAATCTTTCAAAGAATATTTGTTTTTAGTTAAAAATGGGAGAAAAACATATATCTATTTTGTTGAAAATAAGGAAGAAACAGATACCAAGATCAAGTAGCCAAATAAATTTCGAGTTCTGACCAAGTTATTGAGGGTTTTCAGTTTTTGGAAAACCAATAATCTACTGTTTGGTCCTTTTTTTTTGGTGACCAACACAGAAAAGTTCAACATTATGTAATGTATTTAAAATACTGATTTCAGTAACAAAACTATACAAGCTGATATTAGATAATTTCAGTTCACTGTTCCATCTTGGAAGAAGATGAGACAGTCACTCGTGGAAACCACAAATTTATTGTTCAGGAAATGTGAGGGAGGTAGTTCCTGAATGTCGCTGAATTGCCATAGTTCAGAGTTGAGCCAAGAAACGTTTTTTGTAGATTTCAACAAGCTCCTTTGGATCACGCCGTGTTTGTGCATAAGCCTCATTTTTGTTTATTTCCTCAATCCAAGCTGCGCGTTTTGGCCTACCTACAGTAATTTCATACTCCTTTACATCCAGCAAGAAGGGCTGATATCTTTCAATGAATGGCGCATAAGCTATATCCATCAGACTGAGTTGGCCAAGGAAAAAAGGCCCATCATCAAATTTGGAAAGGGCGATCTCAATGTGATAAAAAGATTCAACAACTTCATTGATTTCATTTGCCTTGAAGGAAGTCATCCTAGCTTTATTGAACGAGTCAGTATAGGTGAGCAACTCTTCCCCAAACTCTCTATTGAACAAATCATCAGGGAAAAGTGAAGGTCCTTCAAAGTTACTGTCGATATATTTGATCAAATCGAGACTCTCTCCTTTAACTTCATTGTTGTGCTCAAAAGATGGCACCTTGTTTGGTGGGTAAAATTTCTCCTTGTACCAAGTTGGCCTATTTTGTAGGTCAATAAGAACCAATTCAATCTTGTCCTGCAGTCCCTTAAAATTTTGGGCAATCCACACACGTTGGGCACACGGGCATATGTAAGATATATACAACCTTGTCGTTCCATCAAAAAATGTAGGTGGTTCTGATGTAGAATCAAGTGCAGGTGGGAGAACAACTTTCACACTTTCGGTGGCCATTAGTGTAGTAGGTCGAGAATGAGTAGAAATGGTAGCAGCGAGAAGAGGGTAATTGGATGTATAAAAAGAAGGAAACGATTGAATATGAAGGTTGTGGTTGCGAGGACGTAATGGGTGTGAAAAGAGAGGACAAAGAGAGAAAGAAAGATGTGGAGAAGATGTCAGTGATGTCGTAGAACCAAAAGCAACTGCCATAGTAGTAGCTTTTTTAATTTAACGTGGCCAATTTTTGGCTCGACTGTTTGGTCCTTATTTATTCCTAACTAATAAATCTGAAGATGACATAATTAACCAAGTGAAATCACTCACCGCAGTTGATACAGAGACGACAAATTCTTCATAAGGTTGCCAATAAGGCAAGCTCATAATAGTTTACAGGGAAAAATTTGGAGAACCTCCTAAGCAGCTTGATAAACTAAAGCTTCCTCTATACCTAGCAGCACCATAACAACTCATGGTTGGACTAAATTTATAATCAAATAGCTACTCATATAATATCATGTAAATAGAATGATAGAGATGAAACTTGGCAAGGCTAGCAAACATAAACATAACCACTCAAGGTAGATAAACTATATCAGTACTTTAAATAATCAAATATAATTTGAGCAGTCATTGCATGCTCTAAATTCATCGGAGTTCTAGAATTGTTTTTGCGAGGAATGTATTAAAATACAAAATATTCACATATATGAAGTGTAAGTGCATGATGAGGAATACAAATGCACGGATGGACCTGCAATTGATTAAAAAAGATGCGGTGACTATGAGGAAAAATTACTATGATCATAAATCAACCATGTTAACCATACGTTAGCATGATTAAGCCCAACAGAGAACAAAATGTTTAGTAATCTTCACACTCATCAGGGGGAGGAAAGAATTGGGGGTTTTAAAGGAAAATTGTTTTGTGTTGCTCGAGTTAAATGATTGGTAGTTGGTCTTATCGGACGATGGAGGTCTGATCAGATTATACTTCCTGGTTGGGTGACCAGAACAGTCATCTTGGTGAGTAAAGCTTGTTGCGTCTAGTTGGCATAGTTAGTTTCTCAAATCTGAATATTCATTATCACTATTCAACGCAAATCTGAATATCATCACCATTTGTACTTGCTCGTGCTAATGGCATAATCGAAATATCGTTTGTGTAAACTTCCCTAAGGAAAACTCCATACCTACGACACTCTCCCCCCAAAAAGACATACATAAAAATACAATCCATAACTATAATATATACCCATACCCCATTTCAAATTTCGAGAGCAATACAAAACAATGCCAGACATTTCATATTACCAAAAAATTTAATTCATAGATGTTAGCAATCACATTTTAACTCGAGGTCATTGAGGATCCAAATTCGAATTCCACAATTAATTATCCAATGATTGGTGACATGGTTATGCCGTGGGGGGATAGTGGGGGTTGCCATGGCTGTACCGTGGACTGTGCAGACCGAGGCAACAACAATGCACTAGTGTGTGCACGGGGCAGCCCGCGGCGACCCTCGCGGGGAGGTTTATTCTCCTCTATAGCAAGAGATTTATTCAAGTTTGCTTTAGACTTATGCACCACTGATCTGTTTGAATGAGAGGGGTCATTGTGTAATGTAACCTCTACTGCAAGAAGAGTGTCCTCCGGATTCTGAATATTTTGAAATATGTTTTGAAATTCACTTCTTCTCCATTGAAACATCTAGCCCAAATAAATTTTGAGCCGTGATCCCCATATCTGTCAAACAATTCTCTTGAATGCATACATTGAAATCTGATGCAACCCCTTGATCAATTTGGTTTCCCCTAATTCTCTCTTCCACTTTTGTAACTATGCTAAATGAATTAGAAGGAAATGATAGATCGAAAAAGATAAATATTCACTTGCATTCTGATAAGAAATAAAAAAAATGCCATGGACCGATATGATATGAGAGAGATGGATACAACGACTTGTGATACAAACTTGTAATATGTATCGTTTGGGTTATTAGTTTGGTCCCCATTTTGGGGATAAATTTAGTTTCAGCCTAAATTTTGAGGGGGAAAGCCTAAATGATTACTGAAAAATTCAAGTAAGGCTTTGTGCCTAGACAATTCTCACACATCGAACATATTCCCCAAAAGTCATCACCAACAAGTCTGTAATAAACATCTCAAGTCCATATTATCTATCACAAACAAGTTACAAACAAATAAAGAGATTATAAGCATATTGTGCAACTTGTCAGAATGAAGTCTTGTCAAAAAAGACCTAGAGGGATGAAGAAACTACTAATCAAATACTCAAAATAGGCGTAATAGGTTTGATCGATAAGATAAAGATAATTGTAGCGCAGCTTACATGTCCTCTCATGAGCATTTCAGATTTCTTCAACTTTTTCATGGCATAAATATTGCCAGATTTTTTCTCCCGGCATAATCGAAATTAATTGAATATCTAAGGTATTCCATCTTATCTATAGTAATCATGGGCTCCAAGATGGAAATGAAACAAAGTTTGTGAGTCTTACTTAGCTTTTTTAACCTTCGTTTAGTGGACTTTTTGAACAAAAGCTCTTGTTTGTCTCGTTAAGAACCTGCAGCAGGTTGTTTCTATGATAATTAGGATACATAAGGAGCTGTGATAATTAGCACCCTCAAATGAGGATACTAAATAATAAACACTGCTACAAAGTGCTGTGATAATTAGCACCCTCAAATGAGATAAGAAACTAATTATATACACATAAGGAGCTACTTATGGTTGGTCCTAATAATCAGGAAAAGTTCACACAGAAACAAAATGAGGAAGAGAAAAGTTAAAATATAGAGAATATTGTGGCTCTTGTCCTACTGAGCATATATTATCCAATACAATACATACCTTTGAAAAAGCATCCTGGTCTGCTCTTTGTGTTAAAATATTGATAGGTTCCGAAATAAGACCTGCAAAGTTCATAAGCGAACTAATATCAATGGAATAGACAAGAACTAATATCAATTGTGTTAAAACATTGCAGTTCTCCTGAACTTTTTCGTGATGATTCTTGGAGATTGGGGTCAATCGAGGAAGCAAATCTTTTATAGGATGGGTCATTTTAGTCATACCGATAGCATTGATGATTTCTTTAAGATCTCCTAATATTGATCCCAAAACTTCAAGGTATTCCTCTCCCAAATACTCATATAAGACAACCCTGACATGAAAGGAATTATAACTAATTTTGTTAATACACAACTGTATCGTGTTAACATATATAAGGATTTAACACGTGAATTGCAAAAATGATGTTATGTTAACGCCAAGAACTAGGTGTGTGAGAGTGAATTCTATAAAAGAATTACATTAAGGAGCTATATATGTATGAAGCACACACTAACAATCGTAAAGTGTCATTTAATAAAATGTAGTGAAATTCAAGCCCAAGAATTTACTCTATATGCACCTCTCTGTTAATAAGCTGATAAATATTTCCATCAACCATGTATGAAATCATCATTACTGAATTATACTCTCCGTCTTGCCTATATTGACTACTGTTCGAATTCTTGTATCTCCAATGCATTCTCATGTCAATGAAACAAATACGAGAAGAAATAATACATTAAATGGATAAAAAAAGCCAATGAAGTCTTTTATTACAACCACATTTTAATACAAGACATGTCATTTTGTCTCCAGTTATTCTACAAACTAAACCGATGCAATCACCTACACACTTTGCAAATAAAGATAGTGAATCACCATTATTGACAAGAAAAAAACACAACGCCCCATGAAGTTCCAAACCAGTTCTCAGTAATCAACTGCTGCAAAGAATTTTCATTAAGATGGTCATTCATATTGGTGGGAGAACCTAGATAAGATGATTGATTAGAAAATCAAGGCACGTTGCTATAAACTCTCATAGATAATTTTTTTTTATCTCCGACCCTCGGTTCAACTAAAGCAACACATAACGTGAAATGTTCAAATGGCAATTTAGAGACGGTTCAATTCAAAGAGATTTATGCTGGTCATATTTTCATTCACATAAAGAAACAGGGAGTTCCATAAATTAATTCATTCTAGGTTTTTAGCTCATGGAATTTTTATTGTGAACAAAAATTATTTGCTCAGTATAATGGTAAGTCTTGTATATAAAAACAGTTGCGTTATTTGTTGAGTATATAAAAATCATTGCATTATTCGATGAATCTCAAGCGTAAAGCCTTTAAATAACCTATTTAGCATACCCAAACACACTAAAGGCTCTATAAATCAAATTTTCCAATATATACAAATTTATACACAGGAACATAGGTATTTATAATATAAAGAAAGAAAAAACTCATAAATACAGACAAGGTTCTAAAAACCGCGGGGCGTGATCGAGGCGTGGAGGCCAAGCCTTAAGCCTTAGAAGCCTAGGCGGGCCGTAGGCGTAAAAAGGCGTTTAGGCCTTCTTAATATATTTTAATATTTTTTAACCATAACAAGGTATTAAAATACTAAAATTGTACATATCATAAAAATATGTATGAATATATGCAAATTAAAATACTGTTTGATTATTTTGGATGAGATAATGGTTCGGTTTGTAAAAACACTCTTTAAAAGGCGATATCGTTTCACTAAAGCATTGTTGTTTTTAGAAAAAAGTACGCCTTAAGGGTTTTACCAAGAATAAGACGTAAAAAGCGTAAGGTGGAGCGTTTCTCCCAAGCCTCAAGCCTAGGCGGGTTTTTTAGAACTGTAAATGCAAACAATGGAGGTCAATAGCCGTTAAATAATTGATGGTGTTCAACTAAGAATTTTTTCTCAAAATAAATAATTACACATTAGAGATAAAAAAAAACAAATTGCACATTGGAGATAAAAAAATAACTAATTACCACGGTGCCATAACCAAATCATAAAGCCACAACTATCTAAAGACCACTTAGAAACTAAAATTGTAGATACAACTATCAATAGAACACAAATAAAATCACAAATCAACCCAACTCATATCCACAAGTATACCTGGTGTACTGAAAATCTCCATTTGAAACATTTAGATCTGCAAAATCAAATAAAAACAAATCAAAATCCCTAATTTGATATAAATGCAACAAAGAATCCACAGTAAGAAAATGCCCTCATTTGAAACTAAACTAAACTAAACGATTAAATCCTGTATGTAAGCTTTCCTCTAAAATACACATATATATAGAGAGATCGAGAGAGAGGTAGGGGGGAGTTTTACCTATGATTTAAGAGAGAGGGGAGAGAGAGTTGAGAACTGAGAGAGAGAGGGGGATGGAGTTGAGGAACAATGTGAAAGAGAGCTGAGCAGAGAGAGCGGGAAGGTTTAAGAATGAGAGGGATGAGAGAGCGGGATACTAAAATGAGTGAAGTGAATTTTTTTGGGGTATTTTATATTTTAGTGAAGTGTACTCAATTTGGCACACTTTTAAATAGTGCCAAATTTTGGCACTGTGCCAAACTATTATTAAACCATGCCAAAATTTGGCACAGTTTTAAACTGTGCCAGATTTTTAATATCAAGGTGTGCCAAATTGTTATTTTTTGTGTAGTTTTGTTAGAAGATAAAGGTACCGCAATTCCAAATGATACATATCAAAAGATACGTTTTGAGATTTATTTATCGTTTGTTTAGTCCCATTTACTATGTAGTTCATTAGGTTCTGTCATTTTTTTTGCTCCGATAGATCCCATGAAAAAAGATTTTTGCCCTATTAGGTCATTGTAACAACTCGCCTAATGGGATACCGGGCGATCACTCCAATATCAAATTAAAACAGGAGTCACATATGGATTATTCTTAGCATCACTGTCGAAAATCCATTTAATTACTAATATCCTATTAGGCGAGCGTTAAAAACTTTTACTTAACTACTCTTTTTAACGATTAAAATAAAACATCTACAATTTAATGCGTAAATGAAATTAAAAGGAAAATGAAATGAACTAAAATAACCGAACACTCGGTTCAAATTATACAACCATATCGAATATCATGCGAAGAATAAATAAAATCAGTTGGACCATTGGTCCGAATGTTTGTACAATACCTCCTATCTAGAGTACAAGAAAAGAAGCGTCTACCAAGAACCCGCAAGCATCCATAGCTGCTGCAGCAGACGTCTGACTCCAAAGAAGTTTCCATCCAGGCGTCCCTGTGTCTGGACACCTATATATATATAATATATAGAAAGAAAGGAAGGTAGATAAACGGGTCAGAGCCCGAATTTTGAAAATATTTTGCAAGTGCATAAATGCTTTATTTTTAGAAAAATATTTTTATCTCATATTTAAATTGGTATCGCACTCCCATGAGATACCCCTCACCTCTCCTCTAACAGTGCACTCCTAGCGCATCTATCTAGAACATTCTAGTCAATATACCCTGCTAAGCTAGTCTATCACCCAACCACTATCTAACCTAGATAGTACAAGTACTAAGGGCTAACTTCCCTCCATCCTCAACACTGCCCTAAGTTCGTGCGTGGGGTGTCTCGCGAAGCGAAATCCAAACAAGGAACCCCCCGATACACTACTACTTGGCAGGGTTAATGGTAGAGATCCATTAGGCCATAGCCCAAAACAATGTATAAATACATACTATATATTATCATACATATCATACTCATTAATATTACAATATACATCCGGATATATCTCCTGGAATGAGAATTACTTCATTTTCATTTTTATAATACATATCCGGATCTATCTCCCGAAATGAGAATCCATATACAAAGTATTTATCACTACTTTCATTTTCTCAAAACTTACCATTTCCTTTATTATATCAAGGAAATGTAAATATAAAAGCCAATTCATTATCATGAATTGCTTTAACAAATCATATACTTTTAAAAGCCAATTTTATTATCATAAAAATGCTTTTCCGTTTCAAAATATCCCATTTCCCTTTTTATATTCAGGAAATGTATTCAAAGCCATTTTCATTATCATAAAAATGCTTTGATCATATCATATGCTTCCACTTCCCTTCTTCCATCCGGGAGGTGTTACCGAAGCCCAATTCATATAACCCATCTCCCTTCCTATATCCAGGAAATGTAATTAAAGCCAATCCATTATCATGAATTGCTTTAACATAACGCGTTCTAAGACCGCCCGTCCGGGTTTCCCCACTGTGCGCCCCCCTAAATGGCTATCATCTTCCAGGGCCTATCATCAAGACAACCTGGGATCCTACATCTCAAGACGTCGGGAAGCGGTCATATGCCTGCGGGATAGTCAAGACCACACCCGAAATCTCCTAACCAGTGCAGAAAAAATACAATAAACTCTCATATGGCCTATAGGACTATATCCACCCTGCATTCATTAGCCAGGGGGCTTCACCATACGCACGTAACTTCCCTTATGATAGCGATTTAGAGAGGTGTGTATCCATATTTTATTAATTATGAAAATCATTTACCTTTCCATTTTGAAAACATTTATCTTTACATTTTCAAAAGTCATTTACATCATAACATATAAATACTTTATTCACATAGTATATACATATACTATATATTCCTCCTAGAATATAAATATATGGTCATATGCCAAGTACATCTAGCGATGACCAATAATCCCAAAGATTCACTCAAGGAATCATAATTATGCATTCATTTTAGCATGATACTAAACCCAAAATATTCCTCACTTTAACAAATAATACATACCTTAATCCCCTTCTAAGGATTTAATGGATATCTCCAAATATACCAATTCACTCTGAGTGAATATACATACATATGTATATATATATTCCCAATTCCTCAAGTTCTTTAGGACATAACCCTCTATAATACTCTAATTTAAAAGGTCTTTAAACTTTAGACTCAAAAAGGAGAAATAATCATAATTTCCAAAATCTTGGGCTGAAAACAGGGCACCGGTCGACCGGTCCTGGACCCCCGGTCGACCGCGGGTTGCAAATAAGCCTACGAAACAAAGCAGTAGGCCTTTTCTCCTTGACGCGGTCTACCGGCCTTAGGGGCGCGGTCGACCGGTCACACCAGGTCCCCAAAACTTTAATTCCTCAAATCCTTAATCCAACAACCCAAATTCATTTTTGGGGTTTCTAAACTACCCTAAAAATCATCCAAAACATCTACACGACTAATCATAGCTTGCATTTTTCCAATTCCCAATTTGATTTCCGAGTTGATGATTTCAACCCGGAGCTGCCATCTTGTAAAAATCATATCAAATCGAAAAAAAATCAGAAAAATACGCGGTCAGTGCTCACGCGACCGTATCGAAAAGATCTACAACTTTCATGTTTTGGTCGAGAGCTAAATCATTTCTCTTCCTGGCCGAAAATGACCCCAAAGGCTACGGGTTCACTATTCATTGTCTTCCCCAAACTCCCAAACTCCATTTTTTTCCCCATTTTTGTTGTCTCTAACCTCATCCAACAACTCAACCAGCATCTAATCTATATTTTTCAACTAACACATCAATTAATTTGTGGTATTAAACTACTTTCTTAGGTTTTGGATCTTAAAACCCCAAAACCCTAGATTTGACATTTCTCCCATTTCAATTCCATTTATTACTCCATTAACATGGTTTTAATACTAGAAATCATTAAGAGTTTAAATTACATCAATATGTAAACTCATTTTCTCTCATCTTTTCTTCCCTCTCTCTCTCTCTTCCCTCTCTTCTTTCTTCTTTCTCTTCTCTTTTCTCCCCCTCTCCCTCCTTTTATAAGGAGGAAAGGGTTAAATCCCTTAATACCCCCAAAACGACTCGTTTACTCAATTACGAGCATATTTAACTCCAAAATTACCCGGAAATCAATTTCGACAATCGGACACTCTTTTCCGACTATCTCGGACATTTCGAGACTCATGGCGCAGTCAAAATTTCCATTCGAGGTACTCGATCGCAAATCACTATTCTAACCCAAAATAATTAAATGCGGTCTTCTACTCAAAATCTTACCTCTTTTGTCGCTATACTCCACGGCGACATATAATTAAATTGCTTCGACCTATATAGTCCCAAAATAATTTATAACACCCTTCAAAAATTATTAAATCCTCGAAAATTCCAAAAATTACTATTTCGAGAAATTCTCCAAATTCCGAATTATACTTAATTATGAAATTTAATCGTCTCCAAAAGGACGGGTTGTTACATACTCCCCCCCCTACAACGGAATTTCGTCCTCGAAATTCAGATACAACTTACACCATCTAACTAGGATTACAACAAATCCTAATACCTCGAGGGGAACGATACTAACCCAACGGTTCCCAACCATATGCTACACAACTATCACGATCGTAAAGTGACTCTTATACACCACATAATACCCATCATCTATAATGCCTATCGGCATGAATTTCAACCTTATATACTACGCGGTATATAAAACCATCTTACCAAGGTACCCATACACCTTTCCAACTTGTGCACATCTGCACATCCGTAGTGAACGTCTGACACGTAACACTCTCTCCCAATAAGGGTCTCCTTTCCTCGGTGTAATACTCACCTATGGGTCCTTCCAAATCGTGAAATTTTAATCCTCCTAACCTCGGCGCCGCTAACTCTAGCGAACCTACATCCTAAAATGCTACGAGCTATGCGTTACCCTACCTAAGCGAGACGAGTATCCTAAATATATCCCTAGTGCCCAAGGCCTCTCTCAACTCCCGACATTTGCTTAGTTTCGTGTGTGGGATGTCTCGCCAAGGCGAAATCCAAACAAGGAACCCTACCATTACCCTACTCCCTCGCGTTGTCGGTCATCGAGATGTAACGACCTAAGGCGTACCAGCGGGACGTCCTAAATCCTACCTACGCTAACCTACGAACGCAATTCTATTATCTTATCCTTCCGCCCATACAGAAGGAAACCTAACAAATCAAAGTGCCTACTCTCTGTAGGAATGTAACAACCCGTCCTTTTGGAGGCCATTAAATTCCATAATTAATTATAAATTGGAGATTTGAGGAATTTCTCGAAATAGTAATTTTTGGGATTTTCGAGGATTGAATAATTTTCGATGGGTGCTGTAATTATTTTTGGGACTATATAGGTCGAAATATTTTAATTATATGTCGTCGGTGAGTAAAGCGACACGAGGTAAGATTTTTAATTGGAAAACCCGCATTTATTTATTTTGGGTTGGAATAGAGATTTGCGGTCAAGTACCTCGGATGGGAATTTCGACTGCGCCGTGAGTCTCGGAATGTCCGAGATAGTCGGAAAAGAGTGTCCGATTGTCGAAAATGAGTTTCGGGTAATTTTAGAGGTAAAAGTAACTCGTAATTGGGTAAACGAGTCGTTTTTGGGTTTTAAGGGTTAAAACCCCTTTTCTTCCTATATAAAGAGGGAGAGAGGGAAAGAAAAGAGAAAGAAAAAAAGAAAAGAGAGAGAAGAGAGAGAGGAAGGAGAAAGAGGAGGAGAAATGGAGATCTCGGGCAAACTCCGCCGGATTCGACTCGAGGTCGTCGGATTTTATCCACGAGGCAAGTGTTTACTTGCTTTATTTATCTTTTTGCATAAATATCTCATACCATAGTTTGGTATAAACAAACCCTAATGGTTTTGGGGTGGGTTATCGTGGATAAAACGGGTTTTTGGGAGTTAAAACAATTAAACCCCAATAATATTTCAATTTTGTGGAACTTAGGTTTTAACCTAAATTAATTGATGGTTTTGGGTTCTAGGATGTTTAGAACCCTTAATATATGTGTAGTTGTAGTTGGTTGAGGTTGTAGGACGTTGGGTGAGGCGACAAAAGCTTGGGAGAAGCTTTAATGGCCGAAATCGTCTCGGAGAAGATGATGAATAGTAACCCATCACCTTAGGGGGACTTTTTGGCCAGGAAAAGAATTGATTTAGCTTTCGACCAAAACACGAAAGTTGTAGATCTTTTCGATACGGTCGCATGGGTGTTGACCGCGTATTTTTCTGATTTTTCTACGATTTGATATAATTTTTACAAGATGATAGCTCCGGGTTGAAATCATTAACTCGGAAATCAAATCGGGAATTGGAAAAATTACGGCTAGGATTAATTGCGTAGATGTTTGGGATAATTTTTGGGGTAGTTTAGAAACCCCGAAAATGAATTTTGGTTGTTGGATAAAAGGATTTGAGAAAAAATAATTTGGGAGACCTGGTGTGACCGGTCGATCGCGCACCTAAGGCCGATCGACCGCGTCAAGGAGAAAGGGCCTACTGCTTTGTTTCGTAGGCTTATTTACAACCCGCGGTCGATCGGGGGTCTAAGACCGGTCGACCGGTGCCCTGTTTTTAGCCCAAGATTTTGGAGATTAGAATTATTTCTCCTTTTTGAGTTTAATGTTTAAGGCCCTTCCAAATTAGAAATTATGGAGGGTTATGTCCTAAAGGACTTGAGGAATTGGGAATTTATATATGTGTATATTCACTTAGAGTGAATTGGTATAATTGGAGATATCCAAATGAATCCGTATATGAGATTTAAGTATGTATTATTTATTAAAGAAAGAAAATACTTTGGGTTTAGTATCATGCTTATATGAATGCATGATTATGATTCCTGGAGGGAATCTTTGGGATTATTGGTCATCGCTATATGATATAGGCCATTATGGCCATTTATATATTCTAGGAGGACTATATGGTATGTATATATATATTATGTGAATAAAGTATATACATATGATATGATGAAAATGATTTTGAAAATATATAGATGAATATTTTCAAAATGGGAAAAAGATAAATGATTTTCATAATTGATAAATTATGGTTACACACCTCCCTAAATCGCTATCATAAGGGAAGTTGCGCGCGTTGTGGTGAAGCCTTCCTGGCTGTTGAGCAGGTTGGATATAGTCCCTAGGCCATATGGGCATTTGTATTACTGCGCTGGTTAGGGGATTCCGGGTGTGGTCCTGACTTTTCCGCAGGCAATATGGCCGCTTCCCGACGTTGGTAGGTTCCCAGGTTGTCTTGTATAGATAGGCCCTGGAAGATGATAGCCATTTAGGGGCGCGTCCAGTGGGGAAACCCGGAGGGGCGGTCTTAGATTTATTAAATCAATTCCTGATAATGGATTGGCTTTAATTTACATTTCCTGAGTATAAAAAGGGAAATGGGATAAAGTTTTGGCTTCGGTAACACTCCCGAATGGAAGAAGGGATGTGTAAGCATGATTTGATCAAAGCATTTTCATGATAATGAAAATGGCTTTGGGTACATTTCCTGAGTATAAAAAGGGAAATGGGATGACATATAAAGGAAAAGCATTTTTATGATAATAAAATTGGCTTTTAAAAGGTATATGATTTGTTAAAGCAATTCATGATAATGAATTGGCTTTTATATTTACATTTCCTGAGTATAAAAAGGGAAATGGGAAATTTTGAGAAAAATAAAAGTATTGATAAATACTTGATTTATGAGCTCTCAATCCGGGAGATAGATCCGGATGGTTATGGTAAAATACGATTAATACAAATGGATAAATCGAGTGCCGAGGGTCTAATGGATCCCGACGATCGACCGTGCCGCATAGTAGTGTATCGGGGGGGTTCCTTGTTTAGATTTCGCTTCGCGAGACACCCCACGCACTAATATGGCACTGTGTTGAGACTGGGGAGAAGTTTAATCCTTAGTGCTCTAATATTAAATGTTTATGATATATATATATATCTTTCTGTACTGAGGGACTGGCGGATCTCGATGATCGACCTTGCCACATAGTAGTGTATCGGGGGGGTTCCTTGTTTGGATTTCGCTTCGCGAGACACCTCACGCACGAACATGGCATAGCGTCGAGATTAGAGTGAAGTTTAGCCCTTAGTACATCTGTTGAACTGTCTAGGGTAGATAGTGGTTGGGTATTAGACTAGTTTAGCAGGGTATCTTGACTAGAATGTTCTAGATAGATGCGCTAGGAGTGCACTATTAGCGGAGAGGTGAGGGGTATCTCATGGGAGTGCGATACCAAACTTAAATATGAGATAAAACCTTTTTCAAAATAATAAGGCATTTATGCACTTGCAAAATATTTTCAAAAACTCGGGCTCTGACCCGTTTATCTACTTTTCCTTTCTTGCTATATTATATATATACATAGGTGTCCAGACACAGGGACACCTGGATGAAAATTCCTTCGAGTCAGACGTCAGCTGCAGCAGTTGTGGATGCGTGCAGGTTTTTGATAGCCACTTCCATCCTTGTACTCTAGATAGGAGGTACTGTATAAATATTCGGGCCAATGGTCCAATTGCATTTATTTACTCTTTCAGTAAAACATTCGATATGGTTGTATATTTAAACCGAGTGTTTGGTTATTTTAATTTATTTCAGTTTCATTTACGCATTAACTTGTGGATGTTTTATTTTAAATCGTAAAAAGAGTAGTTAAGTAAAAGTTTTTAACGCTCGCCTAATATGATATTAGTAATTAAATGGATTTTCGACAGTGATGCTAAGGATGATCCATATGTGAATCCTGTTTCAATTTGATATAGGAGTGATCGCCCGATATCCCATTCGGCGGGTTGTTACAAGGAACACTTCTTATATCACACCGATCACAAATTTCCTCCAAATTTGCCTTCTTATTAAGGCCTGACTATCATCCTCAAATCAATTTCTTTAAGTCCTACTCCACCCAACTACTTGTGACGAGAGGACCACTTTAGTGCTTTTCCATAGCACAATATTTCCTTCAACATACCATTATCACAGGGCTCATAGTCTATAGTGGTTCATCCACACTATAAGACTAACCCCCATCCTTTCATCCTATAACAGCTCCCCACTCCCGACGCCGTTAAGAGTTATGTGTGGAGTATCTCGCAAAGCGAAATCGAAACAAGGAACCCCTCCACACATTAACCCTTGACTTCGTTGGTTATGGAGTTCCGTTATTTCAACATGCAATCGGGATATCCCTATCCCCTAATCCAACAAAAAGGTGGTCTGAACTCCTATCTTTAACTAAGAGTCATACCACCCTGCGCTCGAACTAATTTTAAGTCCTTGCGCAATAAATACTGAGCTTTATCTTCAGCTCAAAAATAATCCTACGGCCTTAAATCATATATATAAGGTCGCCATAAACAAAAATCACGATAATGAAACCTCTACTCATCGAAGTTTCGTATAGCCACAATAAATAAGGTGAACTCAACCTCTATCTAGGTGAGACACCGCAACAACAACCCGTTCCACCCTGGAACTGCGGACACGATAGTCTTGCCATCATTAGCCTGCTATTTCTCCGAATATACCACAACCTTACCATACTTGTATAACATATAATACGAGTATCATAAACCATATATATATATATATATATATATATATATATATATATATATATATCCAAAATATCATCACCCGCCTCTATGGCGAATGAAGGAAAAATAAAACTCCGCTATTGCGGACAACACATAGGCATGCATGATATAATGTTATCGATACCACCACAAAGCTCCAAGTACACACATGAGTCTAGGGCTAATGAAACACCACTACTTCCTCTAGCCACACCTCTTACCAAAATTTCTAAACTCTAGGTCCCATCTGGGCACCTTAACTAGTCCTTTATTCCTATCGGGAAAAGACTAACCGTGTGGCTCCGCACTCCACAATACCATTTCCATCACTGGTTTTCCTGACCATGATAGAGTTGCCAACACCATCTGACTCTATAACCTCACTCCTTACAATCACCTTACTAATCCTCTTAACCTCTTCGTAAAAAGAAAAGTACACTACCAGTTTCAATAAATCTCCCCATGTGGATGTCCACTCAGGGGCACCTGAACACACCCACATTCTCCCTACAAGTGAAAATCTTCCTTAAATTTTCACATCTGGGTATTTCCATACCCTGCTCTAAGCTAAAGCTCCCGAGCCTTCTGCGTCCACTAGGTAGTGCCATGCTCACTTTGCACAACCCCAACTTTAATATATGGTCCTTATCAAAGACCCTTTTCGAACCCTCATCTTCACGGGGTAGTTCAACTTGAGTACCACTTTCTACCATAGCAGTACTTGGATGCTCATAACTACTATACTTTAGTAGTCGTTGCAACAATCCTTAATAATTGCCATAAGGGTAGTGACCTCTACGACGGTCCTCGTCCCCAACTTCTACCAGCTTCCCCAGCTAAGCTCCACCTCCTGCTGTCCTTCGAGCTCCGCACCCGATTCTCAACGACCGGGTAAAAGATTTCTATAATCTTCTAACATGGTAGGAGAACGAAATCTCACAAGAGAAATCAACAATCCTAATCCTGGGGCTCTATAACAAATCGAGAGCAACGCTGAAAGCGTATGTTAACAAAAATGTTATTTATCCCTAATTAATTAAATTAGTTTAATTAATGTATATTTTAGATTAATGTAATATATTGATTTTGATGATTCCAAACAAATATTTGTCCCATAAAATGATAGCTCATTATTTATTTGACCATTTATAGTTGTTGTTTTACATGTTAATATTTCTGATTTTATTAAAGTGATTGGATTTTATTCTTATGCCTAGTTTGAGGTGCATATGTGGAAATTTATTTTAGTTAGTCATAATATTTACTTGGCTGTACTTTTTGTACATCTTTTTATATATAAGTTTTTTTGCGGATAAATTAGTTAAATAAGTTTTCCCATCTTTATACATATATATGGCTTTGTTTATTCAAGCTTCTAAAAGTAACAGGTCTCTAAGTCACATAAGAAAAATGATGAGTTGTTCTATTAATAGATTTTATATTAAACTAGACTTCATTAGATTTGTCAATAGATGATTTCGGCCCTAGGTGTACATCTTACAGCGGTTTACTATTCCTCAGATTTGATCACTCACTAGACATGTTTGTACAACCGAAAGCTATATATTTTTTATTTGAAGCTTGGCTTTTGTTTCTAATATATTAAAGATAGTTTAATTCTCTTTGAGCATAATTTTTTTTAGAAAATAAATTTCTTAGCAGACGTGTCTGCATTGCGCCATGCGTTTTCAGTTTATGCGCATCTTGTATTTTGAAGACCTCTTTTATATTATTATATACCATACATTTGCAACATACAATTTTGAAGATATATGTAGGACCACTGGACTTTGTCAGTCTGTCTAGAAAGTTGACGCTCATACCTGTTAGACGTCTTGCCATACCTATTGTCCCATCTTGCACCTCTTACCCGAGAATTGCATTACCTGCTATACCCATACTTGTTTTGCTAGTATACACTGTTTTCGTCCTTAGTTGATGTGACCTTCTTGAAGTTTTATACACAAAGACTTGATTCAAGCCTTTGACAGCAGGCGCATGCATAGTGCTATGCATTTAAGTCTTGTTTACATCCATCGTAATAATTTATGACTGTATGACCATCTTGTACCTTCTATTAGTTTGTTTAGGTTTATTATTGTTTTAAAACCTTAGAAACTATTAGTCTATCATTATATACATTAGTCCGTGTAGACCTGCTACATGAAGCTTTCGTCTGTACCTTGTAGCATTAGGAGATGACCTGATCAAGGTTTTGTCAGCTCATTTCGTCCGAGAGTCGACTGCCAAAGAATTGACCTTAAAGCTTTTTTAGCTTTCAAAGGCTGGCGTCATTTCCAAGGTGGGGCTTCCACCAGACCTTGTGTTCTCTTTGAGCCGTAAGATTGGTTTTGTAAAGTCACTTTTCTCTCTCTTAATAAAAGCATGACTTGACGTCCGCCCATGGCTTGTTGTCCTTGACTGAGTTGTCGACCACATATATATTATATATAAATGCATGCATGTACGTATGATAATATATTATGTATGTCAGTTGGTGTGGAGATACTCTCTTGTGTAGTATTAATTAAATATCTGTTCCGAGTCATACCTGTGCATACTTCTACCAAATTTCCTTTGTACTTTGTTGATTTTATCCTTATGATATCTGATATTCATTGGACAATTAAGACCATTGGACTTTTGAAATAACTTACATTATCAGACTTCTATATGAAACACTCATGTCTTTTACACAATGGTATATATGAGATTATTTATTCCTTTTTATTTTCGGACTAACACTTCACCATTTATACATCAGATTTGTATTTTATCTCTTGGACAAACAATCTTGTTGCAGAAAATATATGGGTTATCTATCAAGCTATTTTCAAATGACATATATTTCCAGATGTCTATTTCCATGCTACAACAGCTATATTTTTATGGAGAAGATAAAGATGAAGATTTGCATATCAGATTTGAAAATGATTTTGAGCTATCTCATCTCAGCCAAATCTGGAGCATTTAATGCTCAAAATGCATGTGTCTAACAGCTAGTTTTTGGAAGACACATTTAAAGCTTTGAAGAGCTGCATTTAAACAAAAAAAAACACTTGAATGAGAATATGATCAAGACCTGAAAAATTATTGAGAGCATTTATTTTACTACTCAGCTACACATTCAAGAGAGTAATTAATTTTATCATCTGCTATATCATTGAAGAAGAAGACTTGTGCCTACTTCAACATCATTTATTGAAGTCTCATTAAAGAAGGAGAAACTCAGATTACAAATTGTATTTTAAGGAGTTTCAGTATTGTATCTTGTACTACAAAAATTCAGATTTGTTGTGAAGCTTTGTTGAAGCTTCGGTTTATACCGATAATTGGTTCCTACCCGCAAGTGGGCCACGGGGTTTGAAGCTCGGAGTTAGCTTGCAAACAGTTGTACGCAGTGGTTTGATCCTACCCACAAGTGGATCAGGTTTAGTGAAGCGCAAAGGAGACAGGGGCTCTAGGCGCGTGGACGTAGACCGGGATTTGGCCGAACCACGTTAAATTTCTGTGTCATTTATTTTCAGCACTTTTATTTACTTGCACATGCTTGTTTGAGTTAATATTTTCAGCACACTATCTTGCAAATAAATTAATTCAGAAATTCGACTAAATTAATTTTAAGGTTAAAATAATCAAATAATTAATTTCAGAATACTACTTAATATTAAATACGAAAATTAATTTAATATTCCTAGTGTCTTAAAATCTGCATTTCTAGTTGTTTAAATTAGTTGGTTACATTTATTTGATATTGCTGAATTTATTCTTTGTAGTTTAATTAATCTGAAAATTGTCAAAGTTTTATAAATTAAATATTCTTCTGAAATTTTAATTTGACTTATAGTTTGTAAAAACTCAATTCACCCCCCCTTCTTGAGTATAATCTGGGCAACAGCGTAGTACGTCCGTACAGATTCCTAAGGACACTAGAACCTGATGCTCTGATACCATCTGTAACAACTCGCCTAATGGGATACTGGGCGATCACTCCAATATCAAATTAAAACAGGAGTCACATATGGATCATTCTTAGCATCACTGTCGAAAATCCATTTAATTACTAATATCCTATTAGGCGAGCGTTAAAAACTTTTACTTAACTACTCTTTTTAACGATTAAAATAAAACATCCACAATTTAATGCGTAAATGAAATTAAAAGGAAAATGAAATGAACTAAAATAATCGAACACTCGGTTCAAATTATACAACCATATCGAATATCGTGCGAAGAATAAATAAAATCAGTTGGACCATTGGCCCGAATGTTTGTACAATACCTCCTATCTAGAGTACAAGAAAAAAAGAGTCTACCAAGAACCCACAAGCATCCACAGCTGCTGCAGCAGACGTCTGACTCGAAAGAAGTTTCTATCCAGGCGTCCCTGTGTCTGGACACCTATATATATATAATATATAGAAAGAAAGGAAGGTAGATAAACGGGTCAGAGCCCGAATTTTGAAAATATTTTGCAAGTGCATAAATGCTTTATTTTTAGAAAAATATTTTTATCTCATATTTAAATTGGTATCGCACTCCCATGAGATACCCCTCACCTCTCCTCTAACAGTGCACTCCTAGCGCATCTATCTAGAACATTCTAGTCAATATACCCTGCTAAGCTAGTCTATCACCCAACCACTATCTACCCTAGATAGTACAAGTACTAAGGGCTAACTTCCCTCCATCCTCAACACTGCCTTAAGTTCGTGCGTGGGGTGTCTCGCGAAGCGAAATCCAAACAAGGAACCCCCCCGATACACTACTACTTGGCAGGGTTAATGGTAGAGATCCATTAGGCCATAACCCAAAACAATGTATAAATACATACTATATATTATCATACATATCATACTCATTCATATTACAATATACATCCGGATATATCTCCCGGAATGAGAATTACTTCATTTTCTTTTTTATAATACATATCCGGATCTATCTCCCGGAATGAGAATCCATATACAAAGTATTTATCACTACTTTCATTTTATCAAAACTTCCCATTTCCTTTATTATATCAAGGAAATGTAAATATAAAAGCCAATTCATTATCATGAATTGCTTTAACAAGTCATATACTTTTAAAAGCCAATTTTATTATCATAAAAATGCTTTTCCGTTTCAAAATATCCTATTACCCTTTTTATATTCAGGAAATGTATTCAAAGCCATTTTCATTATCATAAAAATGCTTTGATCATATCATATGCTTCCACTTCCCTTCTTCCATCCGGGAGGTGTTACCGAAGCCCAATTCATATAACCCATTTCCCTTCCTATATCCAGGAAATGTAATTAAAGCCAATCCATTATCATGAATTGCTTTAACATAACGCGTTCTAAGACCGCCCGTCCGGGTTTCCCCACTGTGCGCGCCCCTAAATGGCTATCATCTTCCAGGGCCTATCATCAAGACAACCTGGGATCCTAGATCGGAAGACGTCGGGAAGCGGCCATATGCCCGCGGGATAGTCAAGACCACACCCGAAATCTCCTAACCAGCGCAGAAAAAATACAATAAACGCTCATATGGCCTATAGGACTATATCCACCCTGCATTCATTAGCCAGGGGGCTTCACCATATGCACGTAACTTCCCTTATGATAGCGATTTAGAGAGGTGTGTATCCATATTTTATTAATTATGAAAATCATTTACCTTTCCATTTTAAAAACATTTATCTTTACATTTTCAAAAGTCATTTACATCATAATATATATATACTTTATTCACATAGTATATACATATACTATATATTCCTCCTAGAATATAAATATATGGTCATATGCCAAGTACATCTAGCGATGACCAATAATCCCAAAGATTCACTCAAGGAATCATAATCATGCATTCATTTTAGCATGATACTAAACCCAAAATATTCCTCACTTTAACAAATAATACATACCTTAATCCCCTTCTAAGGATTTAATGGATATCTCCAAATATACCAATTCATTCTAAGTGAATATACATATATATGTATATATATATTCCCAATTCCTCAAGTCCTTTAGGACATAACCCTCTATTATACTCTAATTTAAAAGGTCCTTAAACTTTAGACTCAAAAAGGAGAAATAATCCTAATCTCCAAAATCTTGGGCTGAAAACAGGGCACCGGTCGACCGGTCCTGGACCCCCGGTCGACCGTGGGTTGCAAATAAGCCTACGAAACAAAGCAGTAGGCCTTTTCTCCTTGACGCGGTCGACCGGCCTTAGGGGCGCAGTCGACCGGTCACACCAGGTCCCCAAAACTTTAATTCCTCAAATCCTTAATCCAACAACCCAAATTCATTTTCGGGGTTTCTAAACTACCCTAAAAATCATCCAAAACATCTACACGACTAATCCTAGCTTGTATTTTTCCAATTCCCGATTTGATTTCCGAGTTGATGATTTCAATCCGGAACTACCATCTTATAAAAATCATATCAAATCGAGGAAAAATCAGAAAAATACGCGGTCAGCGCCCACGTGACCGTATCGAAAAGATCTACAACTTTTGTGTTTTGGCCGAGAGCTAAATCATTTCTCTTCCTGGCCGAAAATGACCCCAAAGGCTACGGGTTCACTATTCATTGTCTTCCCCAAACTCCCAAACTCCATTTTTTCCCCATTTTTGTTGTCTCTAACCTCATCCAACAACTCAACCAACATCTAATCTATATTTTTCAACTAACACATCAATTAATTTGGGGTATTAAACTACTTTCTTTGGTTTTGGATCTTAAAACCCCAAAACCCTAGTTTTGACATTTCTCCCATTTCAATTCCATTTATTACTCCATTAACATGGTTTTAATACTAGAAATCATTAAGAGTTTACATTACATCAATATGTAAACTCATATCTAAGTTTTACCAATTTTATTTTAAGGGTTCTAACCCAAAATCATATTTTTATCAACTATGATATGAGATTAATGCACAAAAGTAAATAAAGCAAGTAAACACTTGCCTCGTGGATAAAATCCGACGACCTCGAGTCGAATCCGGCGGAGTTTGGCCCGAATCTCCATTTTCTCTCCTCTTTTCTTCCCTCTCTCTCTCTCTTCCCTCTCTTCTTTCTTCTTTCTCTTCTCTTTTCTCCCCCTCTCCCTCCTTTTATAAGGAGAAAAGGGTTAAATCCCTTAATACCCCCAAAACGACTCGTTTACTCAATTACAAGCATATTTAACTCCAAAATTATCCGAAAATCAATTTCGACAATCGGACACTCTTTTCCGACTATCTCGGACATTTCGAGACTCATGGCGCAGTCGAAATTTCCATCCGAGGTACTTGACTGCAAATCACTATTCTAACCCAAAATAATTAAATGCGGTCTTCTACTCAAAATCTTACCTCTTTTGTCGCTATACTCCACGGCGACATATAATTAAATTACTTCGACCTATATAGTCCAAAATAATTTATAACACCCTTCGAAAATTATTAAATCCTCGAAAATCTCAAAAATTACTATTTCGAGAAATTCTCCAAATTTCGAATTATACTTAATTATGAAATTTAATTGTCTCCAAAAGGACGAGTTGTTACAGTCATATTTATAAACATATAGTGAATATTCACTATATGTATAAATACGACCTATTAGAAAATGTTTTATGTAAATAGAACTTATTTGTCAAACTCCCTTTATTTATTTAGTTATTAATACCCAAAACGACGCCGTTTTGTATGGGTAATGCTAAATTTTGTATGTTAATTTAACCAAAATTTTTATTCATTTGTCGTTTCTCTTAGTCCTATTTTTTTAAAATTATATAGTTAAAGGGAGTATTTGTTTGCACCCACTAAGGATCTGTTTGGTTGATATTGGGCAAAAGTGTTTGCATGGCAAGATTTTTCTTGGTAAATTTTGTCTAAGTAAATTTTGCTGTGGCAAAGATAATTTCGTCCTGTTTGATAGACTTTATTTGCACGCTAGTAAAAACTATATTTGTAATTTCATGATGTTTGATAGACTTTATTTGCACGCTAGTAAAAACTATATTTGCCAACTCTTTATGTTTGCTAGACACATTTTATTTACTGAAAGACACTTATTTTCCTAATCATATTGTTTGATAGCCAAAATTTATTCCGGTAAATAAAATATTTGTTAATATAATGTTGGGAAAATTTTGCCATTTTTCACTTTTGCGTTATAACCAATTCTGCATGCTTACATTTTTTTTTTCATTTTCAGGATTAACAATGTAATTTCGGATGCAAGTGCAGTCGGATGCCTCCTTTGAATGTGGATGAATTTTTTTTTAGTTGGGCATACTAACTTTAATGTACTTTTGTATATATTTTAACTGAATAATGACCCGTTTGGTTCTAAATTCAGAAAATTCGATTTAAACATTATTTTTAAATATAGTTTTAAAATTTACTTTTTTGTGTTTATAATTATTGGTGTGCGTTTGGTAAACTTGTTTTTAAATACAGTTTTTTAAAAATTTGACAAAATGACAAATATGTATATATATATATATATATATATACAGTCCTGCTCTTGTGCGGACTAGTCTGCATTTTAAGAATGCGGACCGGACATGTGTCACTTGGCGGTGAGCCCAGAAAAGAGAGAGAGTGTGCCTATAATTTGGGTGATAATTTCTCGACGCACCGTTAGGTGACACATGTCCGGTCCGCATTCTTAAAATGCGGACTAGCCCGCACAGGAGCATTATATATATATATATATATATATATATATATATAATGATATTGCATGTATAATTCACTATAAAATTATATACATACATGAATTAATAATATTTTTAATACATAAGTACTATATATATTTTTTATATTATTCCATATATTAATAATACATGTATAAAACAATATATAAGTATCATATATCTATTAATAATATTATTTAATTTTATATTATTCCTTATGTAATTTTGTGTACATGTACATGTACATGTATATTTTTTACTTATAAGAATTATACACATTAATGTAATATGTATGTATATTATATATTAAGGTATAAATGCATTAAAATATTAAGAATGAATAATTCTGAGTTGAAAAATAAAAAACAGAAGTTATCAAACACCCTTAACCTGTTTTCTGAAAAACTTGATTATAGCACATAAATATTATAATTCAGTATTTAAAATCAAGTTGACAAATGCAGATTTTTATCAGAATTGTATTTAAACACATAAAATAGAATTATAGTTGCAAACCAAACAGGCCTTTTATTAAAATGACATTTATTTGGACAAAATTTGTTTTGGATGATAGCACGTTTACTTGGACAAAATCTGATGAAATTGAGTGAATGTACATGAATGGTGATGAAATAATGTGGACAAAATTAATTTAAAATGGTCTGTTGACAGTGTTGTGAAAATGTGTTTTACAACTAGATTTAAAATAAAAAATACTAATAATAAACATTAATTTTCATAACTCAAAATTTATATTAAAATTAACATAATAAACACAGAAAATTTACCGAAGTTTAGCAGGAACAATCGTGTTTGGACTAATGTATAACAGCAACAATCGTGTTTGGACAAATGTATAGTAGCAACAGTGTAGCACAACATGAAAAATACTAAATACTAAACTAGTAGGTATATATTAGCAACATTAAATTGCAACAAAAATATAGCAGCAACACTAAAGTAGCAGGTATATCAGTTCTTAAGTTCCCAATATATCAGTCCCAACTCATTTCTCCCAGCAAAATTTGCCAACCCAAATAGCAAAGAATAATTTACACACGAAATGGGAAAAATTAGGCCACGTGATCAATTTTGGGCAATTTTTGCCATGGGTAAAAATGCCTATCAAACCCCACACTTATGAGTGATCACTTTTGCCATGACAAAATAAGGTAACCCAACGGACCCTAATTTATTATTTTACTTAAAACATTAACCAATAATGTATTATTTTTGAATAAAATAGGCATCAAAAAACTTTTTCTCACCCCATCTAGAACCCTCCCCTATCTAATATTTAATCTTTAAAACGTTGTCTCCGATTGTAGCTCTCCCATGTGACTTAAAATTAGAGTTAAAATTAAAACAAACTTCTTCTTCTTCTTCTTCTTCTTCTTCTTCTTCTTCTTCTTCTTCTAACACTTAATAACTCCACCTAAAAGCCCTTATAACTCTGTATTTTCCTCTTCTTTTCATGATGTATATTCATTTCTCTAGAATCAACGTCTCTTGTTTTTCATATGTGCCTCTTTAATCTCCCTTACCCTTTTTAAATATTCTAATTATAAATCTACTTGTGGTTACCTCTCCCTATCTCCACTATTTATGAGTGCGATCTCCTCTTTCCGTCATAATGATAATCATCGGCCACCTTGAACAACGTGCACCTTCCACCCCCAGTGAAGGTTTTCTTTGTCTCTCTTTATGAATGTCTTGATTCACATTAGTGATGTAAACCCCTCCATGATCGTGAGAGCATATTTTATGAATCATTAAAATATTTTCTTTGTTTAATCTCTTATTCAGATTTGTTTTTTATGTTTTTTAATTAAAATTCTTGCTTGATTTAAGTATGATAATTATTATTCAGGTTCTAAAATAGTGATTGCCCGAGGTTTTGGCTAATGGTTTGAAATGGTTTATGGCCAATAGTGTTTTGGTGCTATTGATTTTTGGTTGGTTGGAGAAGCGGTGGTGGACATCTAGCTGCATGTTGGTGTTTTTGATTGACGCGTGTTTGAACTTTGAGTGTTGTGGGTGTGGGTGTGGGTGTGGGTTTGGTTTTAGCTGGGTCGAGTTCCCGTATTGTATTAGCTTGGGTTGTGTAAGTCTGTGTGTTTGAGGATGTTTTGTATTTGCTGCTTTTGAGGCTTTGGTTTCACATGTTTACCAAAAAAAGTATAGAAAGTGATAGAAATAATAGATTATAAAATTTTAGGACCTATAATATTATGCATTATTGAAATAGGACATACATATTTTTTGTTATGGTTTTAGTCCCTACTTTTTAAAGGTTTATACACATTATTTTTATGGATTTGGTCCTTATTTTTAAGAGGTTCCGATTTTATTGGAATGGTCATTTTACTTTACTGCCCTCAATCAAATACAGTATTTTGGGCATGATTTACGATTTTTACCTTACCTGATTTGTTACGTAAGTTATGAATTTGGTTATTTGATTGGGAGGTTTATGAAGGGGTTACTCCGGACTTTAATTGCAATTGTATTGTCGATTGACAGTGGATTACAATTAAAAATTGTTTCATGTCTTAAATTCAATATTACGATCAATGTTTTATGCAGCAACAAGAAAATCTTGCAAACAAAGAACATTTTGCTGCTCGGCATATGTAACCTTGTTGAATTCGTGATTGACTTATGGATTGTTTAGTATTTGTTCTCGAAGGTATGATAAAGATGAAATCAGTATATATATATATATATAATTTTTTTTTTGAATTTGTATTATTTTTTACCTAATTTTGTTTTGTTTTGTGTTTGTTTGCAGAGATTATATGCTATTGTTTATTCTGATACAAAAATGGATTGTGATTCATTTTCAAGGTAAAATCTCCTACTCTGTTATTATTTTTGGTTGTTTTATTATTTGGTTTTGTTGTTTGTATGATCGTAAGATATATTTCATTGTTTTTGTGCATTTTTTCGATGTGCAAATATTTTTTTGCTGTTTGTTTGTCTTCATTGAAGAATATCTGGTTTATTAGTTTTTTTTACTTGATGTGCAAACATTTGTTTGTTGTTTGTTATGTTTTCTGCTGTTTATTTTGCTCTATCGTAAAATATCTGATCTGTTAGTTTTTATTCAATGTGCAAATGTTGTTTTGCTGTTTGTTTGGCTCTATTGTATATTATATGATCTGTTAGTTTTTTTATTCAATGTGCAAATAGTTTTTTGCTGTTTGTTGGCTCTATTGTATAATATCTGATGTGTTAGTTTTTTATTCAATGTGCAAATGCTTTTTTGCTGTTTGTTTGACTTAATTATTTAACATATGATCTGTTAAGTTTTTTTTGGGTGTGTAAAATTACTTTGCTATTATATTGGTTGTGGTATATGATGACTGGTTTTGTTTTTATATTTTGTTTTGTAATACATAGTTTGCGGAATTTTTGATTGTGTGAGATGATAATTGAGTTGTTAAGTTATTGGTTTGTTTATGTATGGATATGTATTATGTAATAATGAACGTGGCCCTAGTATAAACTGAATGTTTTTAATATCCTAATTATGAACTTGGCCTTTGCTACAAAATGCACATGATCTTTTATGTTGAAAATTTATGTCCTTCCATGTTCATTATAGGATATAATTCCTCCATGTTCATTTTCAAAATATAATTTTCACGAGTGACTCGGATAGATGTTTATAGTTATGATTGGAAGCAAACAAAAAGTCACAAAAGTCTTTAATAAACTCAACATGTATAAATTGCACAGTTTTTTTTTATTGAAGTTATTATTGTATGTTTTGAATACTTTATCGTTCGAATATCATTATTAATGTTGTACTAATGGTTTTTATAAGATATAATAAAACAAGTGTAATCATATAATGTTTAAGTTGAAGTTTTTGAAAAAAAATTGTGAACAATAAACCATTTTGCATGGATGATTTTGAGGTGTATTATTGTCTATTTATTTGGTATATCGAATTGTTCATTACATGATATTGTACTATTTTATTTTTTATTTTATTTTAGTTTTGTGTTATATTACATTTAACTTGTTAATCAATTTATTTCATTGAAAATGACATTTTTTATTGTGATTTTGTTGTAGGGATATTGACAAGGGTGTTCTTTGTGTTATATTGTATGATGAGAGATCAACTTCATTTCGAATTTCTGTAATGCATAGTTTTCTTGAATTTCGCAACAAAATAATTGAGATTTGGGATGATTTGAAGAACTAATCATATGAGATTTTTTATATGCGTGATGGGAAACGTTGTGTTATTGATTGTGATGGTGAGATCAAGTGTTTTGTTTGCTTTATTATTCTACAAAGGGAGAGTTTTGCTAAAGTACATATTAGCTTGTTGAAGGGTTCTACTTCTGGACTTTGTTCTACTGAATGTGGCAGTATTAGTTCTGTATCGGGAGGGAACGTTAGCAATGAAATTGAGGTTCAACAGCCTTTGAACGCGAGTGTTTGGGCAAATGCAATTATAGGTGTGGGCAAAGATTTCCTGGTGGTGCTGAAGAGTTTTGTGTGAAACTGAAACAATATTGCCTGGAGACTGGATTCAAGGCTATATATGTAAAAAATGACTCCAGAATGATTACTATTGTGTGTAGTAGGAAAGAGGAAACGGGTTGCTTATGGAGAGTTCATGCATCTGAGAAATTCAATTTACCCAGTTATTTCATTGTAAAGAGTATGATATCAGAACATACATGTGGTATTGGTTTAAAGGATATGAATAAACCTGTTGTTAGCAGTAAATTAGTTAAAGATGTGGTATTGAGCTTAGTTCGTGATAGGCCTAATGTAAAACCGAGTGAGATAATTGATCTTTTTAAAAGGGAATATGGTGTGAAGTTAGGATACTATTATGCCTATACGGGTAAAGAAATGGCTGTGAAAGAGATCCATGGAGATGAGGCTTTATCATATCACGAGCTTAGGTTTTATGTGGAGTCATTAATAACTTCGAATCCTGGGAGTCATGTTGTTCTTGAGGTCAATGATGAGAGAAGGAGATTTGAAAGGTGTTTTATTGCATTTGAAGCGTGTATACATGAGTTTATGCATTGTCGGCCCATGATATGTCTTGATGGTACATTTCTGAAAGACAAATACAAGGGTTGTATGCTTGCTGCTACTGCAAAAAGTGGTGACCAAGTTGTTTTTCAATTTTCTTAATATCAAACAAGAATTATAGGTGTTGCAAACAGTAGCAAAAAAATAGCAAATGGACTTTTGCAACTTTCCTCCAGATTACAGTTCAATTGAACAAAGTATAATAATGATACATTAACCAGACGTATGGCTAAATAACTAATAATAGAACAATACATTAACCAAAAATATGCCTAAATAGAATAATATTTTACCCAAACATATTCCTAAATAACGCACAGAGACCCCCAATCCCACATGTTATAATTTGGCAAATTATATTTCAATTGGACAAAATAGAATAATGATATATTATCGTACCACATTTTCGGCCTTGCTTCCTACAATGACAAAATTTTGCATTAGTTCTACCAAATTTTATATAATATTTGTCATAACATACAACTGTACAGCAAAAAAAAGAGAGATACCCCCAATCCTACATGTTATAGTTTGACAAATTATAGTTCAAGTGGACAAACTAGAACGATGATATATTATTGTATGACATTTTCGGCCTTGCTTCCTACAATGCCATAAAATTTTGCATTTAGTTCTACCGAATTTTATATAATATTTGTTATGATACATTAACAAAATATTTGCAACTTTCTAGATTACAATTCCATTTGACAAAGTATAATAATGATACATTAACCAAACGCATGGCTAATTAACTAACAATAGAACGAGACATTTTTAAGGCATGTAATTTTAGCAGGGATACATTTTCGGACATGAGTTTAAACTGAAAAGAAGACCTAAATTATACAGTGGTCAGAACAGTAAACAAATATAAAATTTCATATCCACGTGTTTATATAATTTCGTACGAAATTAAAAAAGTTGATTTTTTTTTAAATGGTCAAAATAGTAAACAATTTTATTCTCCAATTCATTTTTAACTTAAAAACAATGCAATTATATATCAAGGTCTAAAGTGGCTTGAATTTAAACTAAGAACATACTCTAATTTTATATAACATAGACTATACTTGAATGAAGAACAATGATATATGATACCAAAAATGATAGTGGATATATGTTGTATTATACTTGAATGAAGCTGTTTGGCATGGCACCATTAGCTACACAGTTGCAATTCAAATTGTACAGCAAAGAAAAAAGATGATTTAAAATCTATGATCATATTGTTAATTTGATTTTGTATCCGTATTTTTATATGTCATTCAAATTAAGTTGTTTGCTTGAATGTATTTGATGCATTTTTATGATACATGAACTTAATATGAAATGTTATTTGTATTTTGTTGTTCATGGTTTTTAGTTATTTTCAGTTTAATTATTGATTATGTTTTTTAATGCAGGTATATTTCCTTTAGCATTTGCAGTTGTTGATTCTGAAAATGATTCTAATTGGCTATGGTTCTTGGAAAATTTGAAGTTAGTTTTACCTTGTGATAAGGTCTACACTTTTATATCGGATAGGTACAATGGATTGGTTTCATCAATACCAAAGGTTTTTCCAAATTTGACTCAAATTTATTGTTTGTGGCATTTGAGGAACAATCTGAGTTCGGTATTTTCTGGAAAAAAATCCTAAGAGAGGTTTTATATTGAAACTTTTTACTGATTTGTCTTACACAGCAACACATGAGGAATTTCAAAAGAATTATAAGGAGTTTCGAGAAATTGCTGGACCATGTGCATTTGATTTTGTATCAAGTTTAAAATTTGAGCATTGGGCAAATGCGTGTTTTTTCGGTAAGAGATGTGGCGATATGTGTTCTAATATTTCTGAAAGTTTCAATTCATGGATTTTGAAGGAGATAAATATGCCTATTAAGACAATGATAGATGAAATACGCATAAAGATAATGAATTTGATGATTGACAGATGTGATGTTTCAAGAAATTGGAGTACTATTTTATGTCCAACAATGGAGAAAAAACTTCAGCAAAAAGTGCAGAACAGCCGGAGCTTCAAGGTTGTATAATCAAGTGATGTTATATTTGAAGTGGAAGACAAAAAAAAGTATTCTGTAAACTTATACAAAAGTTATTGTAGTTGCAATTTGTGGAGTATCGAGGGGTTACCATGTGAGCATGCTGTTATTAGTATACTAGCATCTGGAAATAGTGTCTACAGTTTTATTGATCCATGTTATTACTCAGCAGTATTTCATGAATCATATTCACATTCAATTCAGCCTGTTCCCAGTTTATATGTCCTCGAGTTAAAGATGATGAGTTACGGATTTTACCACCTGAGACAAAGAGGGCGCCTGGACGACCAAGAAAAAATCGAATTGAAAGTACTGGAGTAAACCCAAAGAAGCTTCGGAAGTGTGGAAGATGCAATTGTTACATCACGCATAACAAGAAAACTTATAGTGCAAAGATTAATGAGTAATTTTGTTTTTTATTTAAAGGGGTATTATATTGTTTTCCAATGCTCGATTCATTTACAATAGGTACTTTTGATACAATTTTTATTTTCAGATATACATTATTAAGTTGGAAATAAATTGAAGCTTAAAAGTGCAAAAGTGGGTTGCAATTTACGTTTTCTTGGTTTTATCTTATTGGCATTTTAACTTCTCAATTTGTTTATAATTAGTTTATTTTGTGTTATTGTGTTTGTTGAAATTGAAACTGCATCAACAACTGATAAAATTTTGTTCAATTGATTTATGTATGTTGATTATGGTGGAATTGTTTAGAAGAACAACATGATGAGATAGTTCTGTATAAATACTTTAAGGATGATTTGTTTTTAATTTTGTTCTATATTGATGACATTTTTAAATACGTGTTCAACTCTTTTTTCCCTTCTGTTTTAATTGGTGTATCTTATGTCTGCTTATATTTATGATGGTGACAGGTGTAGTGAATTTAAGCTGCCTATCAACAATGTCGAGGGACTATACTTTTGTTGATCGAAGCTCAGATGTGGTGAAGATTCCTTGGTTTGTAACATTGTTTTTGTAACAACCCAGGATTTTGAACGGCTATTTTATACTATTTGGCCCAATGGGCTAATTTTATAAAATAGGGATAGTTGGAGTAAATATTATTTCCCATGATATCCAGGGATAATATTTACTATGTTTTGCCCATTTACCGTATGAGAAGGTAAATAACATCATATTGTGTTTTATTACGTCGTTATATGTTATACGACGGTTATGAATCATATTTAAATTGGAGTATAATTAATGTAATAAAATAAAATTGGAACATAAAAATTGTTCACATTTTCCCGAATGCCAAAATAGGGGGTGCGGTTGTTTTTAGAATAGTCGAGATAGTCGAAATGAGTACCAAGTTGTATTTTGGAGTTTCGGACACTTTTAACGCGTTATGACTCAATTAAGTAGATACGAGTCATTTTAATGGTGTACTAGCAATTAAAAGAGGGCCTTTATGTTTTAAGACCCGTTTAAGTCCCCCACCCCTTTTTCTTTCTTCATTTGTGAGAAAAGCCAAGAGAGAGAGAGAGAGAGAGAGAGAGAGAGAGAGAGAGAGAAGAGAGAGCTTGGGAGAAATGGAGAAAAGAGAGAGAAATAGAGATTTGAGGCCGGATTTCATCACCACCGAAAGAGGATCCGAGACTATGAACCTCGAGGCAAGTTTCTTACTTGCTAGATGTGATTTAATGTGATTAATTGCATGTTTAGTTAAGTTTTGGAGATTTAACCCTAAATGGGTTCTTTATTGATTTTGATGATTTAAAACCTTAACTCTTAGTTTTAAATTTGATTTGAGGATTATATATTGGTTATTAATTGGGTAGAAACAATTTGGGAGTATTAGATGTTGTTGTTGTTGGTTAAAACCAAAGATTTGGAGTTTTGGGGTTCAAACAACCCGTAGCCCCATTTTGGGATTTTTGCAGGACCGAATCGATTCGGCCCTGGGGGCGAATCGATTCGGATAAGGGGATACTTACAGGTCTGGGCAAACCGAATTGATTCGGGTTGGGGCCGAATCGATTCGGTCTTAGCAGAAAGTTAGTTTTTGCTCACCGAATCGATTCGCAAGGGCAAATAGATTTGGCCCAAGGGGCGAATCGATTCGGTTCCCCTGTTTTTGTGGAATTTTTTTCTAGTTTGATTTGTAGCCTTTTTTTCTTTTAGGTCCAAGGTTTAGGGACCTTCCTTTGGGAATTAATGGGGAGTCCTAAAGGGTGGTTTTGGGTAGAGTAATGTCCTAGGAAAATGGGATAATTGGGATTACCCCGAGGGCTAGTTTGTGTAGGTTAATTTCCGAATGGTATAGGAGTTAACCTAAAGATGAATTGGAGATAAAGATGTTTACGATGAGACTTTTGGGAGACACTCCTTGGGGGAGATTCATTTTAAATGGTTTACGATATTATATTGAAGTTTTGGGGACTAGTTGAGGTTGATGGCACTTCGGTCTTAAGTCATTAATAAAAATATGACGTTAAGAACAATAAATGCATAATATGAAATGTGGTACTAATAAATAAGTACAAATGATTTTGAGAATGTAAAATTGGATGTTTTCAAATGAAAAGGAAGATGATTTTTATAAATGTTAAAAAGGTATGGATACACACCCTCTCTAAATCGCTATCTTAAGGGAAGTTCGCGCGTTGTGGTGAAGCCCCCTGACTAATGAATGCAGGGTGGATGTAGTCCCTAGGCCATATGAGCGTTTGTTATTTATATTTTTCTGCGATGGGTAGGTAATTCCGGGTGTGGTTATGACTACCCCGCAGGCATATGGCCGCTTCTCGACGTTTCGATAGGATCCCAGGTTGTCAAAATGATAGGCCCTGGAAGATGATAGCCATTTAGGGGCGCGCACAGTGGGGAAACCCGGACGGGCGGTCTTAGAATCGTTATATATATAATTATAACTATTCTAAATCAAGTTAGACTTGATGTATGTAGTTCCATAAAGAGCACAATGGAATGCCATAAAGAGCATGATGAAGTGACATAAAGAGCACAATGAAATGCCACAATGAACATATGATGATGACTATATTCCTGATAAGGAAGAGATTTTTACAAAATGTATATTTGAGATGAAATGCCACAAAGAGCATAAAAACTATGATTATATTTCCTGATAAGGAATGGAACCATGAAATTGTTTGGTAAACATTTTATAAAATGTTGTACCATTTATGTATATTAATCTCTCATTTATGTATATATTAATTATGTGCTTAGGGTATGATGGATCTCGATGATCGACCTTGCCTAGTAGTAGTGTATCGGGGGGGTTCCTCGTTTGGATTTCTCTTCGCGAGACACCCCACGCACGAATAAGGGCATAGTGTTGTGACTGGGGATAAGTTAGCCTTCTATACTTGGATTAATTAGGACAGGGTCTAATGTATCTCGACGATCAGCCTTGCCTAGTAGTAGTGTATCGAGGGGGTTCCTTATTTGGATTTCGCTTTGCGAGTCACCCCACACACGAATAAGGGCATAGTGTTGAGACTAGAGAGAAGTTAGCCTTCCGTTCTTTGTTTAACTAGAGTATTATCATGATTATTGCGCTAGGTTGCTTTTAGATGGAGAGGTGGGAAATGTTATTGTTAACTGCGAGAGAATTACGCACTTAACTGTCATGCATTTTATTCACATGGGAATCATATCAAACCGGGCCCTGACCCGTATCTATATTTATTTGTTTTACATATGCTCTTTTCCGTACAGGTGCTCTACCGCATGGATACCCGTATTTACATTTCCATTCCGGTTGTTATGGAGCTACGGCATATTGCGGATGTTGTAGGTTAATTGTTTAGACGTTTCTTTCCTTTGTACTCTAGTTATGTTCAGTTATTTATTCGGGCGTGTTGCCCAAGTCTTGCACTCATTTACTATATTGTAAATATTGAATTGTAATACTCGGTGTAACTATTTGTATTAGTCTGTGCACCGACAGCTTATTCGGTGATTATTTATGATATTGTCGTTTTTCTTTATTCATCGATTTTTGATATCCACCGTTTTCACAAATGGGATTGTCTAAGTGTTTTCTTTTATTTACAGTTCGTTTTCAAAAATGATTGGTGGTTATCTCGTACTATTATTTTAATCGACAGTGATGCTAAGAATGGACAATCTATGATTCCTGTGATTATTAGAGTATCGGGCTGGCCACCTATTATTTTAGTAGGCGGGTTGTCACAGTTTTGTCCAGAAATGGTGGGATGATGAAGGATTGCTATCTGCAAGAAATTTAGGCCCATGTGTCAATAAACTGTATTGCACTTGTCCAGTCCACCATGATGTGCAATATCTATACATATAGACTATTATTGACACAGCTTAGCTTTGTGATTTTCATGATAAGCAGTGGTAGTACATGAATGGGTCTCTTTTAGTCATTTGGTCGGATGGCTGGGAATTCAAGACCCTTTTTTAGGTCTGTTTCATTCCAGAGGCTGCTCAATTTCCGTTATACAAAGAGTTCGTAGACATAAATTCGGAGGATGGTATATCCGTGTACAATACACAGCTTCTTGTAACGAGCTCTCTTCCCTCACAATTTTTTTATATGGATTTGACAATCTTTATCTTTTTTGTATTAGTTCTTATTATTATTGCCGACCTGAAATTGTATGGCTCCAAACTTCTGGGGTTTGCAATAGCTGTCTTGAGGAGGAGGTCGCACTTTGGTTCGAGAAAGTTGACGATAATCTTAGTTCGAGCAGAGGACAAACACTATTTGTATTCAATCTGGGTATGGACATCTGATATGGTCCGGTCATACGTGGGATCAACTGTTTTTCTTTTTTTTTTAAAAGAACAGATCTATTCCATCTTTATAATTTGATGATTCTATGTATGATTGAGAAAAGCGAATTATTCTAAAAAAAACACCCGTCCTTAAAAGAATAACATCCACGTCCTTATCCAAGGTGTCCAAAACCAGTGTGACTGCGTCGGGTGCGTGTTCAAAAGCGTCGCCCAATTATGACCTGATTGTTTTGCGTTTTTATGGGCGTTCCATTATGTAACGTCTCAAATCCAAATAGTCCATGTTTTTGCACAAAATTTTTAAGTTAGTGCGGGCTGGGACGAGTGGAGAAGATTTAGTTTGTTTGAGGGTTTGGGGTTGGAGGAATTGAAGGAGATTGAATTTGTGTTGGAGAGAGGATTGAAAGAAGGTGAAATGGGAATCGAGTTCGGGCCATGTGAGGGTGAAGGAGGAGAGAGAGGAAGAGTGTTGTTGGAGCTCTTCGAACGATTTGCGAAGGTTTTCTTTTTTGCTGTCGATGAGGTCTAGAGCTGCGGATATTGCTTTTGCCGTCGACATTGTGGGTTACGAATGGGAACCAAAAAAATAAACAAACCCTAATTTGCAGACACCATTTTTACTTCACTTAAATAAAATGCAGCTAGTTCGTCATTAAGTCAAGAGTGCTAAAATGTCCCAATGTTTTATGATTAAATATGGGTGATTTTATGTGTTTAACGAGATATTGGTGCTTTTATGATAGATAATCAAACCAAAAAGCTCGTTGCTATTATGTATATGGAGAGAGGGGATAAGGTCACGTTTTATTCCTTTCTTTTAAGATTTTATTTTATTTATCTAGTGGACAATTTGTTTTAACTCTTGTTTGTAACACCCCGCCCGCCCGGGGAGAGCGAACGGAGCGATACTATCGATAAAACTAAACTAATCCGCAATATAACAAGGTATAGAGCATCTAAAAATCCCACAATAGAAAAGAAACCACTAATCTCATCTTCAAATTCATACCAAGTCTCTCGAATTACATACAACAACTATCTAACTCGGAAAAAAATGAATCTCCTATGCTCTATACATCAAAATAAATAAATACAAGTCTTCTCTCTTGTATTAAAATCTTCCCAAAACAATCCTCGCTAAAAATCAATCTCCATAGCGCCCCAAAATCCGCGCTAACCTGCCACTAAAAGAAAATATGGGGAAGTACACAATACGACAGGAAAGATGCTCAACAAATATTAGCGGCGAATAAAACGTAACAATACGAATACGAATATTCAAATCAAAGCGAATCTCATAAGCAATTATATCAATATAATTTCTCAACAACACATTAACCAGGTCACCAGGCCTCACCACCGTACCGCGCCTATGGATTCTTTTAGCATATCCGGAAAAAGGAATATTGGCGGGTGCCCAACCTCAGTGCCATATTAAAATCTCATGACAACATGCTCGACACCAAATATAATACCACATGAATCGAAATTAGATTCCAACAAATATTTTCAGATTTTCAAAAGAAATTAACAATTCAAATATGAGTCAATAATCACATGAAACCAAAGGGAGAAACACTCGCGAGATTAAGGAGCATATTGTGTAAAACACCATACCTTAAACCACCAAAAAGAACCAACATGAATCATCACATAATTTCAGCCTCAAAATCTAATCACACCATCACGTTCCTCTCGCGAAAATAATCCAAGCAAGTTCTAGCCCAAACTCGAGAAAACACCAAATAAGCCTTCTAATCTAAGGTTGAAATCTTGAATAAGCTTGGGGCAATGGTTTGTAGATGAAAGGGAGTAATTTTGGAGAGGTCTTTTGGTCGAAAAGTTTGAGAAAAAGTGATTTGAAAAGTCAATCCACGAATTTGTTGATATATAAAGGATTAAGAGTTTGATTAAGAAAAGAATTCTAATCAGATACAAACACTAAAAATTTTATTCCGGATGATCGGAACGTTGGAATCGCTTGAAATTTTAGTATGTTGTAGAGAACGGCGAGACAGGATTGCTCACAAAAATTCAGGTTGATCAGACGGTCGGATTTCTAAATATATTATTTTTACTATAGAGTTTTATGTTTTGAGGACTCTTAAAGAGTTTTATATTTTGAGGACTCTTCTATATAATAAAAATTCAATTAAAGCTCCATTTTAATTCCAATTCTGAAACCGTTTGAAATTCTCATCTTTAAAAATAAAATGCAACATATTTGAGCAATAAAAATAATTTTAAGAAAAACTTTATTTTGCCTCTTTATTTCGAAAATACCCCGAAAATTACGCGGGTTGTTACACTTCCCCACTAACAATGGAATTTCGCCCTCGAAATTCGCCGAATACCTAACTCGAAAAAATCAAGCCAACAATCTCCAAAAATAATCTCGTCTCCAAAATAATTTCCTCACATCTAATCTAGATGCTTAATACGAAACGATACTCTAAAATTTCTATCTCCAAAATACGCGCCACAAAAACGGAACAGACCCAAAATCCAAGACCCGAGGGTGGTCGTATACCTAAGCTCTGATACCATTCTGTAACACCTTGCCCGCCCGGGGAGATCGAACGGAGCGATACTATCGATAAAACTAAACTAATCCGCAATATAACAAGGTATAGAGCATCTAAAAATCCCACAATAGAAAAGAAACCACAAATCTCATCTTCAAATTAATACCAAGTCTCTCGAATTACATACAACAACTATCTAACTCGAAAAAAAAATGAATCTCCAATGCTCTATACATCAAAATAAATAAATACAAGTCTTCTCTCTTGTATTAAAATCTTCCCAAAATAATCCTCGCTAAAAATCAATCTCCATAGCGCCCCAAAATCCGCGCTAACCTGCCACTAAAAGAAAATATGGGGAAGTACACAATACGAGAGGAAAGATGCTCAACAAATATTAGCGGCGAATAAAACGTAACAATACGAATACGAATATTCAAATCAAAGCGAATCTCATAAGCAATTATATCAATATAATTTCTCAACAACACATTAACCGGGTCACCAGGCCTCACCACCGTACCGCGCCTATGCATTCTTTTAGCATATCTGGAAAAAGGAATATTGGCGGGTGCCCAACCTCAGTGCCATATTAAAATCTC